>JAYESD010000009.1:171157653-171525392 GCA_036927565.1 Tuctoria greenei | reverse complement strand
CATCAAGTGGTGTGCTAAGAAAGGTAATGATATAATTACTTTTGTAAATGAGGCCTTATATGTCAATTATTCACGGTACACTTGGTAGATTGACTCAGGTGCCACTGTGCACATTTGTAATTCAATGCATGCATTAAGTACGATGAGAACTATAAGAAGAAGGGAAAGAGTGATTAAGGTGGCAGATGGGCGTGAAGCTGAAGTCGAAGCCATTGGAGACTTATCTCTTAGATTACTTAGTGGCTTTGTACTTAGGCTAAATAATGTTCTTTATGTTCCTTCATTAGAAAGGAACTTGATTTCAGTTTCGTGTTTGGATGATTCAAGATACATTTGTCATTTTGGTAATGATAAGTGTTCTATCAGTTATAATAATGAGATTATTGGTCTCGCCTTCCGACAAGACATGTTCTACTTATTGTCTACTCACGAGAATGTGTTTGGTATATGTGATGATCAAGTTTCGTCTAAGAACGACTTAGGACGTAATAAGCGCAAAAGAAGCGATTTAGATACTTCGTCAAAATTATGGCATTGTCGCTTATGCCATATTTCAAGGGGGAGGATCGAATAATTAGTATCTCAATCGATTCTTCCACACTTAAACTTTTCAGATTCTGAGGAATGCATTGATTGCATTAAAGGAAAATTCTCTTCCAAAACTACTAAGAAAAATGCCAAACGTAGCTCGAGAGTCTGAGAAATAATCCACACAGACATTTGTGGACCTTTTCCCGTGACATCGGTAGATGGTTATGATTCCTTCATAACATTTACATATGACTTTAGTCGTTATGGCTATATTTATCCAATCAAGGAGCGATCCGAAGCGTTGGATAAGTTTAAGATATTTAAGGCTGAAGTAGAAAATCAGCAAGACGTTAAGATTAAAGTAGTAAGGTCTGACCGTGGAGGTGAGTACTACGGTCGGCACACCCCTTATGGCCAAGTCCCTGGACCTTTTGCGAGGTTTTTATAGGAAAATGGCATAGTAGCTCAATATTCTACACCGGGCGAACCTCAGTAGAACGGTGTAGCGGAATGGCGAAACTGTACGCTTATGGACATGGTGAAAAGCATGTTAAGCTATTCTACACTACCAGTTAGTTTATGGATTGAGGCCTTAAAGACCGCCATTCACGTACTTAACCGTGTTCCATCTAAGTCAGTACTTAAGACACCGTATGAGATGTGGACAGGACGTAATCCCTCACTAAACTATCTACATGTGTGGGGATGTCCAGCTGATGCTAAGATGTTCAAACCGAACTTAAGCAAACTGGATTCTAGAACAATTAGTTGCCATTTTATTGGCTATTCTGAAAAGAGTAAAGGATTTAGGTTCTATTGTCCAGGTAGACACGCTAAGTTTATTGAGACTAGACATGCCGTGTTTTTAGAGGACACTATGATCAGGGGGAGCACCGTACGGCGTGAAATAGACTTTGAGGAGGAACAGATTAGTCTACCCGTTCCGATGACTCAAGAGCCTTATTTCACCCTACCTGTTGTCGTCGTGCCACCCGCACCTGGTGCTAGTGACACAACGCCTGTCGTTGCACCTCCGTCGGCCACAATAGAAATAAGTGAGGTTCCACCTCCTCAGCCTGTTGAAGATGTGGTCGAACAAGATGAGGTTCAACAACAGCCTCAACCCTTAGATGATGCACAAATAAGAAGATCACAAAGAGTAAGACGATCGGCAATTCCAAGTGATTATCAATTATACTTAAGTGAATAAATTCATATTGAGGATGATCCCACCTCTTTTGAAGATGCCATGAGCAGACCTCAGTCATCCGAATGGCGTAAAGCCATGGAAGATGAAATAAGATCTACAAGTGCCAACAAAGTCTGAGACTTAGTAGAGATTCCTAAAGGAGCCAAAATGGCAGGCTGTAAATGGGTCTACAAGATTAAGCGTGACTCCAAAGGGAAGATCGAAAAGTATAAGGCTAGACTTGTGGCTAAGGGATCCACACAGCGGGAAGGTATTGATTATAACGAGACCTTCTCTCCTGTATCGTCTAAGGATTCGTTTCGAATCATCATGGCATTAGTAGCGCATTACGACTTAGAATTGCATCAAATGGATGTAAATACGACGTTCCTTAATGGAGATCTTTATGAGGACGTCTACATGGCTCAACCAAAGGGTTTTGTCATTGAGGGTAAGGAACATATGGAATGCCACTTGAATAAGTCTATTTATGGACTTAAGCAAGCTTCAAGGCAATGATACCTAAAGTTCGATGAGACGATAAGAAAGTTTGCGTTTAAGGAGAATGAGGAGGATAACTGCATTTATGCTAATTTTAAAAATGGGAAATTTATTTTTCTCATATTATACGTAGATGACGTACTACTGGCAAGTAGTGATGTCAACCTACTCTTAGAAACTAAGAAGTGTTTGTCCTCAAACTTTGAGATGAAGGATTTAGGTGAAGCTTCCTATGTCCTAGGAATTGAGATTCACCGAGATCGAAGAAATGGGCTATTAGAATTATCTCAGAAGACATACTTAGAAAGCGTGCTCAGAAAGTATGGTATACAAGGTTGTAAGCCCTCGCCTGTCCCAAAAGTTAAGGGTGACAAATTTTCACAATCGCAGTAGCCTAAGAATCAATATGAGGTTGATCAGATGAGAGAAATTCCGTATGCTTCTGCTGTCGGAAGCTTAATGTATGCTCAAACATGTACGCGTCCCGATTTAGCTTTCGTGACTGGGATGCTTGGCAGATATCAAAGTAATTCAGACTTAGACCACTGGAAAGCACTTAAGAAGGCTCTAAGATACATTCAGGGTACTAAGAACCTCATGTTAAGATATAGTAAGTCTGACCCATTAGAAATAGTGGGTTACTCAGATCCAGATTACGCGGGTTGTGTGGATACTAAGAAATCTACGTCAGACTATATATTCACCCTCGCAAATGGAGCTATATCGTGAAGAAGCTCCAAGCAAGTCATAACTGCATCGTTCACAATGTATACTGAGTTCATAGCTTGTTATGAGGCCACTGGACAGGCATCTTGACTTAAGAAATTTGTTCCCGGTCTAAGAGTGGTAGACAACATTCATAAACCACTTAAGTTATATTGCGATAATGAGCCAGCAGTGACATACTCTCACAACAACAAGTCGAGTGGTGCTGCCAAACACATCAACATTAAGTATTATGTTGTAAAAGAGAGAATTCAGGATAATTCAATTAGTCTCGAGCATATAAGAACTAATCATGCTTGCGGATCTGCTAACCAATGGTCTCCCTCCTAATGTGTTCAGAGAACACGTAGCCGACATGGGATTAGGAGAGAGCCTGTGAAACAAATCCTAGATACTAAGGAGACACCTAAGCATAAGGTTATTTCTGATTGTGAGACATATTGTGGTCTTCGAGTCGAACAGTACGTAAATGGCTGTTTCTAATGCGTCGTGCTCCTTATGTCAAAGCAAGAAGAAATATACATAAGGTTTAGTAGTTAAGAATAAGAATAAGCTAAGTAAGTAAAGAATAAGTTGTCCCGAGATCAAGTGGGAGAATGTTAGGGGGTGATCCCGGTACAACCGGGTACCCCATACCTATCTCCCGTAAGGAACGGGCATGGGGCAACAACCCACGCCCGATTCCAACTCAGCTACGCGCGCTTCGTACGGGGGCGCAACGGACTCGTACCGTGCGCCCCCACCACGCACGCGCTATAAGTACCAGGGGGACCTCAGGAGTAAACGCGCGCGAGTGCACTTGTTCCCAGAGGCCCCCGCCACAACCTAAATCTAATCTTTCGTTGCCGCCACCTACGCTGCACCCAGCCGCCACCGCGCGCCGGCGTTCTTCCTGCATTGACGAACTCCCTGCGTCGACTATCTCTCCAGCAAGCATCCACTTGAGCCTAATGGCAACAAGTGGACCCTCTGAAGGTAACCCTCACATCTCTCTAATTCCCTACGCATCACTCACGATCTATTACATGCCTCTATATCTTTGATTGATGTTCTGCCTAAGTAATCAGATTAGAGTAACTGTACAATGTTTGGTTGTGATAGTCAGATCAAATTAGTCCTAAGTACAACCGATTAGGTGTTCCTAGTATTGATCTTAAGTACTCTAAGTTCAACAGAGTCTTGCAACATCCAAAGCTTTTGGTCCTCAAAACTACAGATGTTCGACCAACATAATTCCATCTTACCACCTAATGATAGCCTGTATCCAATCATTGAGCTTCAATACACACAAGACAACTAGCCTCTGAAAAACGTACAGTAGTTGCGAGAAATATCAAGCAGTATGTTATGCCCAGCAGGTTTACAGATATCTAGCATCAACAGCAAAATAAGGAACAAAATGTCAGAAAACTAAAAATTCCAAAATCAGGGTATCCTCTCGTACCGAAATCATAAAAATTAGAAAATGATACAAAATCAGTATACCATCTTCAACAAAAGAAAACATCTTGCCTATTGGGAATACACTTACGGTTAGTCGGAACAGTACTTACGGCATACCCCAAACCTCTGATCTTTCATTTCTGTTAGGCTATTCCAGAATGCAACTTATCCCTCTGTAATATGCTTAGGGAGGTAGCAATAAAACATCATTGCACGCCAATCTTTCAGTGTGAATTTGTAACCACACTAAACTTCAGTAGACCTGTCTGATGTTGATATTTATCCTCGAATTCTTAATGTAGTCCAAGATGAAGTTGTCATCTTCACCAGAAAGTTGTGAAACAAGTGCAGAGATATCTTGCTGGTCACTTTCCGTGAAGATCCGTGGTACGCCTGTGAAAAGGAAGCCAAATCAGAAATCAAACCAAATTTATGCTGTTTCAACATTCCATTTTAGTAGTATCATTCATTAAATTACCATGGAACCGTTCTCTTGCTTCCCCAGCCATCAATACAATATCACCGCTTCTTAGGAACATTGCTATTGGAACTTCATCTCTCGTCTTTCCTCCAAGAAGAAAGATGCATTTACAGCCCAAACTAAACAATGGAAGGTACAACACTATGTTAGGAAAAATTAAGGAAATGAAATAAGTATAAAGCTGGACCATAATACCTTATGCTTACAATAGGTTTTGTCCAATCTTTTTCCATGTCGTCAACATGGCCACCAGCATATCACCTACATCAGTCAAAGATCAATACTGGAGCAGAGATAGAAAGGAAAAGGTAACTTTAACTCTTCATGATAATTTAAAAAAGAAAGGATCAATCTAAAAGGGCATTCACTATTTACAGAGTCAAGCTACGTACTTGGACCATAATAGTTCACTATGGCAGCTTCTGGCTTGAATTCTTGTCCAGAAGGCATCGCTGGAATAGCCATCTTTTTGGCAAGGATAGCTAGAGCATCTGGAATCTTGTTGTATGGAAGTGACATATCGTAATTGCGCTACAAATTTTACCCAAAAAAATGAATAGATAACAAGAAAAATATTGTGATGTTTGCATAAGTGTGTAGCAGCTTAGTGTTACACAGCTGCACATAATTCAGAGTCATGTCAAAACTGAATACATATTTTCCTTGAGATAACCTGGGTACATAAAAATACATGATACAAAAACAATATGATGTGTTTCCAGTTTAAACTTTAAAGAACAATAGTAAAAGAACATAGCCTCTTACGACATGTCCTAGTGGAATGTTTATAGAAATTAGGAAGCAGACATTTTGTTATGTGATCAAATGGAATTATAAAGTCAAATAATAATGATGTCGAACTGAACTTAACATGTTCGCAATGTTTGCAGAAATGTTTGTAATTATTTAAAATATCAGTACCCTTTTGAGATAGATTGAAGCCATAAGAAAAATGTAAAAACAAAAAAATTATTAGCATTGACATGGAAGAAAAAGACTACATACTTTTGACCAATCAAACTGCAGACCAAGAGTGCTCCACCGGAGTTTGCGTACAAGAGTAGTTGCTGCAATTGACTTACACAATTCCCCCTTTTGTAACTCTGAGTCCTCCACAAATTTGAAGTTTTCAGGTTGTGTATTTCCTCCAATATTATTCTGTCAGTTGTTTCATTGTCATCAGGACTGTCCACTTCGACCAATACCTTTTGTGATTTAGCAGCAATGAACAACTCAGAAATTGAGCCATAAAAGGCAGTTAAGTTAGTCCTATTTGGTGGCTGAGGAAATGTATTTAAGCTCTCCCTAATCCAGTAGCATTGTTCATCAGTAGATAGAGCACCAGGAATGAAATAGAATCCTACAAATTTTGAACAAGATGGGTGTTAGCATCTCACAAATACATTTACTGTGATGATATATTGATATTACGTTTTATGGCAAAAATGAAACAAAATAAATAAATTGCATGTTTGCCGTGATACCTGAATCTTGGCAATAGTGTACTATAACTGTAATTGTACTGCACCAGAAACATGATTTTGTTGAGTCTTAATCATATTTTCTAGAAGAGTCCAGAAGCATACAGGGCTACAGGGTGTCCAGTTTGGATTAGAGAAGTTAGATAAGACTAGAGAAGAGACCTAGTCCAAATCAGTTTAAATTTTAGTCCTAGTCGGGTTTGATTTTAAACAATCCAACCTGTTATAAGGCGTTGCGTATTGATCAATGAAAGCGAGCAATTTAGAAGGGAAATTTCGAGTTTGTTTTCACCGGAATTCTAATAGAAGCGGCACACTGTCAGCTTGGGCGAAACAACAGCTTGCGGTGACCAAGGGTTTCGTAGGGCGAGCTGGTTCGGGACTACGGAGGTGGACGGAACGGCTGGGCCTCGTGGGCCTGGTCCGTGTGTGGGGAAGAAGACGGGAAAGGCCGAAGAGGTCTCAGATGGGCACGGCACCAAACAAATGAGAAAGTAGTTGGGCCAAGCTGGGCCCAGTAACGGTATGCGGCCAGAGGAGGTCAAGTGTGAGCCCACGACCAAGGTGAAGAGAATCTGTCGGGCTTGGTGGGCTTGGTGGCCTGGTGGCTGTGTTGTACAAGTGAGGTGTACGCAAGTACGTGGCAGAGGTGGTTCACGACAACAAGCAATGGCGAAGCCAGGTTATACTACCCTGGTGCACTGGCACCAGGTAAAGCAAAATAATTAACACTAAGATGATTATTATGAGCAGCTATTTGGTTGAAATTTAAACATTAATTTGATACAGGCACCAACCTAAGTTGTGGTCTAGCTTTGCCACTGGCAACAGGGGTGGTCGTGAGGAGAGATGTGCTCGAGATAGAGATGTGACCATCTCGAGTTTGTTATCGGAATGAAGATGCACTCATTCTAAGGTCAAGCGCAGGATGAAGATGAGCCCTTTCCTGAGGTTGAAGATGTGCCCAACTCAAATTTGTGTGGGATGAAGATGAGCCCATCTCGTAATGAAGATGTGTCCATCACAAATTTGTGCATGGTGATGATGTGACCATCCTGAGAGTGTAGTTTTGTCCACTCCAAAATTAGGTGTATTCGGGATGTAATTGTGTCCATCCCAAGAGTGTAGTCGTGTCCACCCAAAAGTGTGTGTAGGGTGAAATAGGTGTGTCTCCATCCTAAATTAGTGTGGGTGTGTCCTAGAAAATATGATTAAGGGAGTGATTGTTGAATCTTAATCATATTTTCTAGAAGAGTCCAGCCGCATACAGGGCTACAGGGGTGTCCAGTTCGGATTAGAGGAGTTAGATAAGATTAGAGAAGAGTTCTAGTCCAAATCAGTTTAAATATTAGTCCTAGTAGGGTTTGATTGTAACCAATCCAGCCCTTTATAAGGCGCTGCGTATTGATCAATGAAAGCAAGCAATTTAGAAAGGAAATTTCGAGTTTATTTTCACCTGAATTCCAACAGATTTTTTTATTCTTATCAGCTTTACTCCTGATATATTCTAAGAATGTACTTTATTCAACGCTAATAGTATTTCAGGACTGTAGTGACAACCCTTTGCTCAATCATCATATGAGAAGTTTAAGAACAATCTATGCTTTCACATGAATCTGAACACTCACATTAACATCAGCTGATGACGAACAGAACATTTATTCGCGAAGAAAAATTCGGTTTTCGCAAATTGCCTATGTAGCAATGCCATGAATACGCTATTACGTACAAAAATCACGGTCAAAGAATCTAGTTTCTAATTTCAAACTCCAACTCAAGCAAATAAGAAATGGATAATCAGCTCTGCGTTACCCGCCCGATCCAAGAAGCAAAACACTGGGCACTCAAACCCGGCACAGTCGCACCTCCCGATCCCGGCGGGGAGCTCCCCGTCAGAGGCAAGCAGCGCGTGGAAATCGAGCACCGCAGACAGGTCCCCGTTGGTCGGTTTGCTCCTGGAGCGGTAGGGAACGTCAGATTTCGAGAGCAGAAACGAAGGCAACAGCTGCGGAAAGACGGAGGAGCAAGGCCCTGACCTTGATCTTGACCTGCCCTTGGCATTGGGAGGCTTGTAGAGTTTGTACTGCTTCTCCGCCTGCCGGAACGCCGTGCGCTCCGCGGCCACAGGGTCAGAGGCGCCGTACATCGCCGGAGGCGGCGGCAAGCGGGGCGTGCTTCTATCTTGCTGGCTCGCTGCCGCTTTCCGTTCAGACACTCTATGGGCCGTGCTCCGGTGATACACCCGGCCGAGTGGTCGGGCTCCCGGAATCGGTTGTATCGAAATGGCCCATGGGCTAAGAGCACGAACTGGGGAATTTTTTATTTTAGCTTGATTATTTTATTATTTAATATTAATAGTCTCTCAATTTTTTTTCTTTTTTGCAAAACTAGCAACTCTGCCATCCACACCGTGGACGGCAGGAACACCGGTAGCGGAGCCGTCCACGGTATGGACGGTTAGGCCACGTCAGCATGAGAGCCGTCCATGAGGCAGCCACGTGATTCTGCCGTCCACAGCGTGGACGACATGCTCTCAGCCCTCTGCAACATCCACAGCGTGGACGACATGCTCTCAACGCCATTTTCCCTCCTTCATTCAGTTTTTGACATCGATTTAAAAATAGTTAGAAACAAATTTTGGAAATATTTTTATAGAAGTAATTGTAGTACACAATCTTGTTATTTCATGAGTCGCCCTCTAAAAGGTGAACCGTATCCATTTCTACAAATTTTTGAACCGCTGACCGTTTTTGAAAATTATAATTTAAATATTCCTATTTTTGAAAAAAAAAACAATGAGAGCCTAATCATGTGGAACGCGGACGCCCAAGGAAAATTCACTGGCCAGAATTAATTTTCAAGTTCTGAGTAAAGCCAAATCCGCACGGATGGAAGCAGATTTCGACAGAACCGGAAGCAGCAGTTGCAAAAATGGCGTCGTCCGCTGCCGCGACCGGGAAGCCCACCGCCCTGCTTCCTGCGCCAACCCACGGCAGCAGATGCTATTGCTGGGGAAGACCCATGCGGACGGTCCCGGCCGCGGCGGCGCGGCTCAGGATCTCGGCTTCAGCCGACTCGTCGGACGTGCCGGACTCCCTCTCCTCCAATTGGTCGGTACTGCCGTTTCACCCCCTCCTTCCTTCATCCTGTTCGGAGCGCGTAATAGGTCAATCAGGTTGGGTACGCGTTACATCTGGAACGCATCATAGGAAGGAAAATCATTAAAGGGCAGCTAGGTGCATGTGCATGTAGCTCCGTTTGAGCAGGATGTGGGGAAGGGTCCGACCCATTTGTTTTTTTCACGCAGTCTGTCTTTTCATGTATTTTACAAGAGGCTGTTAGGAAAACCACTAACAATAGATAAATACTATGGCATGTTTGGCGCCCTCCTTCAGTAATGCATTGAGCAATTTCCATCAGTGGCACAGATTTCGGGCCTTATGCGCGACCATTTTCTATGCACGTGATGAGGAAGTTCTTGTTATTGCAGAACAAACTTGACTCTTCTGAAGATATTATTGTCTGAACATGGCTTACGTTGATGGTATTTGCATCGTACATATAAGGAATTTGTTACCTTGTGGGTGACAGACTAGGTCCCTTCTATTACAGGAACTTCCATAAATTACCCTTTGATGTAATTTGTCCATATATTGTGCCGATGAACTGCTGGTAAAGAGTCTTGTTGATTACATCAAAGTGAAACTGCCAATAAATAGTACTCCCTCCGTCCTGAAATATTTGTCACTTCTTAGTTCATTTTTTAACTAATAAGTGACAAGTATTTGAGGATGGATGGAGTATTATAGGACAACCTGTTGTTTGACTAATTGACTTCCCTTCTGTATACGTATGTAGGACAAAAAGGCTCACTAGAGGTACTACTATTTTTTCTGTCATAGGCTTTGTTTAACTTTGTTGATCAATCGATCTGGATTTCATATTTTCTCCATGTGCATTTTGCTTGCAATACAGCCAAATAATTGCATATATAACTAGGGAACTAAAGGCATGAAACGACAACTCTCCACAAATTTACAGTTCGGCAGTATTGATGTTGTAGACAGGAGTCAGATGGATCTTTGTGACATATCATCTTCAAAATCGGCCATTCTAACAAAATTTCCTACCATCTTCTGAAAATCGTAATTTATGTCCTATTGCCTTGCACGTGCACCTAAATCTCGTCTTCGACCAAGGTTCTCAACATGTCATCTCTTGATATTTCAAACTTAGAGAGTATCAGTCATCTGCATTTTCCTTGTTGAATTTGACGACTTGCTTCTAATTAGAAGTTCTTGAGGCCTCAATGTTGAGGAATACTGCCTGAAAAAATCATTCGAACCTCAGGCTTGAGAAGTGCTATGGATCATAGCGTTTGGTATAGCAGGTACTATGGCATATCATACCTGATGTAATGAATAGGCTGGTATAGAACATGTTGTGTACATGAACATCAGTCAGTTCCACGACTTGCTGGGCTTGCTTACTGGTTGCTGTTTCTTGACTCCTTCCTTCCATTTTTGGTTCAGGCTTGAAACGCGCAAGAGAAAGCCCTTCGGTCCCAGGTTGAATGTAATACTCTATCCGAAAAAATCACAAAAAACATATATTTAAATCTCAGTGCTGCATACTTAATAATGGCTCTATCTTTCAGTTTAGTGCAGAAGAAGCAGTGGAATACCAGCTTGAGTCCTTGAAGTACAACGATCATCCCCGCCAAGATTATGGGATAGAGGTCATGTACCGGGTAATCACACAAACATGAGAACCATTCATTTGATTGGACATTGTGTTAATGGAACTCAGTTTTATCCGTCTGACAGTTATGCATGTATGGTGTTATTAGTTTGCAGGCTTTGATCCCTTTGAAAGGTCTACTTATTTTGGACGACAGTTTGATCTGGGACAGGTCTTCTAGAAACATGTTCGTTTAGGCCTGTATTGGCAGCCGTAATACGTTGCTTACTAATTAATTGCTAACAATTCAATTGCAGTTTGAACGTTTTCGGCGTATATTTCATCATTCAACTTACAGAGTGCTGCTGGGCCACAAAGAAAGAAAAATATTAAGCAGTTTATGGGTTGAAGAGGTTTTCCCCTTTCACATAAGTAATTTTCTTATTAGCAAGGGAAGAGAGATGAAAGTGTGTGTTAAATGAATCATGCTCAATAGTTTCCATTATCCGACTATTACATTTAAATCTGTATCACATTACCTTTCTTAATGTGACTTTTAAAGCAGAGCAACCAGATCAATCAAAACAACCTTGCTGAGATTAATTTATGCTTTCCAACTGTTAATTGAAATAAACTAATGCCTGATAGTCCGTCTCAGTTCTCCAACTGTTAAATCTATCTTCGTGTTATGCAAACAGAACAGATATAAACAAAGAGTTTGGGTTCAAGGACCCCGTCCAGAGGAAGAAGCGATATTTCAGTTTACGATGGTTCAGGTAACTGTCATCTCGTCTCTGTTTCTCTCTCAAGTCACCTACGATAAATTTCAGCTATCTGGTGGTTTTAATCAATTGCTGTCGCAGAGAGTTGGAGGCTTGTGGGATGGTTACTGGTTAGCCGAGAGCTTAATCAATGACGGAGACGATGCATTCTCAGGTGGCATTGCTTACTAATGCATTGATGTTATGCAGTCGGGTGAATATGATGTAAATATTGGTTCCATATCTTGTACTACCAATGTAATCGTGAACGGTTGGCTCGGGAGTAGGATTTTCTTTGCCCGTTGTCGGCCCTCCTAATGCTCCCGCCCCTGCCTTCCACCCAGATCCCACCTCCGCCGTCTCAGTAAGTGTTGTTTTTCTTTCAAACCCGGCAGACACCCGAAATCCGTCCGAAAGCCATCAGGTTGTGGGTGCGCTACTTTTCACCCCGCAGGTGCGGGTTTGAAGATTTACTTGTGGTCTTTTTTGGATCACGCGGGTTTTAGCTTCACCCGATCTGAATCCGACCAATTACCATCCCTAGCGGAGAAGCGATCAGAGAAAGCTCAGGGGAGGCGGTAGAGCCTAGTGTGGAGAAGGTTCCGGGAGGAGGAAATAAAAGGGCGAAGGAGGCCTCGGAAAACTTCTGGACAACAGTTAAAGGAAGGAAATAAAATAGACATAGTAAGGGGAAAAGATAAAAAAATGAGGAAAAATGAAATAAAAATACAAGGAAAAGAGGATAGAAAAAAGAAATAAATTTAGGGGAAAATAAGAGAGGATAATATTTAATGAAAAGGATGGAAAAATATTAATGAATGAATGGTGGTTGATATAAAGTATGTCTATGGAGTATGACGAGTGTGCAAGAATGTACTCGAAAATCTGACTATACCAAAAAAAGTATTGAAAAGGTGTAGGACACATCCTTTATAGTAAGTTTTAGAATAGATGAGTAGGGATAGCCTGAGATACAAGAGTTGCGGGTGCTTGGAAAATTCGGTATGTGAGTAATGCTATACAGGGTTAGACGGAAGTATTTTGCAAGCTATCTATTTTGCATCTGAAGAGGGCGTACTGCGTGCAGCGCATTATCCATCAGCAAGACAAACAAAACATGGGTGAGAGAGGGTCCCTACCATAGGTCACGTCTATGTCGTATAGTAGGCGCTGACATTCCATTTACCAAAACCCGCAAGGAAGAATGGGGTAACATAAATGCGATCCAGCTCCTGCCAACGTCAGCGGAATCCCATGCGTTCAAGGATCCGAAGCAGTGCGGTGGGTCTACAAGGATGACGGTGCTGGTGACGGTGATTTTCGGAGTGGAGGCGGCTGGATTTGGTGGATCACTCACCATAGGAGTGTTCCGTGGTTGTGAACTCTTTAATTTTCTCACCTGAGATAGTTTCTAATGCGGCGACAATGAAGCTTGCAGGTGGTCACGACGTTGGATCTGGACGGCGTGGGAATTGCGGATGCTTGCGACGACAGATCTAGACGACAGAGCCTGCAGAACGCCTGTAACGGCAAATCTGAGCGGTAGGGTTGACGGGGCTCGTGGGCGCTAGCGTCAGCAGATGGTAGCGGTCTCGCGCAAGTCAGGAGTAATAAGTGTCTTGGCTCTGCGGCTCACCGACTGGAACGTGAGTAGGGTAGAAGGATTCCGAAGCTTGAAGTGCATCTGGTGTGATGGTCATGGTGCAATTGCTTAGTCGTGTTGTGGAAGTGGCGTCGCGAGGGCGACCACGAGTGTGGCATGGTGATAGTTGTGAGTGAGTTGCAAACATCTTTGCTCCGTGATGTTATTTTGTTTATATCAACAGAACTAGTGTCGGCTTTATAGTGTGTCATTTTATTGAGGATGAGATGTATCCTCTCAATTGTAGGTTTTTCGATTCCAGTTTCACATACAATGCGGATCATTTTTTATTCTATATCATATTTCATAAGAGGTGTGAAAGGGGGCTTGGCCTAGTGGCTAAGTACTCTGAGTAGCACTACTAAGGTCCTGAGTTCGATTCCCGGTGGGAGCAAATTTCAGACTGAATGCAGGTACTCTACAGAGGAAGTCATATGGGCGCAGGATCTGGAGTGCACTTACAAAAAATGTGAAGGGATGAACGTGCCGTAATATTGGCGTACGAAATCCGGTCCACAGTCGTGTGCTTAGTCATCCAGTTATCGTCGCCTTGTTCTAGACAATAGATTGTGAGTATCTGCATTTGTACTTGTTTGTAATAAATTGGTCATAACCTTCTCGGAGGGGAAGGTCGGGACTTTATCCATTATCTAAAAAAAATTCATAAGAGGTGCTCCTTCCAAACTTTCAAAATAAAAAATACCCAAAACAAAAAATTATGACACGTCAACGAGAGCAGACATGAGAGAATAAAACTGGAGGAGAGAAGCAGAAAGACCCATGAGACGGTGTCGGCTGCTTTAGTAATGTCTGAAATGGAAAGATCGTGATCATATTCCCTCCGGCCGGACTTCCGTGCCAAGGACAAACACGAAGTGGTGGTACACGACGTGTTGGCGTCTTCTTCAAAAATCATCACAAAGCTCTATCAACGGGCTAGCGTATTACTACTATATTGATTTGGTTACTTGTTGACTGCTAAAGCGAACCAAAAAAATCTCTGCGACTACCAACCGGCACATGATGCGCTCAGCATTTTAACCGCAGTCATGTCTGATAGAACTGACGCACCACACATGTCACATGCTCCGACCATGCCACCTGCCCCGCAGCAAATGTCGAACAGACACACCACTCCAAGTTGGACGAGTGTCCAACTCATCAGTGAAGTAGAGAAATTACTACAGTATAAAGCTAGCTGCTGCAGTTGCTGTTGTACGATCTTGCACGCACCATGTCTCCCGTGCGTACAAAGGCCACGGGTGGAAATGCAGGAGTGCCCGCCGTGTTCATTCGTCCAACCCAAAATGCTACGTACTTTTAAGTTTATTTTTAGAGTTGGTGAAAATCTAATTGATCTGACTTTAGTCAGCTTTATACAAAAGGGTTTTAGCATCTATCACATAAAATAAATATATTATGAAAACAAGTCATGGTGAATCAAATGGTACTAAATTTAATATATTTTTTTATAAATTTGATCAAAACAAGATTAGTTTGATTTTGACTTACTATAAAAATAAATTTTCTGCTTGGACAGAGCTAGTAGTTCCTAACATGTGAAACGGGATTGGGTTAGTGTCACACCGAACAGAGGTTGTGTGATAAGGCAGAGATCTCAACTGTAGATGGATCTATCTAAAGGTCGCCAGCGCACATAGCCACAATTATGGTCGTGGATAGCACCATTACTAGTCAGGTGCATGCACATCAAAGACGATCTGCCAACTGACCTCCAGCGAGCTTGTCTCCCAGGCTTGAGCTAAGAATTCGATTCCAGCTCAAATCGAGTTTGAAATCCAATCGATCCTGCAGTCAAGCTCAAGCTCGGTCGATGAGGCTCGGTTGAAGCACGTAAAAGCTCGAGTTCGAATTTAGGAGACTCATTTAAACAATTAAAATAAATAATAATTCAAAGGAAAATATTAATAAATAATATTTATAAAATAAATTTATCTGAATGAGCCATATTATACTTATCAATCTCGAGCTCATCACACTCGTGAGCTTAAGATGAAGCTCACTACAGGAAACCCGAAAGATTACGTCGGCCAAATTAACTTACGTGGACCGTCCGATGTAAGTAAATCAATTTACACCGGCCGTTGAAAGCCGACGTAAGCGCCGAAACATACATCGGCCACGGGCCCGCAGCCGACATAAGTCACAAGGCCGACGATATTAAGGCTATACTTATGTTGGCCCGTTTCCCAGATCGACGTAAGTAAATGGGCCCATGGAAGTTTTCAGCTAATTACGTCGACTCAACCCTAGACCGACGTAAGTTAGTGCAACCGACGTAACTAGAAGACTTAACTCTACCCGCGTGGGCCGTCCGTAAGTTAGTTGCTTATTTGTGGTCCGTCCATGATTTTCCGTCATACAACATGTTTTTTGGATAGAGCACTCACGGTGCGGTGGACGTGTCCGATATGTACTTCAGACACCGATTTCTTTCGACTTACCCATAGAGACAAGATATCTTACTTCGATTATCACAGACGTTGGCTGCCTCTGAATCACGTGTTTAAGACATAGAAGAATATCTTTAGAAAGAACAACGTTGTCACTAAAGGACCACCAAAACGTCTTAACAGGTCAGAATTATCTGATATGTTGGACAAATCGATGCTAGATGAAGGTCGTCCTAGATATTTCGAAAGTTACAGAGACGAACAAAATTGGACTCACTTATGTAGACTTTTGTAGTTATCATATGTGAAGTCGTTGATTCTAAGGCACAACATTAATTTCATGCATCAAGAGAGTAACATGACCGAATGTATTATAAGCGTATTGAAAGCATCTAGGCCCCATGAGGTATGGTTTCGGTGATTAATGACAACTATTGGATTTTACTAATGAATTTGTGGATGCAAGGTCTCCCATATCACTCATCACACTCAAATGAAATTTATATGAATATCATCTACTACTCATTAGATATGATTGGAGACCCCTAAACAATCATTCTATGAGATCAATCGATGCTTATGAAGATTAGATGTAAAAGCTCATATGTCAAAATTGTTCAACCAAAATTGACAACACTCAATGCTTGATAATCATCGGAAGAATATTTCCAACCAATGTCTAAGAGGTCAATCGAGCAAATTCCAAAAGAATCACTTAGAACAACTCAAAGCAAACAAAATCAACTCATCGGATCAACCGATGTTTCCAGAAAACAACACATCGGTCGAGTTGGTTTAGCAGAAAAAGAAGGCCTCAGAACTAAGTACTCACCAGATCATCCGATGATGAAGAGAATGTTACATCGGTCTATCAGTACATTAAGCAATATCCCTGGACCAAGTGTAACACTGGACCATCTGATGTACAACTATAAACACATCGGTCAATCACTCCAGTAAGCATCAATTCTGAACCAAATATGGATGAAGTGTCATCGGATCATCCGATGAGAAGACAAGTGTAACATCGGTCTAACAACGGCCATATCTGACACAGTGACATCAGCTAATTTGGATTCGACCGATAACAAATGAAGGGGGAACATCAGATCATCCGGTGTTCGCAGAACAGTGATGTCAGCCTACTTTTCCAACGGCTATTTCGTGGAGGCTGGCTATTTATACCCTTTCAACCAGTCTATTCGACAAGTCTTGACAACCAGAGCTACTCTACACATTCTCAAGCATTCAAGACGTTGATCCAACACTTCTACATCATCTACACCACTTACACACCAAGAGATAGGCTAGAACTTGCTAGAGATAGTGCTTGCGTGCTTCCATTCTTGGTGATTGGAGTCTCTAGTGTAGTGAGAGCTGTAAGGGAGTGTCCCTTGGTGGTTGTATTGGAGAGAACCTTCTGGAGCTTGCCAAGACGGTTGTGGAAGCCCGGAGGATCCAACTTGTACAAGGCTTGAGCTCCACCTTGCCGAGGTTGGCGAACGGAGAAGTATAGTGAAGATCCCTGATCTCGGTGACTTGGGAGTGGCTATACCCTTTGGTGGGTGCCACAACGTAGATGTAGGAAGATCTTGATGATCTTGCCGAACCACGGGATAAGTCTCCGTGTCTTCGTGTCTCCTCGGGAGTTTGCACTTCCTTCCTCTCCCCTTACACTAATGCATTTCATATACCGCAAAGTTACTATTCACTTGAATGCATAGGTTGTTTGCATAGGGAATTGGGCTTTTAGTATTTAAGTTTTATTTCTTTAATTTTTGAAAAGAAGCCCAATTCACCCCCCTGTTGGGCATTCGATCCTTATAATTGGTATCAGAGCAAGGTTGCTGATTGGATCATTCTAGCTTCACCACTAGAGAGCTAAAATGGCCAAGAATGGGGGTTTGGTTCCTATCTTCAAGGGCAAGAACTTTGCCTGTTGGAAAGCATGCATGCGTGCTTATCTAGAGGCTATTGCTCCCGAGGTAGGTAAGCGACCCATGCGGGGTTTGGTGAGCATAATTATGTTGGTGATCAAATCAAGTGGGATGCTAAAGCTGGAAATGCAATTTATGAATGCATTCGTCAAGATGTATTTGCTAGGATTGCTAGCAAATAGAAAGCTTGTGAAATTTGGGCTTGCTTGATTGAAATTCATGAGGGTTCTTCTCGCGTCAAAGAACTAAAATATCATATGCTTAAAGCCAAATATGATGAGTTCAAAATGCTACCTCAGGAAAATGTCAATGAAATGTTTTCTCGCTTGAATGTGCTTATTGAGGAAATTAATGCTCTTGACATTGCTTCTCTTGGCAAGGGACTCATCAACTGCAAGATTCTTATGCTCCTTCCTAAGCCAAAGTACAACATCATCAACTCCATGCTTCAAAAAGAATCTCTTGATCACATTGAAGTTTTGGAACTTATTGGAGAGATTCACGCTCATGAGATGAGTGTATTTGGGATGATGGAGCAATCATCTTCAAAGACAATTGCTCTAAAGGCTTTCACCAAGAAAACAAGTCTCAATAAAAAGAAAGTGGTTGAGCCTAGCTCAAGTGAAGAAGAACAAGCATCAAGTGAAGATGAAGATGATGAGCTTGCATTGATGATGAGAAAGTTCTCTCGCTTGAACTCCAAGATTGCCAAGAAGGGATACACCTTTGATCCCAAGAAGAAAGCTTTTATACCAAGGAGAGATGACAACAAGACTTGCTACAATTATGGTGATCAAGGTCACATCTCCTATGATTGTCCAAAGCCGGACAAAAGAAGAGAAAACCACAAGGGCAAGCATCGCAAGCTTTAAGATAGTGAAGATGATGAAGAAGAGGTCAAGCCCAAACCAAGATCCTTTGGGAAGAAGAAACATGACAAGGACAAGAAGGCAAAACTCTCCCCAAAGAAGAGAAAAGGACCACAAAAGGTGTTCATGTGTGAGGCAAATGAATGAATTACCGACGAAGAATCAAGTGATGAAGAGAGTGAAGCGGAAGAAGAAAGTTTGGCCGGCCTTGCCATTGCCAACAATGATGACTCATCTCTTCATCCACCTCCCATGTGCCTCATGGCTAAAGGTAACACCAAGGTATGTGATGACTCTAGCGATGATGAGCTTTCCCCCAATGATTTAACTTCATTAATAAATGAATACCACACTATCATTAAGAGGGAAAAGAGTAAGGTCAAGGCTCTTGAAGAAACTCGTGCCAAGCTTGAGAGTTCTAACCTCGATTTGCTTGACAAGTATGAAAGCATACTTAAGGAGCATGACACGCTCAAATCTCATGTCAAGCAAATTGAAGAGGATAAGGCTCAAATCAAGCTAGATCATCATGAGCTTTACTTAGCCCGCCAAGCACTCTTGGGAAAGCAAAATGAGTTAACCCAAGAGCATCAAGTACTTAACCTTGCTTATGAAGCTCTTGATCAAGAATTGAAAAATATAAAGAAAAAACTCTTAATGATAAGGTATATATTAATTCTCATGCCACTAATGTCTTGCATAAGTCTTTGCCTTTGAAAGAGAATGCTAGGGAGAAGGACTTGTTGGAAGAAATTGAAAGTCTTCGCACTAGTGTGACAAGACTATCTAAAGGAGAAGTCAAGCACAAGGAAATCCTCTTACAACAAGCAAAGGCCTTCAACAAGAGAGAATTTGGATCCTTCCCGGTGCCTAACAAAGGAAAGGTGCCCTCACCGGAGCTTAGAACAAGCTTCATCAAGGAAGTTGGTTCCTATTGCCAACATTGTGAGGTCAACGGTCACCATACAAGGGAGTGTCCTCTTCCTAACCGGCCTTCTCCAAAATTGCCTACTAACTACAAGTCTACTTTCAATGATCATTATTATCTCTTGAGTAAAGTAGATGGCAAGGTGAAGGTAAGGTTCATTGGCAAGGACATAAAGGGCATGAAGGGAAAGCTCTCTAAGCAACTTTGGGTCCCAATAACACTTGTATCACACATACAAGGACCTAAGTTGGCTTGGGTGCCTAAAGTCAAAAATTGAATTCATGTGTGTAGGTGAACTACAAAGCCGGAGGAAATCATTAGGTACTCGATAGCGGGTGCACTCAACATATGATCGGCAACGATGGTATGTTCACCACCATAGAAAACCCCGGCAATCATGAACAAGTCACCTTTGGTGATAACTCTAAGGGGAAGGTAATTGGTTTAGGTAAGATTGCAATTTCAAATGATTTATCTATTTCCAATGTATTGTATATTAAGTCACTTAGTTTCAATTTGTTTTCTATTGCACAACTATGTGATCTTGGACTAACGTGCACCTTTAGCAAAAATGATGTTGTTGTGACTAGTGAAACAAGCCAAGAACTAATCTTCAAAGGATTTCGGCATGGACATCTCTACCTAGTAGACTTCTCCAACAAGGATGCTAGCTTGACCACTTGTCTTTTCACTAAGACGAGTTTGGGTTGGCTATGGCATCGACGCATAGCGCACATTGGAATGAGCAAGCTCAAGAAGTCATTCAAGCTTGGGATGGTGACCAGCGTGAAGGTGTCACATTTGAGAAGAACAAGCTTTGTAGTGCTTGTCAAGCCGGGAAGCAAGTTGCTTCACACCACCCGATGAAGACAATGGTGTCAACCTCCAAGCCACTTGAGTTACTCCACATGGACCTCTTCGGACCGTCCACATATCAAAGTCTTGGCGGTAATCTCTATTGTTTTGTTATAGTTGATGACTGACAACGGCACCGAATTCAAGAACTACAACATTGGGGAGTGGTGTGATCGAGAAGGCGTGAAGCATGAGTTTTCGGCCACATACACTCCTCAACAAAATGGTGTCGTTGAAAGGAAGAATAAGACTCTCATCACTCTTGCACGAGCAATGCTTGATGACTATGGCACGTCCAAGAAGTTTTGGGTCGAAGCAATAAACACGACGTGCCATGCCGCAAATAGGGCCTACCTACATCGACTACTTCAAAAGACCCCGTACGAACTTCTCATTGGGAGAAAGCCAAACATCTCCTATTTCCGAGTCTTCGGGTGCAAATGTTACATCTGCTGCAAGAAAAGGCTCGGCAAGTTTGAAAGAAGATGTGATGTTGGTATATTTCTTGGTTATGCATCAAACTCAAAAGCATATCGAGTATTCAACCAAACCTCCGGTTTAGTTGAGAAAAGTTGTGATGTTGAGTTTGATGAAACTAATGGCTCCCAAGAGGAGAGTTTTGGTCAAGATGAAATAGATGATGAGCCTCTACGAGAAGCTATGAAGAACATGACCATTGGAGACATCAAGCCTAAAGTTGAGGAGAGCCATGATCAAGGGAGAGCTTCACGTTCCAACATCAACACATCTATGGCACCTCAAGTTGATGAAGAAGAAAAGGATGATTAATTGCCGACACAACATTCACAAGCCACACAACATCAAGAAGAAGAAGAAGTCCATGATCAGGTCCAACCACAAGATGAGCAATACGCATCACCACCGCCAAGTGCTTCACAACCACTCATGAGGCATGGACGTATCTCCAAGGCGCATCCGATTGACCAAATCATCAGAAGCCCATCCAGGGGAGTAAGTACACGTTCTCGCCATTTCGCTACATTTTGTGAGCACTACTCGTTTGTTTCATGTGTAGAACCCACTCACATTGAGGAAGCACTCCAAGATCCAAATTGGGTGATGGCCATGCAAGAAGAACTCAACAACTTCATTCGCAATGAAGTTTGGGTATTGGAGGAGCAACCCAAGGACAAGAACGTCATCAGAACGAAGTGGGTGTACCGCAAAAAACAAGATGAGAACGACGTTGTGATCCGCAACAAGGAAAGACTTATGGTCAAGGGTTTCTTGCAAGTTGAAGGACTAGACTTTGGGGAGACATTTGCTCCGGTCGCCCGATTAGAAGCCATCCGTATACTTCTTGCCTTTGCATCACATCATAACATAAAGCTTTACCAAATGGATGTGAAAAGTGCCTTTCTTAATGATTATATTAACGAGCTTGTCTATGTTGAAAACCTCCAGGGTTTGAAGATCTGAGGAATCCTAATCATGTGTTTAGGTTGCACAAGGCACTCTATGGGCTCAAGCAAGCACCTAGGGCGTGGTATGAACGACTACGAGATTTCTTGATCATGCAAGGATTCAAGATCGAGAGGGTAGACACTACACTCTTCACCAAAGACATCGACAGAGAATTATTTATTTGTCAAATTTATGTTGATGATATTATTTTAGGTTCAACTAACGAAGCTCTTAGCCATGAGTTTGGCAAAATGATGTCTAGGGAATTCGAGATGTCGATGATTGGAGAGCTCAACTTCTTCCTTGGATTTCAAATCAAGCAACTTCGAGAGGGAACCTTCATCTATCAAGAAAAGTATACCAAGGACCTCTTGAAGAAATTTGAGATGGGAGATTGTAGCTCAAGAAGCACTCCAATGACAACAAATTGTCATCTCGACGCGTATAAAGACGGTTAAACTATTGACCAATCTAATTACCGTTCTATGATTGGTTCATTGCTTTATCTTACCGCATCTAGGCCCGATATCATGTTTAGTGTATGCTTGTGTGCTCGCTTTCAAGCGACACCTAAAGAATCGCATCGGAAGGCGGTCTTTAGGATACTTAGGTATCTCAAGCATACCCCAAGTGTAGGCCTGTGGTACCCTAAAGGTGCAAAATTCCATCTCTTGGGTTACTCGGATTCGGACTTTACCGGATACTGTGTGGATCGCAAGAGTACCTCCGATGGGTGCCACTTGCTTGGGAGTTCCCTAGTATCTTGGTCAAGCAAGAAGCAAAATTCCGTTGCCTTGTCCACGACGAAAGCGGAATATATTGCGGCCGGTGCATGTTGTGCCATAATTCTTTATATGAAGCAAACTCTTTTGGACTTTAGTATTAAACTTGGTTGTGTGCCTCTCCGTTGTGACAATGAAAGTGCGGTTAAGATTGCTAAAAACCCCGTTCAACACTCCCGCACTAAGCACATTGATATTCGCCATCATTTCTTAAGGGACCATGAAGCTAAGGGAGACATCTCCTTGCGAGGTGTTAGGTCCGAAGAACAATTGGCGGATATCTTCACTACGCCACTTGATGAGAAAACTTTTTCTAGACTAAGAAGTGAATTAAATGTGCTAGATGCATCGAACGTCATGTAAGTTGCCATGATCATGTAAGAATGCATCTCATATAGGTCTTGTCTAACTTTCAAAGGATAGGGGTGAGCAAGGGTTAGCTTGGGATGGAGGTTCCTTTGGGTTTCCCCAAGGCTTGGAGAGTGGCTCTCCCTGAAGAAGCCTTTGAAAGGTTCAAATTTGGCAAGATAGATTTAATTTATGTCTTGCATGATGCCTGCCATATAGACTTGCACTCACGTTTAATTTCTTGCATTATAAATTGTTTGGCACTGCATACGTTAGATTGTCACAAAGGGGAACCCAATTCATGAGAAAGAGACTTGTTTGAAATGCAATATATCAACTTATATGATGTGGAAAGAACAAAATTTTAGGTGTGTTAATGCCTAAAGAAACATGCTTTAAAGAGATAGAAGTTTTCATCCTCTAGCTCACAAAGCATGGGCCTTACATTTTATTTGGATTTATTCTTTATTTCCTTCGATGTTCTATTTGCTTTAGGGCTTAGCTAAATTATTGGCAAGTAGTATTTTTGAGGGGTAAGGGGTTGCCCAAAATGTCCTAAGACTTGTGTTTCTCGTTGTGTGTTTAAGTCAAAGGACATATATGGGATGTTGCTGTTTTGTAGTCATCAGATTATCCAATGCTTAGGCCAGAAGCTCATCGGAGCAGTTTGTGTTCAAATGCCAAGGGTCAGCTCAGTCAGAAAGTCAAATCAACCGATGAGTTCATTCTGAGAAACATCGGTGCATCCGATGTTCACATTTCTGGAGTTGTGCCAAATTCAACCGATGCAAATCGTTTTCACGTTGGATCATCCGGTGTCAATGGTACTTTTTGGAATACCCTTACTGTACCATTCGGCCGATGCTCCTATCATTTGAAGTCGGTTCATCCGGTGATAAAATTTGAGCTAGGGTTTGGGCCCCACTTTTTTAGCGCCCCGCTTCAGCTCTTTTCTCTCTCCCCGATTTTGCTTTCCGCCACCGACGCCCCGACACCTCCGCCGCCGCCCTCCGAGCCGCCGCCGCCGCCGTCGCTCACCCTGCGCCCCACGCAGCGCCGCCACTGCCGCTCCACGCAGCGTCGCCACCGCCGCTCCAAGCAGCGCCGCCGCCGATTTCCCACGCCTCACCGCCGCCGCACCACTGCTGCCGCCCCACACCATCCTAGGCGCCGCACCACCGCCCTCTGCGCCAACGTGGTGCCCTCCTTTCGGTCGCCGTGCTTCGCCATTAGGGTTCCTCGACCGCGACAATCTTTGTGTCGCCGTCCCGTCCGAGCTCGTGTCCCGCGACCCCGTCTTCGTCGTCGTCATGGGTCGTGACAAGAAGGGAAAGGGCAAGGCTATCAAGGAGCCGGCCGCCAAAAAAGCAGAAGTTGTCAAAGGAGGTGAAGAAAGCTTTGATGGCCGCTCGCACCGCTGAGGAGCGAGAGCGAGGCCGAGGAGGATCATTGAGGATCCACGAGGCCCGACAGAGGCAACCTCCGGTGCCTGAGGAGTCAGAGGAGGAATAGGAGCCCAAAGTGCCGCTTGTTCGCCGGCGCTCAGCCAGGGCTCGTGGGGGTCACCCAGCTGCAGCCTCGAGACCGAGACCGTCAGCAGATGACCTTCGGGAGGACAGGGCGGCACAGAGAGCCGTCTATGAGATGGACACCATCGTCTGTGTTGGTGAGGGTGTCCGGCTGACAGACTACAGGAAGTTGAAGGCCAAGTAGCTTAGGAAGCTCAGGTGGAGCATTTTACTTGAGGAGTGGTTCCCGCAGCCCAGAGAGGCACTTGTGGACAACCGCTTTTGGACCGTGACACAAGCGTCACTACACGAGACTTACAGACGTCGGGGCCATAAGCTCTTCCAGCACAATTTCCTACATTGGGATCAGCTTGCACTTGCAGCAGAGACAGAGATACACCATTACTTTGAGAGGTATAGAGGGCTAGTGGAGCTGATGTCTTACGAGAGGAGTGCCTACGTGGAGGACTGGGTCCGAGTATTCTATGCCACACTCTACATCTATGAGGGCCGCAGATCCATTGATTTCATGTTCATGGGCCAGCATCATCACTTGACCAGGCAGACTTTGGGACAACCGCTAGGAGTGGATCTCCATGACACTTGCCTGCACGAGAGGGTGTATGGACAGGCTGACCCACCGAGGAGGCCGCTCACTGGAGGTGTGGCACCACCACTTGAGGAGATACACTCACTGTTCGCTCAGCCTTTCTCTCCAGACCAGCCGAGGGTACCGGCACTACTCACTCCAGTTGCACGCACTGTGCACCTTGCCTTGTGTCGCACACTTTTGCAGAGGTCCGGATACCTTGAGAGGTTCACCAGCTTGCAGCAGACTCTCCGGTTCTATGTTATGAACGGGATGGAGTTCGACATTGTGGACATCATGATCTGTGAGATGGAGGATGTCATCACTGATGGAGTCAGGATGATGAGGCAGCTTGTGTTTGGTCACTGAATCAGCTACTTGCTCTACATGGTAGCTCCAGAGGGGTCCGCCGTGCGTGATAGTCTCACCGACGAGAGCGTCACACGGTTCGACCACTACCGTGTTGCAGCTCCTGGAGACCGCGGCCTTGGCCGTCTAGTTGAGCGTCAGGTCCGTGCCCGTCTCTCAGAGGAAGACGTGTCGGACCTGGAGAAGGAAGACGAGAGACTAGCACAGACTGAGGCTGAGGGTGAGGATCTTCGGCACATATGGTCCGAGAGTGACACCAGCGACAGTGTCAAGGAGTACTTCCCACCTCATCCCTCACCCAGGCAGCACGACACGGAGGCTGGAGGCTCGATTGTGCCACCTCCCACTCCACCTCCGGCATCAAAGGCACAAGTTTCCCAACCATCTGAGCTTACCTCCCTACTTCAGCAGATGGTTGAGCAGCATCGCTTGGACCGGCTTGCAGCTGAGTAGGCCCGAGCTGAGCAGGCTGCGCATCTCTTGGAACTCCAGCAGCAGCAGCAGCAGGAGATGCAACAACAGATAGCCCGCGAGAGGCGAGAGGACACTGACAGGCTGACTGGGCTGATTAATCAGATGCACCAGCGCTCTCTCGACTAGCAACAACAGATGTAGCATGCGATGATGGGCATACTAGGGTTGATCACCAACCTCTACACACAGACCGGGATTGCCCTCCTGTCGCAGCTTCCAGGCCTAGCTCCAGGTCCGCTTGTGTTAGCCCCAGCTTCAGCTCCAGTGCCGACTACGCCGATCCCGTCAATCAGCATGTACCGACTGCTTGCTCCAGGTGCTCCTATCCACTCTCCCTTGCCAGCTACGACGCTTTTCCAGCAGACGCCAGCGTCCGTTGTCAGTGCCCCGTTGCCAGCAGTTCAGACTCAGCAGGCACTGACAGCATCTCCCGCAGCCCCCGTCTCCTCCACTCTCCAGCTTCGGCAGCAACAGACAGCAGCACCGACGACAGCACCCCCGACGGTGACCAGTTCGTCATCGCCCCGAGCCCTCAGCGTCCTTAGGCACTCGGCTTCCTTTTTGGTGTCTTGATGCCAAAGGGGGAGAAGAGTCAGGAGGAGGATAGCTTAGTCTCAGAGGAGTCCTAGCTTTAAGGGGAGCTTATCTTTTTGGGAGTTCTTTTGTAATTTGGAGATTTGCTACTCTTTTGCTATTTTATTGAGCATTCATGTGCCACTTAATTCTCTTGAGTTATTGATCGTTGAGCTTTCGAGTTATTGATCGTTTTTGAGCCTTCAAGTTTAAGTGTGCTAAATCTTGTACTTATTGTATATCCTTTTGAGTATCGTATTATCAAATTCATTACTATTATGCTTTACTTTTTGTGTTGCCATCAATCACCAAAAAGGGGGAGATTGAAAGCATCTAGGCCCCATGAGGTTTAGTTTCGGTGATTAATGACAACAATTAGATTTTACTAATAAATTTGTGGATGCAAGGTCTCCCATATCACTCATCACACTCAAATGAAATCTATATGAATATCATCTACTGCTCATTGGATATGATTGGAGACCCCTAAACAATCATTCTATGAGATCAATTGATGTTTATGAAGATTAGAAGTAAAAGCTCATATGTCAAAATTGTTCAACCAAAATTGACAGCACTCAATGCTTGATAATCATCAAAAGAATATTTCCAACCAATGTCTAAGAGGTCAATCGAGCAAATTCCAAAAGAATCACTTAGAACAACTCGAAGCAAACAAAATCAACTCACCGGATCAACCGATGTTTCCAGAAAACAACACATCGATCGAGTTGGTTTAGCAGAAGAAGAAGACGTTAGAACTAAGTACTCACCGGATCATCCGATGATGAAGGGAATGTTACATCAGTCCATCAGTATAGTAAGCAATATCCCTGGACCAAGTGTAACACCGGACCATCCGATGTACAACTATAAACACATCGATCAATCACTCCAGTAAGCATCAATTCTGAACCAAAACTGGATGAAGTGCCACCAGATCATCCGATGGGAAGGCAAGTGTAAAATCGGTCTAACAACGGTCATATCTGACACAGTGACATCAGATAATTTGGATTCGACCGATGACAACTGAAGGGGGAACATCAGATCATCCGGTGTTCGCACAACAGTGATGTCAGTCTACTTTTCCAACGGCTATTTCGTGGAGGCTGGCTATTTATACCCCTTCAACCAGTCTATTCGACAAGTCTTGACAACCAGAGCTACTCTACACATTCTCAAGCATTCAAGACGTTGAGCCAACACTTCTACATCATCTACACCACTTACACACCAAGAGATAGACTAGAACTTACTAGAGATAGTGCTTGTGTGCTTCCATTCTTGATGATTGGAGTCTCTAGTGTAGTGAGAGCTGTAAGGGAGTGTCCCTTGGTGATTGTATTGGAGAAAACCTTCTGGAGATTGCCAAGATGGTTGTGGAAGCCCGGAGGATCCAACTTGTACAAGGCTTGAGTTCCACCTTGCTGAGGTTGGCGAACGGAGAAGTATAGTAAAGATCCCTGGTCTTGGTGACTTGTGAGTGGCTATACCCTTTGGTGGGTGCCACAACGTGGATGTAGGAAGATCTTCACGATCTTGTTGAACCACGGGATAACTCTCCGTGTCTTTGTGTCTTCTCGGTAGTTTGCGCTTCCTTCCTCTCCCCTTACACTTATGCATTTCATATACCGCAAAGTTACTATTCACTTGAATGCATATGTTGTTTGCATAGGGAATTGGGCTTTTAGTAATTAGGTTTTATTGCTTTAATTTTTGAAAAGAAGCCCAATTCACCCCCCCCCCTCTTGGGCGTTCGATCCTTACACGTATGCATGTACATGATAGGAAAAACGAAAGACAATTTAAAGACTTGAAAGGATCTCGTTGAGCTTTGTAACCGTCTAACTCTTGAGCTCTCCTAAAATGGTGGTAAACCATGCGCTTCTTTCTGTCTTCGACCTAAAGAAAAGAAAAAAGTTCTCGAATGGTTGCAAAGTTTTAAATTTCCAGATGGTTATGCAGCTAGTCTTAGACGAGCCGTGAATGTGAAAACGGGAAAACTCATTGGGTTGAAGAGTCATGATTATAACATAATCATAGAAAGACTTCTGCCTATTATATTTTGGGGCTACTCTGACAATGCGGTGTGGAAAGTGTTAGCCGAGCTTAGCCACTTCTATAGACAACTCCGTGCTAAAGAAATCACGACAGAGATGATAAGTAAGTTGGAGAAGGAGATTTTGGTACTATTGTAAGATGGAAAAAATTCCCCCAGGGTTCTTCAATCAAATGCAGCATCTCCTAATTCATATTCCATTTGAAGCGAAAGTGGGCAATCCCGTTCTATATAGATGGATGTATCATATTAAAAGAGCACTAAGATATCTGAAACCAATGGTTGGTAACAGGGCAAGGGTTGAAGGGTGCATCGCCGAAGCTTTTACTCTTAAGGAAGTAGAATAATTTTCAAGTGTTTACTTTGCAGAGGGACACAATGTCAATACTTCAGCAATCCAGTACAATATGGATGAGCAACCTCCTTGTAGCGATCTCTCCATTTTTGCAACATGAGGCACTGGTGTTGGTAGTTACACTTCTTACGACATTAGTGAAGAAGAAATGTGTGTTGCTTTTCTCTACATGTACACTAATATGGATGAGATGGAGAAATATTTTGAGTAAGTGTTTGCCCTATATTTATGATAATCAGCATATTTTGCAACACATCTATTTTAAAAGATTCTCTTTTTGTACAACGAGAGAGAGGGTACAGTGAGAGAGAGGATGCTAGAGAGAGAGAGGAAGAGATAAAAAGTGATAGAGAGGAAGATAGTGAGAGAATGAGAGAAGGAGAGGAAGAGAGGAATTGTGACAGAAAGAGAGGGAGAGAAAGTGAGGGAGAGGAAGAGAGTGAGAGAATGACAGAAAGAGAGAAAGAGAGTGTGAGAGAAAGAGATAGAGGGAAAGGAAGAGAGTGAGAGAAACGGGGAGGGGGAGCAAGAGTGTGAGATGAATTTGTAACATGTCTAATTTATAGGTAAATTGATGATGCCCGATCTTCCGAAAGGTAATGGATAGGTCGATTGATGTGGAGATCTCGACGTTGATGATCCGAGGCTCTCGAGTAGAACA
Organism: Tuctoria greenei; assembly: GCA_036927565.1. Taxonomy (NCBI): domain Eukaryota; kingdom Viridiplantae; phylum Streptophyta; class Magnoliopsida; order Poales; family Poaceae; genus Tuctoria; species Tuctoria greenei. The sequence goes on along the minus strand of JAYESD010000009.1, from coordinate 171,495,808 downwards.
CGAAAAACCCCTGCAATCACTACACCACCGCTCCATTGGTTATCAACCGTGCTTCACACGATTGACCTCGCCAAGAAGGCTAATCCCTGCAAGTGCAACCGAGAACACAAGCAAGAACAAGGTAGACACGATCTGAAATCACGAAGTTGGGGTCTCACAAACCGAAGAACGGCGATATTATTGATCTAAGCAAAACCCAATTGTCTATGGCGGCTACCATGGAGTATATATAGGTGGGAGGACGTCCAAGGGGGTGTTAGGGTCGTGACCTAACCCTAAGACACGAAAATAATGGACTTAGACTTGATACAAGGCCCAATGGCCCAATACGGTGGCGCAGCACCCTTACAGATTCTGAACTCGATTTTGTTTCGACGACTCCCGTCGACTCCGAAGGAATTTTGACATGGGACCGGCGCCATTGGAAAGGTTATCCTCTCCTCTTTCCGTGCATATGTAGAACGTCAAAAACGGACTTCGTATGCGTCCCGGGCGTCCATTTTAGTGCATACTGCTCCTAGACTCCGAGTTGGATACGATTTGGAGTTTGGTTCGGTTTCCATCTTTTTTGAACGAATTCTCTGGTCTTCCACGTCCCTAATACTCCCTCCAAGTACTCCTTGAACCTCTCCATAGATCCTAATCACAAATAAATCATTAAGTAGCAATCTATGCTCAAAAACATATAAGGAAATATATAAGAACGAGTTCACCTATGAAATTAATTGTTGTGTATGAACTCTATTGATTGCATCTTGTATGTTCAATGGAGTGTTGTTTGTATCCATAGAAGTGATGTCATCATCACTAATTCTAATATTTTTTTGCAGGGTTCGGCAACAGCGGTGCAAACTCTTTTGGCTACCGACATCCAGAGGGACGCGCAGAGATGACTTTTTGGATTCCGAAGGTAGTCAAGGGGCTAGCGTGTAGCCTGGTCGGAGTTTATGTTGTGATTGATAGCGTTTGTGTTGTGATTGAGACTGTTTTTGCTGCTGTCCTGTCTGTATTGATGTTCTGTTTGTGTTGTGAGCTCGCCATCGTGCAAGACAGAAAGTTTATTTTTTTAAATATAAAAAAACTTACGTCGGCTATGGTAGAACCGACGTAAGTTATCCCAGATTAATTTACGTCGGTCAGACCATACCGACGTAAGTTAGACCACAAAACTTACATCGGTCTAGCCATAGCCGACGTAAGTTAGGCTATGTATTTACGTCGGATTCGAGCGGCCGACGTAGATACTAACTTACATCATATACGGACGACCGACGTAATTAAGAGTTGACCGACCTAATTAAGTAACTTACATCGACAACCGACGTAAGTAAGCTTAATTACATCTAAACTGTCACATCGTCCAACTACCAACGTAATTAAGGAAAAACCGACGTAATTAACTAACTTACATCGATTTGAACCTTAATTACGTCGGTCCTGATCAACGTAATTAATCGCGATTCTTGTAGTGCATGTAGGTTGTATGTACACTTTTCCTACTTGTCAAATGGCCGACCTGAACATCATTTTTAAAAGTGATGACTTGCATGGAACTTTCCATTAAAAATGTTTTAATAACAACAAAATATGCCTCTTGGTCGATGATTGAGATGGAGAGATCCACTCTGGACCAATCATCCAGGTCAAGTATTATGAACTAATTTCTCATGAGGTTTTGAATAACAAAAGTTTGCCAAGTTTGGTCTAAAAGTAAATAACAAATGTTATGCCTATAACTTCTTACATTTTTACAACTATAGATTAAATATTTTTCTTGTGGAAACTATGCAACAATGTACCTTTATACGAAATTTCAAGTTATATTGTATTTCGTACAGTTGGCTACAGATTCGAGTATGATGAATTTAACTTGCAAGTAGTGCTGATTAAATAAATAAATATAAAAGTCATATACGGAACTGGTCAACCGAACCAGCAACCTATCGTTACCAAAATAAAATAAAATAATAACAAATCGTTACCACCCCAGCTGCCTACGGTCCTAGATGGGCCCTTTGCTAGCTTGGTATCCCACACACAGATCTCACCTTCCTAGATTTGGCGCCACTGCCTCCCTGATAATTGATTAACTTGACAACTTGTGATATTTTAGACGCCACGAACATTCGGTGAGAAATCTTAAAATATAAAGCACGTATATGTACTCCCTCCGTCTCGAAATTTTTGTTACTTTTTGTTCAAAAATGAACTACAAAATAACAAGTTTTTCGGGACGGGGTGATTACTTGGATTGGCCAGCGAAAAACAATACTAAATACACTCATCATAATCTCGTAAATTAGATTTACAGTCGTCAAACTAAGCCCTTCAAGAATGCACGGTGTATGGTGGTAGCCAAATGACACAATTTTCATTGGTTCTCCAAGTATAGAATTTTATCATACGATAATCGCCGACATTGTATAGTACTCTCTCCGTCTTCGCGGGATGGAGGGAGTAGCTAGTAATAACCAGTAAATTTCTCCCTTTTTCATAAAGTCGTCATTGAGAACATTTTGACTTGCTGGTCGACTTCTAAAATCAACATTTTTTTAAAAAAAATCCTTGGGTTGTCGATCGGCATGGCTCAATGCCTTTGGGTTGCACATGGCAAGATGGTGACAAAGATACACTAGGACATTTCCCCAATACGAATAACATTAGGATATGGTACGTGGTCAGACCGATCAAACAATCACGGTCTCAGTTGTTGATGTCCTAGCTAGATAACACCTTTAGCAGTTAAGCACTCCCTACCCGCATACCCTCTTTTTTTTCCTAAATGGATACCTGTGTTTCGTTTAAGAATAGGAGGTAGTGCTTGCTACACGTATAGAACTTTCCGTTGGAAATATTATAAAACTAGCTAGATTGCTAGAGTCCACCATCTCAAATATTCCAATGTTGAAAGCATTATATCTCTAATGAATGAGATCCAGAGATCCTTTCCATTTCCAACAATCTGTTTGTCATTTTATATTCGTCCAAAGTCCAAAAATAATATCTCTAGTGAATGTGATGTGTACTTTAAGAAATTCTTAAAGATCAATGACATTAGATTTACTCTTAGATTATCATGAGAAATACTTCCATATTATGGAAAAAATATTTTAAATGTTGTCAAACCACCTGAATTTCAAAAAACTGATTGTGAGACATAGATATATGTCATTCTCCATAATAATTTTGAAACATAGGACTAATAATTTGAAACATATTTTCAAACTTAAGATGGTGGCTTTTGGCAGGGTACCAGAGCACAAAACATGTGATGGCCACGTTAGGTTGGGACACACCTTTCATCGGTCTTGTAGTGGGTCTAAGCTTGAATAGTACTCCCTCCTTTCTCAAAAGATTGTCACCTTCTAGTTCATTTTTGTACTAGAAGGTGACAATCTTTTGAGAAAGGAGGGAGTATGATTTAGTATACAGTTCAAGCAAATGTCACTGCCCAATTTGTACACTTGTAAAAGAAGATACTTCACCCACCGATCCAAAACCGAAAACGAGGAAAGGCGGATTATCACCCTGTCCAAAAAATGCCTACAAAACCCAATGCAAAACGAAGGACACATCATCCTTCACCTGCACCAGGAACTAAATAAAGCTGCCAATCCCCGGCGCCCACCCCACCGCGCGCTCTCCGGCGTACGTACGGACGCGCGTCTCCCCCGTGCCGCGCTCCGGCCAGGCCACCGTCGCCGCAGCCTGCGCGGCAATAATGAAGGCCCCCGGCCGCCGCGCCCTCGCCGCCGGTGGGTGCTGCGCGCTGCTCGTCGCGGCGTTCTTCCTGGTGGCCAGCCTCGTGACGACGCCGCTGCCGCCGCTCTCTCTGCCGTGCCTCCCCACCGTGGACGCGCCCTCGGGGTCCGGGTACGCCGCCCCCGGCGTCGCCGCGCTCGCCGACGCCGCCGTGGGGTACGCAGTCACCCCGACCGTGCCGCAGCAGTCGCGCGCGGAGATCGCGCTCTCGCTCGCCGTGCTCCGCCGCCGCGCGCCGATGCGGCTGCTGGTGTTCGGGCTCGGCCACGACTCCGCGCTCTGGCACGCGCTCAACCCCGGCGGCGCCACCGTCTTCCTCGAGGAGGACCCCGACTGGTACCGCCTGGTCCGGAGGCAGTCGCCGTTCCTCCGGGCCCACCTCGTCGCCTACCGCACGCGGCTCGACCACGCCGACCGCCTCCTCGCGGGCTACAAGGCGTACCCGGCCTGCCTCCCGGGCGCCGGCGCCGTGCAAGTGCGCGGCAACGCCGAGTGCCCGCTGGCGCTGCACAACCTGCCGCCGGAGGTGTACGAGACCGAGTGGGACATGATCATGGTGGACGCGCCCAAGGGGTACTTCGCCGCGGCGCCCGGGAGGATGGCGGCGATATGGACGGCGGCGGCCATGGCGCGCGCGCGCCGCGGCGAGGGGGACACCGACGTGTTCCTGCACGACGTCAACCGGAAGGTGGAGCGGGTGTTCGCCGAGGAGTTCCTGTGCGATAAGTTTCGCGTCGGCGCGGTTGGCCGGCTGTGGCATTTCAGCATCCCGCCGGCGTCGCGTCGCTTGAACACGACGAGGAAGGCCGGTGGACGGAGACCATTTTGCTAGAAGTAGTAGTGCATTTCGTGTGTTAATTATTAGTACATCTTCGAATTGGTGAGTTCTATAGAAAGTCCAGATTCGTAGCCTTGAACGACCATTTTTCTTTTAAAGAAAGGCAGGAGTGCTGCTCATGCATTAAGAAGAAAGAGAATTATATTTATATCCTAAGAGGTATAAAGACTAGCATAGAACATTCAATAAGAACAATCGTAGAGTCCCCTACATCTAAAACTGAAAAAAGCAAACGCAATGTCAGCCATCTGCAGGAAGCGAAGCAGTTTTTTGCAACTTGATGTCCTCCAATATTTAAATGAGCTACTTATGTGTGTGGAAGATCTTCTTGCTGGAAGACGCTTGAGTGTTAGAGCAGACATAAGTAATGCAATGAACCCATTGAAATGCACCCGCCAAGACAATACAGTACTGTGTAGGGGTCTTAGAAGCTGTAGGAGCTAAGCCAATGTTCGCCACGCCTCTATCGTATAGCTGCACAACGAATCATTCATGGCCCATTCAACGATTCAAGGGTAATTCCCCTAGTCGACTCTCTCCCAGTCTAGAGGCCAGAGCGAGAGAGACGGTTCCGAGTTTCGTGAGGACGCGGCGAGGCAGCACAGTGCCATCCACAGCTATCAACGATGCCTTCCCCCTCTCCTGCAGCGTCATGTAGCCCAGCTGTCGAAGCCATGCTCGTGCCTCAATCGTACCCGACACATCTGGGACAGAGGTGTCACCACCATCTCCATGCCGCCATGATCCCCTTGCTCCTTTTACATCAGCAGAGCAGAGCTATGATCCCTTGCTCCTTCCATCGTCACGCTGTCGTTATAGAGCATGAAGACTAGATCGTGACACGAAATTGCCGGCAGGAAGAAGTCTCTGCCTGGCCTATATAAATCCTTTACACCCCTTGATCAATTGAGTTGTGTTATGAAGGATTTTCCAAAGAGAGGAGAAGAACGAGTTACATAGCGTGTTTGACAAAAAGGAAATAAACTACTATAATCTGGCTTGACGAATCTTGCCAATGGCCCTGGAGCACTAAGGATCATTGGGAGTTTTGCCGAGTGTTTGTTCCATGGTGCTTTGTTACGGCTTATTATTTTTTTTCTGTTCTCTTTTCCTTTTTCTTTTCCAGTTTGGTCGTGATCTAGGGACAGCACAAGCTGCCCGGGGATAAGATCTCCTGACTTTAGTGCACACAGTGAAATGGTCACTGACGCGTGAGTCCGGATCCACATGTCAGTGACCGCTGATTACGTCGGAGAATTCTTATCCGCTGCCCTGTGCACCTGAACTATGTAATTTCTTCTCCCTTCTTTAATGTATCGGCAGTGCACCTGCCTAATTTTGTCAAAAAACGACTGTATGAGCAAAGCTCTACTGTTTTGCGAGTGTGTGAGCAATTTTATTCTAATTCGATCGATTCCTGCAGTCTCAACAAAGATCGATCCCGTGGCGAAGGAAACAGTGAGGGAAAAAGAACAATAAAAAGGAAAATGAAGATGATAAAATGGAGAAAGATAGAAAAATAGAAGGAAAAAAAGAAAAGAAAGTAAAGAGAGGAGAAAAGGCAAAGAGAGGAAAAATGAAAAAAAAAACAAAGAGAGAAAAAAGAAAACAAAAAGAGAGCAAATTAATAAAATATGATGGAAGAAAAGGAAAAAAGGAAAGAAAAAATGTAGTTGGTATATATAGAGTAAAAATTAAAAAAAACGACAAGTGCGAGAATATATGATAACAGATAAGAAAGATGTGAGAATATTCTTTTGAAGTGGGCTTTTAACATACCGCGAACATGGATAGCTTGGATGTGAACCGTGGAGATGGCATATCGGAGGTATCAGAGCCGGCACGCCATAACGGTACGGAGCAGACCCGCCAGCGGATAGTCTTCTTCGTGTAGCCCACTAGTCACACTCTAAATCAAAACAGAGTTGAAAACATGATTAGTGGTGTATTGATCCTGTTTAGAATGATGTATTAGTCCTATTTCAAACATAAGAGAAAATTAGATAAAAATAACAATCATTAAATTTAAAAATTATTAAAAAAATTATTCTATTAAAATATCTTGGAATACAAATTTCCAATTGGTTAAATTTGATATTCATCTCATGTGTACTTTCTCTGTTAGTTGTTTTTCTATTTTTTAGATTGTGTTCTAATGTATTGATAATAAAATAAATTGACCATAAACATTTATTGAAATAACCTCTATTTTTACCGTTTAAAATTTATATTATTTTTAAAATAAAAGCTGGGTGGATTTACGGCTCTGATCCACTCATCATGCGTAGCGCCCACGCATTATCCACCGTAGAATTCGACTTCGAGTCGGATGCCCACTCGGCCACTCCTAATTTAAAAACACGATCTACCGTGCCACCGTCCAGCTCACGTCTCCCCTTCGCAAACCGTTCATTCCTGTCCCTGTCTGCCGCCGCTTTCTGCGAACCTGATCTTGACTTCTTGACCCTCCACCGATCGATGGCGACGCCTTTCCTGCCTGGAGTCATCTTCTTGCCGGATCGGGATGACCGCGGCGTCTCCAAGCGGGCCCGCGAAGGTGACCTGCTGGCCGTGAGCGAGGAGGCTGACGCTCGCGGGTGGTCCTCGGCGGTGCCAGAGCGTATCCTCGCGCTGCGCCGCCGGCGGGGCCCTGCTTCCAGCTTCTCCCCACGGGGCTGCGGCTGGGTCGTCGCCGCCAGGGCAGAGGAGCGCGACATCCGTCGTGAGGAGGAGGCAACACCCGATGCGGTTGGAGTCGGCGTCGCGGCAGCGAAGTCGGCGCTGGTGGATGCTTCTTGCATCGCCTACTCTTGCAACCTCGACCTTGCGGCCTTCGATCCTCCGCCGATGGCGATACCTCTCCTGCCGCTGAGCGCCTTCGTCACCGACATCATCATCTCGAGGGACCGCGTCGCCAAGAGGCCTCGCGACGCGGACCTGGTGGACATGAGCGAGGAATCCGACGCCCGCGGATGGTCCTCGGCGGTGCCGGAGCGCAGCCTCGCGCTGCGCCGCCGGCGGGGCCCCGCCGACAGCTCCTCCCGCCGGGGGTGCGGCTGGGTCGCCACCGCGGATGAGCTTGCCGGCCGTCCTGGAGAGTCGGCCACAGCCGATGCGGGCAGATCAGGTCGTGGCACCGCCGACTGATGGTTGATCCATACTTCTCCTACTCATGCTTCACGCTCTGGTTTTCTTTGGTTTCGCTGCTGCTGCCGCCGCCCTATTCCCCACCTACCCTAAGGTCAGGTTTCAGTTCCACCACCTACTCCTGCTTGACATCGTTTTCTTTCCTTCTATGTTTCTTTTATTTGCTTTGTTAAATTGATTTCTTGATCGTTGTGATTCTTGTACTGCTACGCCCGTGACTTCGCTAGGATGTGATTATTAGTTCCGCCCCCAATTGGCTAGCTCTGTTGTTACTTGTGTGTTGCTGGTGAATTGACAAGTATCACAATCAGTTTGATTTGGATCTTTGTGGTAGTGCACTTCGTTTTATTAGCTGTGAATTTTATTTCTACAAACATCTTGAGTTAGTAGTGTTGCTTGCGTGTGGTAATCGTAGTTGTAGTATCTGGTGGGCATGCCAATTTCAATTTGATAGCTTGATCATTGCGATGGGCCATCCGCCACTTCCCTGTTATGTGATTAGTTCCACCCCCAGTTAGTTAGCTCTGTTGTTACTTGTGCGTTGCTAGTGATTGACAAGCATTGCAAATTTGCAATCAATATGCTTTTGATCCTTATATGGTACTAGTGGATTCAGTTTTATTAGCTCTGAATTTTATTTCTAAAAACATCATGAGTCCATAGCGTTTGCTTGCGTCTGGTAATAGTAGTAGTTTCTGGTAATAGTAGTAGTAGTAGGAGGAATGTCAAGTTCATAGCTTGATCGTTGCGATGGGGCATCAAATTGTTTGAGGGTAGTACAATGGTACTTATGCTAGTGTTTTCTGTTACTACTCTATTTTGTGAGGATTACGGGGTCCCTCAAGACACCGGGCACAATTCAAACAGTTGAAGGCAAAGGGGCCGTATGGTGGGATATGAAATGGCTATTGAAGCAAGTTGTTGAGATGATCAGGCAGTTTGAGATGGAGTGAAGAAGTCACGAGTAATGTCAGATACCAGGGTTAAAATCATGACTCTTTTGCTTCTAAAGAGTCTCAGTCACGACTAACTGTCGTTTCTGTTTTCCTCGTGTGCATACGAGCACCTGAAAGATGTAATAAATGGCCCTTGCCTGTGGCCAAGTCCAAGCAGTAAAAAGTTTGAGCCTTGTTCTGCTTCTTTTAGTATCCAGTTCTGAGTACTTGCCAATGCTTGAATGATACCCAATGAGAACTACATACAAAACTGGCCTTTCTTTACACAAATGTGTATGGGGACAACCCTCAAGAATAAGAGAGTTTCACAAGAACGATACGCTCAACACAGATCAACAGGATCATATATCGTTATACGCTCAACACAGATCAACAGGATCATATATCGTTAAGTTTACCCTCAAAAACGAGGATCTGTATACCGATTCATTAAATTTTCGGCCAGCGATACAATGAAAATAAGTAAACTGTAACATGGCAGAAAGAAATCTGCACTCCAAATTCTGATCGAATAAATAAGAATGTGGATCGTTTTAACAGAAACATTCTGACAACTCCCACTATTCAATTTGCTACTATCTTAAGATAGCATTATGTTACACCTACACGACGGTACAGAAACGGTACAAAATGAAAAACGTACACAAAACTTCACATCAACCACTCCTGTTTCAGAAGGGCTGACGATTTTGCTAAAAGCGATAGTGCATTTCTTGGGTTTTTACATATTCGAATGGGTGACTTCTATAGGAAGACCAGTTTTGTATCCTCCGACGACAATTTTCAGGTAGGCATTGTTTGAATCGAGTTTCTACACACGTTGTCCTTTCTTTGTTTGGTACTGAAAGCAGGGCATACGAATCTGTAGTAGTAATCTTGTGATATGAATCTTTATTGCTTATTATTAGAATGTGTGTCCCATTGCCACAGAATAACAAATACATATACAGAGGTAATATATAATGCAAAAAATAAAATATCTAAGAAATGAAACAAATCATGAGCAATTCCCATTTCAGTTCATGAACTGTTTGTTAAGCAGCATATTGTAGAAGAGGACAATAGTAGCAAACATAGCTTACCAAGTAAATTGCTCTAAGAAGCATATGGAAACCATAGCTCGACTGTAGTGAAAAGAACATATCTCAATAAGCATACAGTTCTTGATTCCAGGCAGTATCTCAGAAACACAAATCATTCATAGTCCATTTAACGAATCAAGGATAATTCCCCTCGCCATTGTCCAACCTAGACTCTCTCCCAGTCTCCTTGCTACCAGTCCACGGCTATCGTCAGGGCGTTGAGGACAGAGCCGGTTCTGAGCTTCGTGAGGGCGCGGGGCAGCACAATGCCCTCCGCAGCTATCAACGATGCCTTCCCCCGCAGCGTCACGAAACCCAGCCATGGTCCCATGCCGCCATGGTCCCCTTGCTCCTACCACGTCAACAGGTCCTCTGTGGCATGACAGTTCTCTGACAAAGTCAAAACCGCCTCCAAGTCAGCAAATCAGGGGTGTTAGGCGACTAAATTGAGTCACAATTATGTTTAGGATGCTAGACAGACGAACAGGATTGTATGAGGGAACAATACAGATATTTTTCCTTTATATATTACTTCCTCCGTCCTCATGAACTTGTCGTTTTGTAGTTCATTTTTGAACTACAAAGCGACAAGTTCACGGAGACGGAGGGAGTACTATAGTAGGGTCTCCCAGCTGTTTTCTGTCAAATGAACGTATTGTATAGAACATGACGAAGGTGGTCAAGTTTCTCCATGTGGTGCATAAAACATTGAAATTGTCATCCTCAACTTGTAGATTACTAGACCTGCGCTATGATGCAGCAATCAAGCACCCACAGAGGATGTGCATGAGGGACCACCATGCTAAAAAAATGCAAATAGTATTGCCAAATAATCCCATTAGGTATGAGCACAAATACAAGGTCTTTTCAAGTTATTTTGGTTCTAGTGATCTAGTCAGAACCTGGGAAACAAGTTATGCTAGCCAAAGCTTGACAGTTATATGCGTCTCCTTGCATGGAACACCAATGAATAATAGGAACCGAGTACAAACAAGGGATATCATGAACTCACTCTTCCCCTCGACAAAAAAAGAACAGAACAGAAAGGAATAACAGGAACGGAGTACAATCAAAAGGAAGCCACCCTAACAAGTAAGCACTAAAAACAATGAATCAAACAAAAGCGAATCCATTAAAGGGGAAAACAGGCATGTCAGTTCAACTGAAAATGTAGCATGGTCAAAGAACAGGTCACCACGTCCCAAAGTGGAACTGAGGCTGTCAAAAGAAAATTCATTTCTGAAGTGATTAGAGGCCTACCATTCTTGACCTGCTGAGTCTTCGGTTGTCTCGATCACGTTAGCAGGAACAAGCTGTCCACTCCCTTCCTGGGAGCCTTGCTGGTATCACCTAACTGGTCTATGGCATTCAGAAAGTCAAACGGAAGTGGAGAAAGAAAGTCACAGACACTGTGATGAATTGAGAAAACGTCAAAATGAACCTAACATTCAAGCCAAGGCCTGCTCTCGTGCAGAAATAAAAAGGGTTGCCTTCCCAGCCTGTCTAGTACCCTCTTAATCACAGAAAAGATGGTGCTCCGGAGAGTGATATCAGGCAACGAGGATGAACCTTTCTTCAGGAAATCAAGTATGTTCTTCACCGTTTTGGGTTTCATTTTTTTTTTCTTTGCAAGAAATCAAGTATGCATGTCAGAGGAATATGGCACCTGCATGCGTCGAGCGAAACTGATTTTTTTGTAATGAATAACTAAACATAGTACATAGTAGCAAAAAATTTAGGGTGGAAGAGAAATGCAGAATACAAGGAAATTTCGATGGAGGGGAAAAATGGCTTACCATGTGGAACTGTGGATATGACAGCAGTTAACCACTAGATATGTATGTTTAATTGTTTATACTGCATGAGCACGCAGCATTAAATTTACTTTGAACTGACATTTGTTGCACGGTTCTCAGTGTCAAATTTGTTACCTGTTATCCTCTTGCTTCCCTTTTCGTCAACGCTCCAACCTGTGTCAAGTGGATCAGCTACGATGTTTAACTTGACTGATGAGGATATACTGCTCGAGTTTAAGGCGGGTTTGAGCCATGAGCAAGGTGTTCTGGCCAATTGGAACACAAGTACTGACTTCTGTCGCTGGCCGGGCATCGGCTGCAGTCGTAAGCATAAGGGCAGGGTCACAGTGTTAAACCTCTACTCTCAGGGTCTTTCTGGCACGATCACCCTTTCCGTTGGGAACCTCACCTTCCTAAGAAATCTGGATCTAAGTTCCAACAATCTACAAGGTGAAATTCCTTCATCAGTTGGTCAGCTGCTTCGGTTACAGCATCTCAACTTGTCCAACAACTTGCTAAATGGAGAAATACCCACCCAGTTGAACAACTGCTCTAGGCTTGAAAGCATTGGACTGTCTTCAAACTGGCTCACTGGAGAAATCCCCGCTTGGCTCGGAGGCTTGTCAAACCTCAGGTCCTTAGAAATGAGCAAGAACAACTTCACTGGAGCCATTCCACGATCCCTTGGGAACATCTCGTCACTTCAAGAAATCAATTTCAATAAAAACCAACTTCAGGGCAGCATTCCTGTGAGCCTTGGCAGACTAAGTGATCTTAAGACCTTGGCCCTGGGTGGAAACCATCTCTCAGGCATCATCCATACATCACTCCTCAACCTTTCAGCACTAACACGCTTTACTGTGACAATGAATGAGCTGTATGGCTCGCTGCCTTCTGACATGGGGAATCACCTACATAACCTTCGTTACCTCTTCCTTGGCATGAACCACTTTACAGGGAGATTTCCTGCCTCTCTTGCCAATGCAACAGACATATATTCTAGACATCTCCTCTAACAACTTCACTGGGACCGTGCCTCCAGAGATCGGAAACCTATGTACAGACATTTTTAATCTCGAAAATAATCATTTTGTGGCAACTACTGCTTCAGACTGGGAGTTCATGACATTCCTGACAAACTGCTCACATCTCTGGATACTTGACCTCAAAAAAAACATGCTAGCTGGCATGCTACCGAGCTCTGTTGCCAACCTATCGTCCCATCTTCAAGTGCTATATGTCGGATTCAATGATATTTCTGGAAAGATACCATTTGGCATTAGCAATCTCGTCGGACTAAATGAGTTGCAACTCTCCTATAACCGATTTAGTGGCATCTTGCCTGACAGCATTGGAAAGTTAAACTCGCTGCAAGCTTTGGGGTTCGAAAACAACCTATTGACAGGGATCTTGCCATCTTCACTTGGGAACTTAACACAACTTCTTCGTCTTTATACACAGAACAACATGTTTGAAGGGTCTCTTCCAAGAAGCCTAGGGAGTCTCCAGGAGATAATTTTAGCAACCTTTAATGATAATAAGTTCACAGGTCCACTGCCTAGAGAGATTTTTAACCTATCAACCTTGTCATATGGCCTGGATTTGGCGGGTAACTATTTCATCGGTCCTCTTCCACCTGAAGTTGGTGGTTTGACAAAGCTTGAGACCTTGGTCGTATCTAGGAACAACTTATCAGGGCCACTACCTGATGCACTCAGCAATTGCAAGAGCTTGATGCAACTTTGGTTGAGCAGTAACTCCTTCAATGGTAGCATCCCTGCATCTATTAGCAAAATTGAAGGTATGACATTGTTAAATCTGACAAAAAACACACTCTCTGGAATGATTCCTCAAGAGCTAGGATTAATTAGAGGATTGGAAGAATTATACCTTTCACACAACAATTTGTCAGGACATATACCAAAAGGATTGGAAAATATGACGTCCTTGTATAAGCTAGACCTGTCCTTCAACAATCTGGTCGGGGAAGTTCCAAGAAATGGGGTGTTCAGTAATGTTACTGGGTTTTCATTTGCTAGAAATAGAGGGCTCTGTGGTGGTATCTCAGAACTATATTTGCCACCATGCTTTCCGAAACACATCGAGCACAACAAAAAGAAACTACGCCTCATTGTCAAAGTAATACTACCAATTGCTGCCATCGTTTTAGGTGTCACTATGGTGTTTATTTTCATCTCATTGAAAAAGAAACAAAAAGTACAGTCTAAACCTTGCCAGGGACTCATTTGGTAGATGATAAATATCCTAGAGTTTCTTATGCTGAATTGGTACAAGGAACGAATGGCTTCGATACAGACAATTTGATTGGTACAGGACGGTATGGATCAGTGTTCAAGTGCAGTTTGCTACTTAAAAATTCAATGACTACAGTTGCTGTGAAGGTTTTTGATCTTCTACAATCTGGCTCTTCCAGAAGTTTCATTGCTGAGTGTGAGGCACTCAACAGGATCCGTCATCGTAATTTAATCAGTATCATAACTTGTTGCTCAAGTTTAGACTCAAACCAAAAAGATTTTAAAGCCCTTGTGTTTGAGTTCATGCCTAATGGAAGTCTACATAGCTGGTTACACATAGATGTGCATGCATCACCACAACGACAAGGCTTGACACTAATGCAAAGATTGAACATTGCTGTTGATGTTGCGGATGCACTCGATTATATGCACAACAACTGTGAGCCACTGATAATTCACTGTGACTTGAAGCCAAGCAACATTCTTCTCGATCAAGATTTGATTGCCCACGTTGGGGACTTTGGCCTTGCAAAGATTATATCTGATTCAACAAGTGAGCAACTGATTAACTCAAAGAGCACTGTTGGAGTCAGGGGAACAATTGGATATGTGGCTCCAGGTAACTAAAAGTTTCTGTCATTTTATACTCTAATAATAAAGTTTTGATTGCATGTCGAATCACTACTGTTTGTTTATGCAATGTAGAATATGGAGAAGGTGGTCAAGTTTCTTCATGTGGAGATGTATACAGCTTCGGAATTGTCATCCTCGAGCTGTTTACAGGCATGGCACCTACTCATGACATGTTCGGCGATGGGTTGACCCTACAAAAGCATGTTCAAAATGCATTTCCAGAAATGATTATGGAGATCCTTGATCCAGTACTTCTCTCCGCCGAAGAAGCTTACGCAAGTAATTTGCAGGGAGGAAGAAATGCAATGGAAGACATCATCAAGGTCATGTTATCTATCACAAGCATTGCGCTATCCTGTAGCAAACAGGCACCAACTGAGAGGATGTGCATGAGGGATGCAGCAGCTGAGATGCGCAGAACAAGGGATTACTTCATTAAAAAACAGACAACCAGAAGTTAACACGTGTTGATATGAATTGGGCTAGGTGATGGGAAGCACTTGGCAATAAGTACTAGTACAATGCCCACTCATTCTTCTTGCCTTTCAGCTTTGTGAATATAATTGACTTGCACTAGTCATCTTCTTCTAAATGTAACTGTGTAAAGCATAATCCATAACACCTATACAACGCCTCACTTCGTCTATCTCATTGCTTACTTAACAAGGTGAGATTCAATCTCACCTCAAAAGCAGTTGAGCCAAGCATAGAGCAAAGATTGTGTGTGCATTTCAACTTTAATATTTTGTTCTGTGCTGAGTTTGTGAATGGACTAAATATTTAGGTCATTGCTGTGGTACTGATGCTATTTGGATGTAAACCACTGTTTATTCAATATAATGACTATTACTTACTGTGCTCCAGCGCTGAAAGGGGGATAAGAATGGCACCATGTCACCTTGACTAGTAATCTGGAATTCTCTTCTGCAATCCATGATGGCTCCTACTTTGTTACTGACCTGATTTTGAAGGATGCAGGATACAGTTAGCATTTGGAAGCAGCGGGTCAAGTAGACATGAAACTGAGAAATGGACGGTGGTATTGCGCCATCAAAACGTTTGAACACTACATTGTTTCAGGCTCGCACATATACCATGTCAACTTTCTAACCATACTAAGCAGCTATTGCACCTGAAATTTTGTGTAACTTGAAGCACCCGAGATACCAAATGGAGCGAAAAAAAAAACTCTATGAAGAATGGTGAAACAGAAAATGGCACTCTCCCTGAACATCAGTCTGCTACCTCGCTCCACCCCTTTGGCTGGTAAGGACTCAAACCCTGTGAAAAGAAAATTTCAACTGTTTTCACTTTGAAGCAAATCTACACTATATATTTTCTTAGAAAAACGGTGCTGTATCTTTCTTGTCTTACAAATTTTAAATTTCTAATCCTTGATAACTAAATCCCGCATATATATAAATATTCTGGTTGAAGCACATCTGGATCAACCCTACTCCTTTCCCCTTCACCTGAAACATCTCAAGCATTCCACTACAGTTGGAAGTACATTGCTCGATTTAGGCAGGTAAAACATGTTCCCTAGATCCTGTGAAGCCACAAATCATTCGGTACTGCCGCCAATAGATCCCGCACTGTCAGCACGCCTACTCCAAGCCCATGCAACAACAACGCTGAAGACCATGTGTCGCGCCAGAGTCCGACATCACGGACCAGCACGCCAAGTACCAGAATCGCCGGCGAGGATTGGGTTCGTGTGTGAATGGCTACAAATAGGAGAGGAGAGGAGAGCATGTGGATTATCAATCATTGTAACTGTTCTTCCTTTCTTCCTACCCAATCCTTCTCCCTCGGATACAAATTGTCCCAAATCCCTATCCCCTGCTGCTAACACACACGATCAATCATACAATCACTGAAGCGCCATCAAGTGTAATTAGTTCGAATTTTTGAGAAAAAATTAGCAAAAGAATATATTATGTTCGCCTACTTACGGATGAGATTACCGAGACATATCGCGCCGGCGGGGCGGGGCGCGGCGACGAAGGTGGCTACGGAGCTGGGGGCGGCAGCTGCCGCGCGTCTGCTTCTGCGGGACGAGGCCGCGCGAGCTGGCGGTGGCCAGTGGGCTTGGGGCATAGAATGGTCGGCGCCAGCGGTGGAGCAGAGAGGCGAGGAGGGGCCTGTTTGCCTTTCTATTGGTTCAAACTTTGCCCATCAAAATTTAGTCAACATTGATAACAAAAATAAATTAGCTCAACATATAGATCTATTTACTTATCAAATTTTGACTTCAATCAAAACACACCCTTCTTACATGGTCAGCTACCAAAATTTGATAAGACATTCATTGGAAGAATCCAAACAATGGTTTGGTTACAAACCGGTTCTAGGATTTTTTTTTGTTTGCATTAGTCTAGATGGAAATGGGTTGATTGAGGAATGATTTGGTTTGTTTTGGTTTCTCACCCTAAATGGTTTGGGTTGGTTTGATGTGGTTTCATATGATTTGGGTGATAACATTTGAAATTGTGGGTTGGAACTAAAATCACTATATCGCAGGTTCAAAATCGGGTCTGGAGTCGGTACTATTGAAGCATGAGCGCCGAGTCGGGGGAGCACGCGAACAGGACCTCGCCGAGGTCGAATGGAATGAAGCCTACGAGGTCGGCGTTGGCGAGATCCTTGGCCTTGATGGTGATCTCGAGCAGATGCAACTGCAGGTGAGTGGCGGAGAAGGCGAAGACGTGGTGCTAGGCTAGGGTTGTTGTTGGCCCTGACCATGGAGGTGGTCTCTTTGAAATTGTCGATCTTGACCAAGACGAATAGGTCGATGGTGCCGCTGGGTGTTGTGGCAGGGAGGTCTCATGCCTTGACGAAGTGCACGTATAGAGAAACCATCGACTCAAGGGGGTTGTAAGTAAAGGCGTTCTTGCCCACCTCAGTGGCTATGGTGGCTGAGAGGTTGAACCTCGGGATGTTGGAGCTGTAAGGATCGAATGTCCAAGAGGGGAGTGAATTGGGCTTCTTTTAAAAATCTAAGCAATAAAACTTAATCCCTAAAAGCCCAATTCCCTATGCAAACAATCTATGCATTGAAGTAAATAGCAACTTCGCGGAATATAAAATGCATAAATGTAAGGGAGAGGAAGAGAATGCAAACTCCCGAGGAGACACAAGGATTTATCCCGTGGTTCGGCAAGATCGTCAAGATCTTCCTACATCCACGTTGTGGCACCCACCAAAGGGTATAGCCATACCCAAGTCACCGAGAGAAGGGATCTTCACTATTCTTCTCCGTTTGCCAACCTCGGCAAGGTGGAGCTCAAGCCTTGTACAACTTCGACCCTCCGGGCTTCCACAAATGCCTTGGTAAGCCCGGAAGTCTCTCACAGTTACAAACACCAAGGGGCACTCCCTTGAGGCTCTCACTATCCTAGAGATTCCACTCACCCAGAATGGAGGCACACAAGCTCTCTCTCTAGCTAGTTCTAGCCTATCTCTTGGTGTGTAGGTGGTCGAAATAATATAGAAGTGATTGCTCTTGGTCTTGAACGCTTGTGGATGTGTTGAGAATGTCTGGTGATCAAGACTTATCGAAATGACCGGTTTAGGGGGTATTTATAGCCAGCCTCCCCGAAATAGCCGTTGGAAAAGCAGGCTGACAGAACTTTTCTAAGAACCTCGGATGATCCGATGTCTACCCTTTAGTTATCATCGATCAAGTTTACTTTAGATGACGTCAGTGTGTCAGATATGACCGTTGTTAGACCGATGTTGCACTTGTCTTCTCATCGGATGATCCGGTGGCTCTTCCTCCAGAATTGGTTCAAAACTTGATGCTTACTGGAGTGATTGACCGATGTGCATATTTTTGTACATCGGATGATCCGGTGCTACACTTGGTCCAAGGATATTGCAGACTGTACTCATTGACCGATGTAGTTGAGTCCTTAACATCGGATGATCCGGTGAGTGCTTTGTTATGAGGTCTTCTTCTTCTGCTGAACCAACTCGATCAATGTGTTGTTCTCAGAAATCATCGGTTGATCCTGTGAGTTGATTTTGTTTGCTTCGAGTTGTTTCTAAGTGATTCTTTTGTGTCTTGCTCGATTGACCTCTTAGACTTTTGTTGGAAATGTACTTCTGATGGTTGTCAAGCATTAAGTGTCATCAATTATGGTTGAATGACTTTGACATAAGAGCATTCACTTCTTGTCTTCACATCATTGATTTGATCTCATAAAGTGATTGTATATTGGTCTCCAATGACATATAGATTTCATTTGATTGAGTGATTATGAGGACCTTGCATTCACAAATTCATTAATAAAATCCAATGGTTGTCATTAATCACTGAAACCGTACCTCATGGGGGCCTAGATGCTTTCAATCTCCCCCTTTTTGGTGATTGATGACAATACAACAATTAAAGCACAATAGTAATGAATTTGATAGTACGAAACTCAAGAGGATATGCAATGAATACAAGATTATTACACTTAAAATTTGAAAGCTCAATCAAAGAATAACTCAAGTGAATAAGTGATCATAAGATAGACACCAGATAAGCTCAATCGAATAATAACTTAAGAGTACTCAATAAACACCAAACGAGTAGCAAAAGCATCAAATTACAAAAGATAAGCACCAAAATACAAAAGATAAAGAAACAGACTCCCCCTGAGACTAAGCAACCCTCTAAACAACACTCTCCCTAACTCTCTAACTCTTCTCCCCCTTTGGAATCAAGACACCAAAAAGGGATCCAAGTGCCTAAGGACCCTGAGTACTAGGCGTGATGACGAACTGGTCACCGTCGGGAGTGCTGTTGTCGGAGCTGCTACCTGGAGTAGAGGTAGAAGGAGCTGTAGGAGCCGTCGTCGGTGTCTGCTGAGTAGGAGCTGCTGGAACAGAGGCACTGACGACGGATGCCGGCGGCGGCGCTGGAGGATGGCTGCGGCGGCCGGAGGTCGGCGTCGGCGACTGGAGGGCGGCGTCGACGACCGGAGGGCGGCGGCAGCGCAGGGCGAGAGGAACGGTGGCGGGTGAGTCGAGATCGGGGATAGAGAAAATGGCGGAGACGAAGGGCCGTTTAAATAGTGGGTCCCAAACCCTAGCCGAAACTTTAACACCGGATGGACCGACGTTGAACGTTAGAAGCATCGGTCGAATGGCACAGTAAGGATATTCAAAAAGGTGTCGTTGACACCGGATGGTCCGACGTTGAAGGGAATATCATCGGTGGAATTCAACACAGTTCCAGAAGTGAGAGCATCGGATCGACCGATGTTTTTCAGAATGAACTCGTCGGTTGATTTGAGATACTGACTGAACTGGCTCTTGGCTTTGAACACCAACTGAACTGATGAAGGTCTGGCCTAAGCATCGGATAATCCAATGACTACAAAACAGCAACATCCCATATATGTCCTTTGACTAAACAAACAAACAATGAGAAACACATGTCTTAGGACTTTTTGGGCAACCCCTTACCCCTCAAAAAGCTAATATGCCAATAACTTGGCTATGCCTTAAAGCAAATGGAACACCAAGAAAATAGGGAGGAAAACATCCAAATAAAATGTAAGGTCCATGCTTTGTGAGCTAGAGTATGAAGACTTCTATCTCTTTAAAGCACGTTCCTCTAGGCATTAACGCACCTAACATTTTGTTCTTTCCACCTTATATGAGTTGAGATGTTGCATTTCAAAACAAGTCTCTTTTAAATATGAGTGCAAGTCTATATGGCAGACATCATGAAAGACATAAAGTAAATTTATCTTGCCAAGTTTGAACCTTTCAAAGGCTTCTTCAGGGAGAGCCACTCTCCAAGCCTTGGGGAAACCCAAAAGAACCTCCATCCCAAGCTAACCCTTGCTCACCCCTATCCTTTGAAAGTTAGACAAGACCTATATGATTTGCATTCTTATATGATCATGACAACTTACATGACATTTGATGCATCTAGCACATTTAATTCACTTCTTAGCCTAGAAAAAGTTTTCTCATCAAGTGGTTTAGTGAAGATATCCGCCAATTGTTCTTCGGACCTAACACCTCGCAATGAGATGTCTCCCTTAGCTTCATGGTCCCTTAAGAAATGATGGCGAATATCAATGTGCTTAGTGCGAGAGTGTTGAACGGGGTTTTTAGCTATCTTAACTGCACTTTCATTGTCACAAAGGAGAGGCACACAACCAAGTTTAATACCAAAGTCCAAAAGGGTTTGCTTCATATAAAGAATTTGGGCACAACATGATATCGGGCCTAGATGCGGTAAGATAAAGCAATGAACCAATTGTAGAATGGTAGTTGGATTGATCAATAGGTTTACCGTCCTTATCCGCGTCGAGATGACAATTTGTTGCCATTGGAGTGCTTCTTGAGCTATAACCTCCCATCTCAAATTTCTTCAAGAGGTCCT
Organism: Tuctoria greenei; assembly: GCA_036927565.1. Classification (NCBI taxonomy): domain Eukaryota; kingdom Viridiplantae; phylum Streptophyta; class Magnoliopsida; order Poales; family Poaceae; genus Tuctoria; species Tuctoria greenei. The sequence continues at coordinate 171,474,951 of JAYESD010000009.1, read as the reverse complement.
TGGTATACTTCTCTTGATAGACGAAGGTTCCCTCTTGAAGTTACTTGATTTGGAATCCAAGGAAGAAGTTGAGCTCTCCAATCATCGACATCTCGAATTCCCTAGAAATCATTTTGCCAAACTCATGGCTAAGGGTTTTGTTAGTTGAATCAAAAATGATATCACCGACATAAATTTGACAAATGAATAGTTTTCCGTCGATGTGTAGATGTTGGGACTTGAAGCTTCCCCTTGATCATGGATCTCCTCAACTTTGGGCTTTGTCGTCACAACAACATTCTTGCTAAAAATGCATGTTAGCCCAAACTCACAAAATTTGTGCAATAGAAAGCAAAGTTGAAACTATGCAACATATTTGAAATAAATAAACCATGTGAAAAATACAATCTTACCAAACCAAATTACCTTCTCTTTAGAATTATCACCAAAGGTGACTTGTTCATGATTGTCGGGGGATCCTCTATGGAGGTGAACATACCATCATTGCCGGTCATGTGTTGAGTGTACCCGTCATTGAGTACCCAATGCTTTCCACCGGCTTTGTAGTTCACCTACACACATGAATTCAATTTTTGATTTTTGGCACCCAAGCCAACTTAGGTCCTTGTATGTGTGATACAAGTGTCTTTGGGACCCAAAGTTGCTTGGGGAGCTTCCCCTTCATGCCCTTTATGTCCTTGCCGATGAACCTTGCCTTCACCTTGCCATCTACTTTACTCAAGAGATAATAGTGATCATTGAAAGTAGACTTGTAGTTAGTAGGCAATTTTGGAGAAGGTCGGTTAGGAAGAGGACACTCCCTTGTGTGGTGACCGGTGACCTCACAATGTTGGCAATAAGAACCAACTTCCTTGATGAAGCTTGTTCTTAGCTCCGGTGAGGGCACCTTTCCTTTGTTGGGCACCGGGAAGGATCCAAGTCCTCTTTTGTTGAAGGCCTTTGCTTGTTGGAAGATGATTTCTTTGTGCTTGACTTCTCCTTTTGATAGTCTAGCCACACTAGTGCGGAGACTCTCAATTTCTTCCAACAAGTCCTTCTTCCTAGTATTTTCTTTCAAAAACAAAGACTTGTACAAAGCATTAGTAGCATGAGAAGTAATGGATATCTTATCATTAAGAGTTTGTTTCTTCATATCTTTTAACTCTTGATCAAGTACTTCATAAGCAAGATTAAGTGTTTGATGCTCTTGGATTAACTCATTGTGCTTTCCCAAGAGTGCTTGGTGGACTAAGTCAAGCTCATGATGATCTAGCTTGATTTGAGCCTTATCCTTTTCAATTTGCTTGACATGAGATTTGAGTGTGTCATGCTCTTTAAGTATGCTTTCATACTTGTCAAGCAAATCAAGGTTAGCACTCTCAAGCTTAGCATGAGTTTCTTCAAGAGCCTTAACCTTACTCTTTTCTCTCTTAATGATAGTGTGATATTTATTTATTAATGAAGTTAAATCATCGGGGGAAAGCTCATCATGGCTAGAATCATCATATACCTTGGTGTTACCTTTCGCCATGAGGCACATGGGCGGTGGATGAAGAGGTGAGTCATCATTGTTGGCAATGGCGAGGTCGGCCAAACTTTCTTCTTCCGCTTCACTCTCTTCATCACTTGTTTCTTCGTCGGTGACCCATTCATTTGCCTCACACATGAACACCTTTTGAGGACCATTTCTCTTCTTTGGGAAGAGTTTTGCCTTCTTCCCTTGTCATATTTCTTCTTCCCAAAGGATCTTGGTTTGGGTTTGGCCTCTTCTTCATCATTTTCACTATCTTCTAGCTCGCGATGCTTGCTCTTGTGGTTCTCTCTTCTTTTGTCCGGTTTTGGACAATCATAGGAGATATGACCTTGATCACCACAATTATAACAAGTCTTGTTGTCATCTTTCTTTGGTAGAAATGCTTTCTTTTTGGGATCAAAGGTGTATCCCTTTTTGGCAATCTTGGAGCTCAAGCGAGAGAACTTTCTCATCATTGATGCAAGCTCATCATCGTCATCTTCACTTGATGCTTGCTCTTCTTCCCTTGGACTAGGCTCAACCACTTTCTTTTTGTTGAAATTTGTTTTCTTGGTGAAAGCCTTTAGAGCAATTGTTTTTGAAGATGATTGCTCCATCATTCCAAGTACACTCATCTCATGAGCATGAATTTCTCCAATGAGCTCCGAAACTTCAATGTGGTCAAGAGACTCCTTTTGAAGCATGAAGTTGATGATGTTGTACTTTGGCTTGAGAAGGAGTATGAGGATCTTGCGGTTGATGAGTTCCTTGCCAAGAGAAGCAATGTCAAGAGCATTAATTTCTTCAATAAGTACATTCAAGCGAGAGAACATCTCATTGACATTTTCATGAGGTAGCATCTTAAATTCATCATATTTTGCTTTTAGCATGCGATATTTTAGTTCTTTCACACGAGAAGAACCCTCATGAATTTCTATCAAGCAAGCCCAAATTTCACAAGCTTTTTCTTTACTAGCAATTCTAGCAAACACATCTTGACTAATACATTCATAGATTGCATTTCTAGCTTTAACATCCCATTTAATTTGATCACCAACATAGTTGTGTTCTCCAAACCCCGCGTGGGTCGCTTTCCATACTTCGGGAGCAATAGCCTCTAGATAAGCGTGCATGCGTGCTTTCCAATAGGCAAAGTTCTTGCCCTCGAAGATAGGAACCGAACCCCCAACCTTGGCCATTTTAGCTCTCTAGCGGTGAAGCTAGAATGATCCTATGAGCAACCTAGCTCTGATACCAATTGTAAGGATTGAATGCCCAAGAGGGGGGTAAATTGGGCTTCTTTTAAAAATCTAAGCAATAAAACTTAATCCCTAAAAGCTCAATTCCCTACGCAAACAATCTATGCATTGAAGTAAATAGCAACTTCGCGGAATATAAAATGTATAAATGTAAGGTAGTGGAAGAGGATGCAAACTCCCGAGGAGACACAAGGATTTATCCCGTGGTTCGGCAAGATCGTCAAGATCTTCCTACATCCACGTTGTGGCACCCACCAAAGGGTATAGCCATACCCAAGTCACCGAGATGAGGGATATTCACTATTCTTCTCTGTTTGCCAACCTCGGCAAGGTGGAGCTCAAGCCTTGTACAACTTCGACCCTCCGGGCTTCCACAAATGCCTTGGCAAGCTCCAGAAGTCTCTCACAGTTACAAACACCAAGGGGCACTCCCTTGAGGCTCTCACTATCCTAGATATTCCACTCACTTAGAATGGAGGCACACAAGCTCTCTCTCTAGCTAGTTCTAGCCTATCTCTTGGTGTGTAGGTGGTCGAAATGATATAGAAGTGATAGCTCTTGGTCTTGAACGCTTGTGGATGTGTTGAGAATGTCTGGTGATCAAGACTTATCGAAATGACCGGTTTAGGGGGTATTTATAGCCAACCTCCCCGAAATAGCCGTTGGAAAAGTAGGTTGACAGAACTTTTCTGCGAACATCAGATGATCCGATGTCTCCCCTTTAGTTATCATCGGTCAAGTTTACTTTAGCTGACGTCAGTGTGTCAGATATGACCGTTGTTAGACCGATGTTGCACTTGTCTTCTCATCGGATGATCCGGTGGCTCTTCCTCCAGAATTGGTTCAGAACTTGATGCTTACTGGAGTGATTGACCGATGTGTATATTTCTGTACATCGGATGATCTGGTGCTACACTTGGTCCAAGGATATTGCAAAATGTACTGATGGGCCGATATAGATGAACCCTTAACATCAGATGATCCGGTGAGTGCTTTGTTCTGAGGTCTTCTTCTTCTGCTGAACTAACTCGACCGATGTGTTGTTCTCAGAAATCATCAGTTGATCCGGTGAGTTGATTTTGTTTGCTTCGAGTTGTTTCTAAGTGATTCTTTTGTGTCTTGCTCGATTGACCTCTTAGACTTTTGTTGGAAATGTACTTCTGATGGTTGTCAAGCATTAAGTGTCATCAATTGTGGTTGAATGACTTTGACATTAGAGCTTTCACTTCTTGTCTTCACATCATTGATTTGATCTCATAAAGTGATTGTATATGGGTCTCCAATGACATATAGATTTCATTTGATTGAGTGATTATGGGGACCTTGCATTCACAAATTCATTAGTAAAATCCAATGGTTGTCATTAATCATCGAAACTGTACCTCATGGGGGCCTAGATGCTTTCAGGAGCACTTCTCAAAAATCTAAATGGGGTTTCATTTTTGCCTCATTGTTGGAGATAGCCTTATTGTGCTGGAGACGTTGTGACTTACTACAGTTGAAACATGTGGCTACAAAATAATTACTTCCTTATTGTTAATCAAAATTAAACATTTGGGTTCATCTTTTTGCTAGCCCTTAAAGGTTGTCCTTATTGTAAGATACTCACTTCATTCTTAAAAGCTTGTTCTTTCAAGCATGGTCAACGACAATAAAACAAATGTGAGTTTACTATTTTGCTATCCGGATCTCGGCTCCCTATATGCATCTTGTTTTTCTCGACTGCCTCCCAATCTCGGCCGCCACCCTTGTGCACCTCTCGCTCTCCCCACCCGAAGCTCTCACGAACCTCTCGCTCTCCCCCTCCATCTGATACCCTCTCGTGCTACCGCCCTCATGCGCCTCCTGGTCATGCCTTCTCCCCCTCCACCCGATGCCGCCCCACCCTAATTGCGCCATCTCTGTACACCACCACGACGATTGCACTGCCCCAGAGCTATTGAGTCCCATGCCGAGGGTGGTGGTGGTAACCTCGAGCAAGGGCAGCGTCTGCAAGACCACCGCTACCGCCAACCTCACCACCACCCTCATCCACCTCACTGCTTCCAACGTCCTCGTTGAAGACCACGACCAGGCGCTCGTCCGGCACCGCGTGAGAGGTTTAACTCTTTCTAGATTTATGTTGCTTAATTTTTGGTCTTTATGTTACAAGGTTTGGCTCTATATATTTCTCTAGGGGGGCTGTTTTTTCTGCCATTTGCATCATTGGACACTGGGAATTGTAATATGGTTAAGCATGATCTATGTCTATAATCCTTATTAGTCATAAACTTGAAAATGTTTAGGTTAGGTTACTTGTTTTTACCATTTAGTGACATGGATAACCATTGATTTGTTATCTAATCAGCTTGTGTAACCGCTATGTTGCTTTCATATGGTCATTGCACATTGTTGCACATAAATCCTCTTTGTAGCGGTTCTTATGAAATGATATTCATCCAATTATCATATATATCCTGTTTGTACTGTTTAAGATGGGGCACGGTCAAGCCTTTTGCCCTCCATTGCTATTCAATTGGTATGCTAGTACAGCAACACCATCATTCCCACCAATCCATAACGGCAAACCATGCGCCACACCTGAGATCAGCCTCGCATGCCTCTCCACCTTATTTTTACACCTCCGCGAAGAGTTGGTGAGTGAAGTGAAGAAAGAGGATATTGGTGGCGGTGGCTACGCACCATCGATGTTACTTGCTCATCCACCACCCTCTTCAAGTTCAAAAAGTCCAACAAGGTAAGGTATTATACTCCAATGCCAACTGACGAGATTCTGTACCCCGGGTATTGAGAATACGAGATAACAAGCGACGTACAGGTAAGGCAAGACCCGACCCATATCTGACCTCTGACGTGAGTAGGAACCTACCACCCAAGCTCCGACCAACGAGGTCGAGGAAGTGAATTCGTCTAAGCCCTGGCCACAAGGTCGGGCGGCAAACCCTCCCGAGCCTCCGAGCCTGAGCTCGGGAGCGAGGAGCATGTAGCGACATTTAATATGGATATGGACCGATGTAGACACCTTGTGACTCTACCACAAAGCATAGAGCCAGCTGATGCCAGTCCCGTCCTGTTCCGTGCAGCAGCGAGCACGCCCTGAAGGACGACACAGACCAGATGACACGATAGGAGTGGTTATTGCAGCGACGACTTCAATGACCCAAGCGGCCTAGGAAGCGCGCTGACACAAACACTGTATCACCTGCCGCATTTATGAGGAGGTAGGGTAGATACATCGCTCGAGAACTGGCTATAAAAGGGGCTTGAGGCCACCTTCACATGGAGGAAGATGGACACAACGAGACACCCACACCACAAGAACTTTCCGAAGAGGACTCACATGTAAATCGATGTAACTCACTCAGGAGCTAACAAAGAACGAGTATCGACCACATGGACGTAGGGCATTTTTTCCTAAATCATTATAAACCTCTCGTGTATTTGTAGCTAGGCCTTCGAGGACAAAATGTGCGACAATATGATACTAGTAGGTGACCCAAACATCGATAGTTGATGCGCCAGACATGAGATCTACCACACATTTCTTCTTGTATTCGATGGCTCATCACGCTCGACCCTCGCGCCTAGTAAAAAGATCCACTTCGGGGACTTCGAGTTCACAGCCACACACGACGATGGTCGCGAGGCCGATTATGCCTTCACACTGCAACAGGCCCTCCACTTCGGGAGCCTGGACTTCTTCGCTAGTGATGTTGGCGTCCTCCGAACAGCTGGTCGCAAGTCTATTGGTGAGCCCTTGATAGACAAGATGGCCGGCAACGATGATGACACACTGCGAATGGCATCTTCGAAGTAGCCCTCGTGGGGATGATCGACTACGTGTCACCATCCCTCCACAACATGCTAGAGGATGATGCGGGATGTGACTCCAGCTCCAATGCTGGCACCGAGGGAAGCCAACATCCCTCTTGTGAGTGCCACATCATGGAGGCCCCTGACGACTCCCACGTTGGCACGCCCATCAACACACCCCCGACTCTCGCCCGAGCAGAAGGAGGCCCAATGCCACATGCTCGAGATTGAGTAGGTGCATGCTTGCGAGCTAGTCGACCAGCTTGAGGAGTGACACACCACGCTCAAAGTAGAGCTAGCGTAGCTAGATGCAGATAGGGTCGCGTTCAAGGCAAAGTTGCACCCTCGCCCCAACACGGGTCGGGTGCGCTCTCGCGTGTGCCAAATTCGGGCCCGCATTATCAACGAGAAGGACGATCTCCCGCATTTCGAGCAGGCGAGCCAGAACGTGGTGATCGCAACAACATTACTCCGCGATGTGCCCTAACCCGATGCTCGGAGCACTTACCAGAACCTCTGGTCCTTAATGTCAAGGGCCGCCGCTCAACAGGTAGAGATCTCACTTCCTCGGCAATGGGATGCATCGACTCGCGCTAAGAGTTGAGCGCACACCAAGAGTACTACCGGGCTGGCAAAATCCCACATCCCAAGTCAGGCGCACGAGGCTAAGAGGGGCATGTTGTTAACCCCCTCACACAACTTGATGCACGAGCGCTCGTCCGACCTCTGTTGAACCCTCGAGGCCCGACGTAGAGCTCGGGAAAGGGTCGCAACCCTAGAGCCCAAGTCCCGGCGACTCTCCCGCGCCCATGGCGTTCGAAAGGTGCATACGCAACACACCATTCCCAGCTCGCTTCCACACTCCAACGAACATCGAGAAGTTAGACGGCGAGTAGAACTCTAGCGTTTGGTTGGAGGACTATCGTCTGGCTTGCAAGGGCGGTGGTGCTGATGATGTTTCTTTCATCATCCAATACCTCCCCCATCTACTTGGCTGACTCGACCCGGGCATAGTTGGAGTACCTGCTCGCCGACAACATTCAGAGCACGTTGGCAAGCTTGGCGAGGAATACCATGATCTGGTCAAGCCGGCAGCGCCTCCTCCTCCCGTGCCCCGCAACAGCGGCGGATTCTCACGAGCCCCACGACCTGCGGCGACAACTCCTCTTGTACCTCGCGCTAGCGGCAGGTCCACGAGACTTGCTATTATGGCAGATCCTGCGAACTAGAAAGAAAGAAGGAACGAAAGAAAGAAGAAGGAAGAAGGACAAATTAGTCAAAACACTTAAAAGTTGAAGCTGAGATTACAATGTAGATGACGAGGTCTTTATTGTTTGTATTGTAGACGATAAGTTTTGGGATGAAGTGTAATTGGTTCTTCTTTTGTTTTCAAATCATTATGTAAGAAATATGTGAACAGATGGACTGTGTAATTATTATTTATTTATGAAATTTATATTTCTGTTACGATGCATAGTTAAACACGTGTTACAAGTCAAGTTACCAGCAAACTGCAAACCGAGGTTATCCGAAAGCGTAACGCCACAAACACAGCTATAGACATAACCCTCCTGATCCCTCCGTAAGCCCCCTATATATGTGCTCTAAACAACCCCACCTCCCCTCAGATCCTGACCATCCATCTATTAGCCAACGCCTCCGCCGCGCGCCGACCCCATCAACCCGGCCCCACACACCGTCGCCGACCGATTACCGCACCTAATCAACTTCGTAATTAAAAAACGCACGCGCTCGGGCCCACACGAGCAGAGCAGCAGCAGATAGAGGTCGCTTAAGACCCAAGCAAGCCAACCAACCAACCGCGAAATTATCTCGCGACGCCTCAAAAAAAAAATCAGGAGAGAGCGGAAGGGTCGAGAAGGGATGGGCAAGGGCAAGGTGCACCCGTCGCCGTCGCCGCTGCCGGCGGCGGCTGTCGCTGGAGGGGGCCGAGAGATGACGGCGGAGGCGATTCTGATGCGGCTGCTGCCCGCGGCGGTGCTGGCGGCCGCGGCGCCGCTCGGGGCCGAGGGGAAGGAGGTGCTGGCCTACCTGGTGCTCGCGTCGCTGCGGTCGCCGGCACCGCTGGCGAGGGTCGGGGCGGAGGAAGTGAGGGCGCACCGGCCAGAGCTCGGGTGCGGGTGCTTCGGGTGCTACACGGTGTACTGGTCCCGCTGGAACGGGTCGCCGGAGGCCGACCGCGAGGCCATCCACCGCGCCATTGAGGCGTTCGAGGAGCACCTGGCGAGGAAGGAGGAGGAGGAAGGGGCCGGCGGCAAGGCACGTCGCGGCCGCAAGAAGCGCGCTGCTGCCGCTGCCGCTACCGCCAAGGGCAAGGGCAAGGATCAGCTCGCCGTGGATCCAACGCCGGCGCCAGCGCCTCCTCCCGTTCTCCCTGCCCCAGAAGAGGCCCCGAAAGCCGAAGACATCGCTGAGGAGTTCACGACCTTTGTGGAAGTAGTAAAGGATGGTGCCGCCACATCCGCCGCCGGCGAGGATGCTGCCTCTGTCGGCGAGGAGGAGAAGCGGCGGCGCGGCTGGGGCTCCGTGCTCAACTGGAGGTCGTGGGGCCTGTGGGGGTCCCACTAGTCGGTGAGACTGCCCTCCGTTTGCTTCTCCTCCCTCCCTCCGTTAGGTTTGCCTTTGCTTTGCTTGTTGGGTTTTGTTATGCTCATTTTGTGCTGCGGGGTTAGCAGCTGCAATCAATTAGGAGAAGCTTTGTACTACGTCCTTAGCCAGTCAAATTAGTCTTACACTATCACATACGTATCAGTGCCGTAATAATAATGTTGATGGATGATGATGTAATCGTCCAGCCGATCTGTGATGCGTTCATGTGTTTTGTTTAGGCTGTTGCTGTAAATATGCAGGTTGTGGAATTGGCAGTGTTTCGCTGGTGTAATGTAAGTACAGTGCTTTGTGTGTGTAAATTATTTGAATGCATAGGTCTTCTGCCAGTTGCTGCTGTGCTGCAAACGATTCGAACAATCTGGGACTTCCACTGAAACAGCATCCTCAATTCGTGGTAAACACTTATACTTGGATCTCTAAGCCCTCTCTGTTCTAAGGGAACGGCGCTAGACACGATCCAATTCAAAACCACCCATCAGCTTGTCTGCAGAGTGGAAGGTTTTCTCAATTCACCTAGGAATCGAACTGCTTGTGGTAAAATTAAAGTCTAATTTATACAAGCCCTGTTGGTGGCGTGATTGTGGAATTCAATATCTTGGAGTTTGTTTGATCACTACTGACCGTCCTTTTCTTGTTAGTTACTATCCAGTCAGTTGGTGCTGATTCTGGCAGCTCGAATTGTTGCTCTATGTTCTTTGCTTGGCAGCTAAGCGAAAACTGGATGCTGTCACGTTTGCAGCCTCCTACATTTCCGGCACTTGCCTCCGGCTTTTTGCGGCGGCGGATTCGTTGCTAGCTTTTAGCTCGTCGTGTACGAGTGTCGCCGTCTGCTGCCTCGTGAGCGGCATGGGGAAAACGCGGCCTTGGAATACAAGAATCTGGCGGCTTTTCTTGTAGACTGCAAGCTAATAAGACGTGGAAATTTCGCGTGTCGGTAAAGTGTGTGCGGTGCGTGTACTGAGATTGTGCATCAGCCTCTTGTGTTACCGGCTAGCTGTTGGGCAGGATGATTAGTCGGCGGTGGCTGACAGATGACACTTTCTTCATAGTGTGGGACCCAGCGAGATGTGCCACAGCGACGCAAAACTCCGTTTGTCAGCGGGGAGAGAATCAGAAACCGGCGGTCGCTACCTAGACTTTTGCTGGTCAGTGGTGCGACCTTACGTACCATAAAGACCAAAGCTAAGCCCCTGAGTTGTCCCAGAAACGTTGCTGCAGTTTTATTTTGACCTGCTGGCAAACTCGCTGCTGACCCTGGTTGAGACAACTTGCAAGCGTAGTCAACATTTCCGTTCATTCGAGTCACTACTTAATCGGCTGCATGTCACCACGTCCACGTGCAGCTCTGTTCTCACATTGCATGTCACCACGTTTACGCAAATGCTGAATCTAGTAGTTCTCGTAACGGTAGCAGCCTAATATGTGGGCTGTCATCTTGTCAATACGATATATCTGTTTTTTTTTGTTTTAAGTTTTTAATGCTTTTGTGGCATCAAATACTCAATATAAAAATATCGACGTAGATCTTGTCAATTGACAACCCATTATTCCGTTTTCCGGAATGTGCCTTGCATATAGAAATTGCATCTGTGGGCCTGTGCTGAAGCTACTCATTCGTCGGGTACTCGGGTTAGTTTATGCTGCCCGTTGTCCCAGAGGGGTCAACTCGTTTCAGCCAGAGGCCCATGTTGGCCGTGCTGCAGCCCGCAGCTTTGTGGCAAAGCTTGCGCCACAAACCTCCCTCCCCATCCCCACTCTGTTATCTACTCCCTCCTTATTATTTTAGTTGTCACAAAAGTTTCAACTAAAAATGAACTACCACTTCCTGTCCGAACGTCAATCAAATCGATAAGGAGGGAGTAATTAATTATCTAGTTAATTAGTTCGAAGTACAATTTTACCACTACTTCAACCTCCCTCCCCACCCCCTCCCATAACCACAGCAGTCCGTGATCTTTACAAGTGCAAATGGGGCGAAGCAATGAGTCATGATCTTATTTCCTCGGCCTCGGGCAAAAGAAAGCTTGATTCATTAGCAAATTGGTTCATATCCAACGCCAACGAGCTTACCACGACTTGGAGATAAAGTGTCGGTTGAGGAGCAAGGCGCACGTTGGTGGTTCCACCTATCGGCACATTTCCAAGACAAGTGGTGGTGATGGACCACAACGACAAGAAATGTCCCAAATCCCCTTGCGTCTAATCTAAACCTTTTTAGAGGATAACAGAAGGCTTGTCGGGTGGAGCAAAGGGACGCAAAGGACAATTGGTGCTATCTGAAGGGCAAGGAACAAGGGCTCCGCTTGCAACAGCAAAGGAGGGGGACATGACCTGTGGGATGGCCGCCAAGACATCTATCAAGTAAAAGGGCATGCATAGGTGTAAAGAAATATGCTGATGAATCAGGAAAATCACGGATCCTTTCGGTTTCCTCCTCCTCTTTGTCGGATGTGTACACTGTTTGCACGCATCACCATTGCCATAAATCGCTACGGAAATATGTATATCAATTTGTGTACTTCCTCTGATGAATTATCCTTTTGAAACATCCGAAAAAACACTCATACTTGACTGTAGGACAGTGGTGGAGCTAGATAATTTATACAGAGTATGCACCTACGGAGCATTACTAAAGTACAAGACTGTATGATATTTAGTCTTCAAAAAATCTTCATTGAATCCTACAAAACTTGGGTATGCACAACCCACCTAGCTCCGCCCCTGCTGTCTCGACCATACCCGGATCCAGGTTCCTTGACAGAAACTCACGTGCGCCCTGCAAAACCGTGCCTTGCAATATGTATATATCACTGCGCTTTTGCATGTCGTTATGCGGCCATTCTTTCTTGCAGCTAATAATACAGTGACAGCACGTAAAGGAAGCATGTACTGTATCGAAGTATATGAGCGGACTGGGGTCCTCAGTTTTGTTTTTAGATTCACTCAGCAATGTCGCCTTTAGTGTAATCCCTAATTAATTGCGAGCTTACATGTAGTCAGTCACTCGAGAGGATACGGATCACCGGAATACGTTGAACAGATGTGCCTAGCAGCTGTTTAGCGCCACTGATTTAAACTGCTGGCACACAGAGATCAGTGAATAGTGCAAATCCTCTGCTAGCTAGTCTTGCATGGGGCCGGCCAAGGGGTCATACCTGGCCGTCTGCACATACCGATAGATTGGAATATAGGAACAGGAATACAAGTGGTATCAACTCTGGGTGCACGCGCGGTGCCATGGTTGGATCCGTCTGCGAACCACTTGTTCGTGTGCATGTTTGTGTGTCACACTAATAACACTATGAGGTTTTAATGCTATATTGCTATCCAAATAATACCTGGTTTATTTTCTAGTTAGCGGCGTTTCCTCAGGTTTATGAATGATAATACCCATATGTGTCATTCATTTGTGACTGCAGGAGTTTTTATCCATATCTGAGAATTTATAATATCAAATCTTAATAAGAATGGATACACCACTAATGTTGGAGACCCAGGGTATCGACTCACAACATAAGAACCAATTTCGTTTTGAACTATCCTGGCTAGACAATCCCAATTTTATGGAGCTAGTAGAGATTAGCTGGAGAACAGATGTACAATCTACAAGAGCAATAGACGAGTGGCAAAAGAAGATAAGACACTACAGCAAAACGAATAATTTTCGTGGATTAAAGTTATTTTCGTGAGTTCCCACAAACAAAATCTATTTTCATGAGCAAAGATGTCGGCTCACGAAAATAATTTCTATTTTTGTGAGTCTCGGACATGACTCATGAAAATAAAGAGATATTTCGTGGGCCGGGAAGCTGGCTCAATTAAGAAAATAACACATATGTTTATTGCCGAGCCAATTGTTATTATGGATCTCTAATCAAGTGGCTTGGACAAAACGACATTTATACCACAGACTTCGATAAAATAGTCTTCATAACATGAACACACTGTTAAAATAGCATTATGATATATTTTAGATCTTTTTTATGTTTCTCAATTTTCCGAGCTTCGAAAATAACTAAAATATCATCGTATCCTTTTTTCTTGTTGCAGTCAATTCTGTTCTTTCGGCACAGCTGCATCGAGGCGCCGCTGCACGCGACTCCAAGGCGCGAGGTGCCATGGCTCACGTGTCCGACGCTCGCGAGGCGCCGCCGCCCCCATAGGGGTGCGCATTCGGTTAACCGGTAAAATTCGGGCTGGTTTTTCAGTTTTTTTCAAAATTCAATTTTTGAAAAATAGAAACCGAAATATAACATAGAAAAACAAAAACCGGTCCACCGGTTAACTAGAGAATTCGGTTCGGTTTCTGGTTAACCAGACAAAAACTGAGATCTCGACATCGGGTTGGCCAACTTCAACAAGTCGAAATCGGCTCGCTGGACGGCGCACGGCGGTTGCGCGGCGTCGCAAGGCGTCCATGGCTGACGGGGCGGCGGTGCAAGTGGCTGTGGGCGGTGGGGCTGCGGACCGCCGAAGAGCAGCGTGAGGTTGGGGACGCCCGAAGCCCGGAGGGGATCGAGGGCGAGGGCTGGCGTGGAGCGCCGTTCTCCGTGTGGCGCGGAGTCGGGGACGGCTGGAGCATGGAGGGGATTGAGGGCGAGGAATGGTGTGGGGCGCCGAAGGCCACCGGAGAGCGGCGCGGGATCGAAACGGCCGAAGCATGGAGGGGATCGAGGGGCGGGACCTGGCGGGTGGCGGCTGGCTTAGGCATTCGGGAGTTAGGGTTAGGTGTGGAGGTGGCAGGCGGGAGCTGAATCAGGGACTCGTGGGGAGGTGGCCGAATTAGCTGGGCCGAGCGTTGGGCTGACGCCCGATGTGGGAGTGGGAGGGGGGTATATTTCGGTTCACTTGGTTAACCGGTGTGAAAAACTGAAAACTGAAAAATAATTCAGTTTCTCCATTCTGAGAACCAAAATAGAAATCGGTTTAGCCGGTTCCGATTAATTCGGTTTCAGTTCCGATTAATTTGATTACAGTTTTCGGTTTTCGATTTTTTTCTCACCCCTAGCCCCCCATTCCGCGCGCGCCAGGCGCCGCAGTCCAGATTCCGCGCGCGTCTAGCCTATACCAGGCACGCAGCCCTCGCTTGTTTATGTGATAATTTTGGTGCATGCTTGTTCCTGCGATGATGCGCTGCTAGCTGGTACGTGTACTGTACAGATTCAGACGAACAACTACGGCCAGGTGTGTCCTCGCCTCCTCGGACCCCACACACACAGGACTCGTGTACTGTACGTACACAAGTTCTCGAGTAATAATCAATCATCGATAATCATATTTGTTAGATGCTTGCCAAAGAAAGTAAAAGTGCAAAAATCACCATACAGTGCAGAAAATAAATCTGGCCGTCCTTGAGCGTTTCAGCTAGCTGAACTAGTTCTAAATAAAATCCTGATATGATAAGGGTAGTTTGGTCATTTTAAGCGTATTTAAAGAAAAGAAACAGAAAAAATGCTATTTTAATAGTGTGTCAATGTTATGAAGGCTATTTTATCGAAGCCCATGATATAAGTGTCGTTTTGTCGAAACCACTCGATTAGGGTCCGTAATAGCAATTGACTCGTTCATTGCCCTCACGAAAATACTCCTCGCAAGCCTACTCGAACTCCCTGTTTCCACTTTCATCTCCTGTGCCGCTTCTATCCAAGACAGGAAGCTTACAGGAGTAATGTTTCTATGTAGACGTACAAAAAGTCGATTGTTGAAAGAAGATTTGGAGGTACCATTTCAACATCTTTTGGCAAATGTGTAATCGAGCATGGTTGAAACCTATCAGGATTTAATTTTGAAGGTCAATCATAGCTTTACGAGGCCGAAGGTTTGATGTGAAAACCTTCATGAGCAACTAATGAGCTGCTATGAATAAGTGCGGTCTCTATGCTCCCAACTATTCTAAGCACCCACTCAAGCTCAAAAGAGTTACCACTATTGTTGGGTGCACATTGTTCCTTTGTGGCTAAAGGTTATTTTAACCTTAGCCAATAAACAATAGATCACGCTCGACACATGTTGGATGCACGTTGTTCCTTGGTGGCTAAAGGTTATTTTGATCTTAGCCAAGGAATGGCGGATCACACCCAACACATGATGGCTGCACCTTATCCCTCTGTGGTTCAAGTTATCATGACCTTAGCCAATGAATGAAGGATGACACCCGATGTATGGGAGACCTTGAGGTGTGGATGAGCGACATCCAAAACACTCTCCTCGACCACACTCATGGCACCCATGGGAGGCAACACAACATCAACACTCAACCCTCCAATGTCGAAGCCATGTTGCAACAAGGTTAGGACAACCTCATGACCTACCCCCACCGTTAGGGTTTCAACCCCTATCGCGGACCTTGACCAAGAACAAGCTTGAGAGAGAACCCCCAATTGAGGTAACTTGTATCACAACCCACCTTGCATTTTATTTTCCCTTTTTCACATCATTGCATTAAAAACAAAACAAAAAACACTTAGGATAGGATTTAATAAAATAAAATATGCGCGATAAGAATTTTTTATCCCTTCACAATTTGAAATAATAAATAGTTGCTTTGTTTTATTCTTCTTTAGTACATAAGTTACAATTTAACATTCTCCAAGTATTGAGTTTATTGGCTTTAAGTATTTCACCTAAAACTTAGAAATTGTGGTAGCATAAGCATGATCCAATTCTAGGTTGTTGTAAGATATGATATTGTCGAAGATGTTTTACGACACTTCCCCTGGACCTGCTAATGAACAGCCCATGTAGGTTCTTTTTTGGAGGGGCGAATTTCCTGGATCTACGAGCACGATGAACACGAGGATTTTTACGTGGTTCGGGCTGCCGAGAGGCATAATACCCTACATCCACGGGGGGTTGTGTTGTATTGCACGTACTCAGCCCATGGTGAGCGTGAGATGCATATGAACAAGATGAGAGAGTCCCTCTTCTGTTGTGGCTGCCCGGTCCTTTTATAGGTGAAGGCCAGCAGCTTACAACATGTCCGGAGCCTGACAGGTGGCCCCAGGTTAATTAGCCTTGAAAGCGTATTAACATGCATTGATGACACGTTAATGGGTCTTGATGGTGCATTGACGTGTCCTGATGACACGTTAATGGGTCTTAATGCCATCTTGAAGTTGCAATCTTGATAACAAATTAATTATGTGTTGATGGCGTGTTACTACGGTCTTGAGTGTACACGTCGCCTTCCGGAGCTGCGGGGCATGCGGTGGCGGCATCGGACCTCTCCTCGGCGGAGAACCTAGGTCCGTAGGCAGCACCGGACCTCTCCTCAGCGGGAAGGATAGGTCCATAGTCCTTGAGACGCGTGGCAACACCGGACCTCTCCTCAGTGGGGAGGCTAGGTCCGGTTTCGTCGGGACACGTGGCAGCACGGGACCTCTCCTCAGCGGGGAGGCTAGGTCTGGAGCTGCAGGTTGTCGAAGCTGTCTTGTCTTCCTTGTATGCGCGGGTACCCGGTCTGCAGAGTATCGACAGTGGCCTCGGGCCCACTTCGGGGGAGGCGATGATCCCGGAGGTGGGGCCACCATCATTAACGCTAAGAACGTCAACGGCGGTCACCCTTGAGAGGTGTCAGTGTTGGAGCTTGAGGTCCGACGGCAGAGCCCGAAGGGTGAAGTCCTGCACAAGAGTGACAGCAAAAAGAGTAATAGTGCTCATTGTTTACAATCTTCCTGCCCTCAGTTTTGTTGTGGGCAGAAAGAAAGATGTAAAAGAGCGAAAAAGGGAATACTATGCATAATAATTAAGCATAATTATGTGAACATGGCGACAGTATCCGGATTTTAGTTATTGCTTTGTCCAGGACCATGTGCCTGCCAGTCCCTGGTACTGAACCGCAGTGTTGGGGAGGAAGAGTGCGCTGGCTTAGGGTCACGGGGCACTTGCTGAGAGTGCAAGACCAGGCCAAGCAGGCCGCACACTCTTGACCTCCCACTGACATTAGTCTTTCGGGGGACGTCCGGCCCCTAGTACTCAGCCGCAGCGTTGGAAAGTTAGAGTGTGCATATTTATGGTGCAGAACCAGTCTAAGTAGGTAGCACACTCCGAACCCCCAGTATTGAGGTGCAAGAAAGGTAGAGTGCGCATACTTAGGGTGCAGGACCAGGCTAAGCAGACAGCGCACTCCGGACCCTCTATTGGCATTAACCTTTCGTGGGAGTGACCGTTTAGAGACATGAGACTCCAAATAAGAAAATAACTAAGAACACCAGATATGTCACGGTTACCTGGTGGCGTCATTGTTGCCGTGGTCGCAGGTAGTAGCCGTATGGTGGCGGAAGTAGCCATGAGGCAAAGTGTACAGGCTTAGGGTCACGGGGCACTTGCTGAGAGTGCAAGACCAGACTAAGCAGGTTGCACACTTGGGACCTCCCACTGGCGGCGGTGGTGTAGCCACCGGAACATGAAACGTGTGTCCGCAGGGTCAGCCCGCTATGGAGCAGGAAGTGGCGCCGTCCTCCCTACACCGTTCATGGCGCAACGGTCGAGAGGAGTCGGCGATGGTCTGATGGTTAACCATCGTGGTGAGGCTCGTCGATCCAAAAAAGTGTATTCCCCTACCTGGCGCGCCAAAATGTCGAAGATGTTTTGCGACACTTCCCTCGGACCTGCTAATGAGCAGCCCGCGAAGGTTATTTTTTGGAGGGGCGAATTTCCTGGATCTACGAGCACGATGAACATGAGGATTTTTACATGGTTCGGGCTGCCGAGAGACATAATACCCTACATTTACGGGGGGTTGTGTTGTATTGCACGTACTCAGCCCATGGTGAGCGTGAGATGCATATGAAAAAGATGAGAGAGTCTCTCTTCTATTGTGGCTGCCCGATCCTTTTATAGATGAAGGCCGGCAGCTTACATCATGTCCGGGACCCGACAGGTGGCTCCAAGTTAATTAACCTTGAAAATGCATTAACGTGCCTTGATGACATGTTAATGGGTCTTGATGGTGCATTGACGTGTCCTGATGACACGTTAATGGGTCTTCAGGCCATCTTGAAGTTGCGTTCTTGATAACACATTAATGATGTGTTGATGTCGTGTTAATACGGTCTTGAGTGTACACGTCGCCTTCCGGAGCTGCGGGATGCGCGGTGGCGGCATCGGACCTCTCCTCGGCGGAGAACCTAGGTCCGGAGGTAGCACCGGACCTCTCCTCAATGGGAAGGATAGGTCCGAAGTCCATGAGACGCGTGGCAGCACCGGACCTCTCCTCAGCGGGGAGGCTAGGTCCGGTTTCGTCGGTACACGTGGCAGCACTAGACCTCTCCTCAGCAGGGAGGCTAGGTTCAGAGCTACAAGTTGTCCGAGCTGTCTTATCTTCCTTGTATGCGGGGGTACCCGGTCTGCAGGGTATCGACATATATAAAACATAGAGCTGCTAGTTTCCTGATCAAAATGAAGTTGATCTCCGGAGAAATTTCGAAATTGATTTAAAATGAAGTTCCTCATTTGATTTTAGTTTCCTACCAAAGCCATATGATATTTTAATTTGATAAACTCCATGCATATGCCATTTGTTTTTACATTGAGCCTAGTCAAACTAGTATAGACCTATGTGAGAATTTTTTCATACTTACATGATCAAGATTACACACGTGCACGTGCTAAACTTCTACACCGGAAGTTAGCAAATGTTTCATCGTTCCATTTTCCACCTCCAAAAAGATACTCCATATATTTAAAGCCAAAAACTCTCTTCAATTTGATTTTAAAAGAAAGGGAGTAGAAGACATGGCAATGAAAAAGAGAGAGAAAAAGAATAAAGCATGCTCTCCATAATGAGCATGAGAAAAAAAAAGAAATAAAAGTAGCCATGCTTCATCCCTGCAATAAAGAGGGCACACATCTTCCACCACCACAAATATTCCATCACACTTGCACAATCTTGATCTAGATGTATGATTTGTTTTATCCTAAGACTTACTCTTTTGACTTAGCAATATATGTGTTGCAAATATGCCTACTCTTATTCCCTACCATGATCTAGAAAAAACCTGATTTAGATATAGGACAAGGAAGGCATTGTCTTGGTGAGGAAAATTCCACTTACACAAAGGAGTGATTGAGAGTATAACTTGAGGAACTTAAGCCTAACTTTGAAAGTAATTTGAAACTCTCCGAAATTTGAGTAGAACTTAGACATTAGGAATAATGCATGCTTTGTGAACTGTTCTATGTTTCAACCACTCAAGGAGAGGAGATGGCAAAAGCCCCATGAGGACTAAGGTAAAGGCTGAGTACCATTGCCAATTTATTCAATATGAGGTATAATGTTTAATTGTGCATTTGGTACTATTGAAGCATAGGGCATAGTAGTAACTCCTAATCAACAATCTAAGTCTTTAACTTTGCTTTAGGACGAGCAAAGGATAGGCTTGAGGGAGTTTGTTGACGGTCGTTAAGTACCAATTTCGACTGTCAATATATCTCAATTATGTGATAAAGTAGACATTTCTTACACGCATTACTTTTAAAAATAACCTAGTTGCACTTGTACTTGGAGAAAATAGTACATGTAGGTATTTTATGCAGAAATGAAGTGAATTTCAGGGAGAAATCCTAAATAATATCTTCCCAGCCAATCAGACATCGACATGTGGCAACACATGGATCAAATAGCCCATCTATAAGAGTATTTGAGGGCACCCAATGGTGCAGCACCCCAAAATAGTCAGAGGACCCACCTGTCAGCCACCAGGAGGAAGCACATCGCGTTTGTCCCCGTGACTAGGTCGGCCAACCTGATGGCTTGACCGACTTGGTAGTGACGCCAAACGCGGTCAACTTCCATGTGTCGACCTCCTGCGGTGAGCTGATAGCGATGGTGATTGATTCGCACGCTTTTGATGGCGGGAACCGCCTCTACTCCGTGTATAAATAGGTGTGAGAGGCCTCACTTTACTTCACACACCACTCAAGCATTCTCTCTTGTATACACTAGTTCTCCTAGTTCCTTAGTGGAGGTAGGCTGTAGGGAGGAGCCTCTAGTCCCAAGTTCAAATTGGGAAAGGTATGACTCTTATCTTTGTTTTCTTATTTGACTTTATGCATTGTAATAATAATATTATTAGTCTCTCTTTATTCATATATTTGGGTAAAATGTTTCTTGTTTGATTGTGGAATCCATGTATGTGCTAGGTGTAGATGTTATTAATGTCTAGTCATAATGCTCATATCATGTTATCATAAACATTATACACCACCACTAAAGACTACTTAGGTAATAACATGATTATGTTAATATGAATATGTTAGTGCTTGGTCCTAACATTGGTTCAACGATGTTTAGGTTAGTCATTGCCTTAGGATGGTAATTGAACCCGAGCTCTTAAGGTATTTACTTAACATGTAAGTGTGGTACTTAGATAGTTAAATAACGTTGGATGACTCGTAGACCCACGGGTTGTAGGGGTAGGCGACAGATGGTGACAACTCTGTCCATCCTTCATAATCCCCCACATTCGGCTATGCCACATGCTCGAGGCAGGAATCATCCTAATGTTCTCAAAGTAAACCCGTGCCTCATATATTGGACTATGAAGTCCCAATATTCATCATTAGCATACTCATGTGTAGACTAAAGGCCATGTATATGAGTAATTACAGCACAGTAGGAGCAATCCCTTCTTGTAGCTTAACCCTCACTAAGACAACCTTACCCTTTATAGTAGATTGCTTAGGTGTGTGTCACACTACCCCTATTATCATCTTACCCCTATTTAGATAAATACTTAGTACCCTATACCTTGATCTTGAGAATAGTGTTCCCTTTACTGCATCGTCTTTCTTTGGGATAAATTTGATACCCTTGGGAATACTCTAGCGTGAAATGCTACAACGGTATCTTCTGTGCGCTTGCGGATCTCATATCTCACCCGAGATAATCTGTGGTGTTAAGAAATACCAACAGTCTCGCCACGCCCAAGGGGCTGCCTTTTCGTGTAGCTCTTGCTTTCCTGAGTTCCCAGTCCGTGCGCATCGAGCCTTTTCATCGATCGGTGATCCTTGAGTGATGCAGTAAGGGTTGTTTGGTCGCTTGGCGCAGGTTTCTTGGTCCTTCATGCCGAGTTTTCTTGTGGACCATGGGGCAAGCAGTTCGACCCACTTGTTGCACCGTGGATGGGGGCCGACCATTCGGCCATGGTCTTCCAGGCCTTCGTGCCGAGCTCTGCAGTTGGCTTGTAGTCTCCTGATTGGTACGATGGGCCTGGGCTGGTGGTACTGGCGCCTTCACTTGGTGCATCGTTTGGCTGCGGCCAGGCTAACTGTTGGTGACCTGGGACAACAGGACAACGGGGGTGCCCGTCCTTCATCTGTCAACTTCCCACTGGAGGTGGCTGGATGGTCTAGCTTGTGGTTGTTGCCCGTAGACTGGTGCCTCGTCTACCAAATTGCATGAGCGGTGGATCTGCTCAGATCTAGAGGCGAAGGGTGGCCGGTCGGCTACAACTCTGCGCCGAAACTGTTGCCTCATCTTCCAGGTTGCACCGACGGTTGGTGCGTTCGGTCTTGGGAGAGAGGGACTGGCGGTCGATCGTGGCTTGGTGCTTGGAGCTTTGTCTACCAGATCGCGTGAGCAGTTGGTTTACTATACACGTAGTGGTGCTGGGACGCTGACACCAACATCCAACCCATCAGCGCTCGGAGCGAATCTTCAAAGCGGGAACAGAGGCTGGGCTTGGTGGCATCATCGAGTCGGAACGCCCATGCTGGCATCCCGGCCGTCGGCCTCGGAGCAAAGCTCTGAGGCAGAGATGGAGGCTGGGCTTGGTTGAGCCATCGAGGCAGGGATGAATGGGAATGAGTGGTAGTCCCCCAATCTAGTGCGCCAACTGTCGGTGTATCAGTTGCCGACAAGTATTGTATGTACCGTGCATTCTACCTCGAGGCGGCTGGTATTCGGGCTGGCGTGCTGGTCGCGATAGGACTGACAAGGCATGCAAGGAGGTGATAGTGGCATTGGTGCGGTCTCCCATGCAGAGACCCAATGGACATGATCCCGACCTCCACGATCGGGACTTGGCGAGACGGGCACATAATCTTGCTAGACCGGGGTCGGGAAGCTCGTTCTTCTAATCGCCCGGGCCATAGAGAGAGGGGGGCGGTTCCATTGATGGGACCAGGGCTCATCCGATCCCACTAACTTGGGATCGACCAAACCAAGCACGTACTCCGGATACCCAAGTAGCTAGACTTCATCATATACGCTAATGGATATGGTTAGATCCATTTTAATTCAATTAGATTTGTCGGTTAGCTTATGGATAGAGGTTTTAAAAACTATCATTCATGTGCTAAATCAGGTTCCTACCAAGGTGGTGCCTAAAACACCATATGAGTTGTGGATAGGACGTAAGCACTCACTAAGTTATATGCATATATTATCACGCTGGGACAAAAATATTTAACCCAAACATTGGTAAGTCGGATTCTAATACAATAAGTTGTCATTTTATTAGCTATGCAGAACAGATTAAGAGATATCATTTTTACTGTCCAAAAAGATATACTAAGTTTGTAGAAATAAGACATGTCGTTTTTCTAGAAGATGCCATGATCAGAGGGATGGGAAATTGATCTTGAATAGAAGTGGGTTTTTATTCTCACTCCAACAATTCAAGAACTTTTTTCTCATGACCTGCTGTTATTGAACCATCAATGTCTATCGCTAAAAACTCAACACATGTTGTTAGTTCTCCATTGGCAACCGAATTATTAAGAGAGGTTGAGCATTCTCAGTCTGTTGCTATTAATAATGAAGAGCAATAACAACCTCAAAATAAGGATAATGTTCAATTAAGAAGATCTCAACGAGAAAGTAGATTAGCCATTCTGGACGATTATGAGATCTATATGAGTGAGACAATTCAAATGGAGACTGATCCCACCACCTTTGAATAAGCTATGAGAAGTCCTCAATCATTTTAATGGCGTAAAGCCATAGTGGATGTAATGAGGCCTATGGATGTCAACGAAGTCTGGGATTTAATTGAGATTCCTAATAGAGCCAAAAATAGTAGGCTATAAATGAGTCTACAAAATTAAACATGACTCCAAAAAGAATATTGATAAGTATAGGGTCAACTTGTGGCAGAGAAGGCATATATTATAATGAGACATTCTCACATGTCTCATGTAAGGATTCATCAATAACATTATGGCCTTAGTAGCATATTATAATTTATAATTATATCAAATGGATGTAAATACGACATTTCTCAACGAGGGTCTCTTTGAGAATGTCTACATGACACAACTGAAAAATTTTGTTGTCAAGGGTAAGGAACATATGAGATGCCATTTAAGAATGTATATTTATGGATTTAAACAAGCATCAAGACAATAGTATCTCAAGTTCAATGAGACATTAAGAAAGTTTAGTTTTAAGGAAAATAAAGAGGACAATTGCATTTATGCTAAGTTTAAAAATGAAAAGTTTGTTTTCTCATGCTCCATGTAGATGATATACTACTTGCAAGTTGTGATGTCAATCTACTATTAAAACTAAGAAATTATTGTCCTCTAATTTTGATATGAAAGATCTTGGTGAAGCATCTTAGGTATTGGGCATATAAATTTACCGACAATTGATATGAAAAATTATCACAAAAGACATACTTAGAGAATGTACTTAAAAAGTACAATATGCATAACAGCAAGCCTTCGCCTGCTCCAATTGTCAAGGACGATAAGTTTAGGGATTTTTAGTGTCACAGGAACTAATATAAGATCGATCAAGTGAAATCAATTTCATATGCTTCTACTATTGGAAGTCTTATGTATGCTCAAGTTTGTACTCGCCCTAACTTAGCTTTTGTGACCGAAATGCTTGACAGGTATAATGCCAATCCATGAATTGATCACTGAAAGGCAGTCGAGAAAGCATTAAGATATGTGCAACATATAAAAAGCATCATGTTAACGTATAGTAAGTGAGACCCACTTGAAGTATCGGGTTATTCAAACACAAATTTTGCAGATTGTGTAAATATTAAGAAATCCACGTCAGGTTATATATTCACCCTCGCGAATGGAGTTATTTCGTGAAAGAGTTCCAAACAAACCGTCATTGAATCGCCCACAATGTATTATGAGTTCGTTGCATGTTATGAGGTCACCATGCAGGCAATTTGGCTTCAGAAATTTTTACCCGGTCTTAGAATGGTCGACAATATTGAAAAACCATTTAAATTATACTGCGATAATGAGTCTGTAATATTTTACTCTCACAACAACAAATCGAGTGGTGCTGCCAAACACATCAACATTAAATTTTATATGGTGAAAGAAAGAATCCAGAATCAGATCATAAGTCTTGACCATATAAGTACCAAACAAATGCTGGCGTATCCGCTAACAAAAGGTTTTCCACCCAACGTGTTTAGTCACCACGTAATATGTATGGATTTAAGGGGGAGCCTATGATCTCTAGATACTTAGAGGCCAATTAAGAGTAATGTCATTTTCGAGATACAAAATGTATTATGATCTCGGAGTCAAACAGTGCGTAAACGGCTGTTTTGATGTGTCATGCTGTATATGTCAAGCATGAGGAGATTGATACTAAGTTTAATATTAAGTAAATTGATAAGTTTTAGATTCGAGTTCAAGGAGGAGATTGTTAGTTTGAACTCAAATTAAGCATACATCTTAATTAAACAGACCCGACTCAACCAAATAGTTGTGTCAGAAGGACATAACCATTCTATGGGTTGGGAGGCCGCCTCTTATGTCCCTCTAATTATTATAAATAGGTGGTGTGCATGTGTTGTGAAGACATGATTTCGAATTACAACTAAACACCACAATTCATTAGAAGCGGATCAATTGAAAAGTGGAATAAGGGGAGAAAAAGTTTCCCATCGTTCTTCTCACAGTCTCATTTACTTAGCTTGATGGTCGTATCATCAAGCAATAACAGAGAAGGAGAAGGTAGGAATAGTGTTTTTGTGCTAATCCATGATTAGCACTTGTGATTTGCATTCGGATCTGATCTTTATAAACCGAATTGATTAAATGGCTAAGATGATTTATTTGATCTCTGATTTCTAACATGGTAGCGGGATCGTTTACCGTATGTTGCTGCAGATAAAATTCATCCCGGATCCGCTTTTTTGCCCGCGCAGGACCGTTGAAGGACCTGCTGCCACCTGCCATCTTTGGATAACACAATACTCTACTCTTCTGACACGTCGTGCTGATCCACGGTGGTGTCGCAGACATATAATATTTTCCCTGTTAGCCAACATTGGATCTAGCGATAAGAAAGGTCGTCGAAGTTTAACTCGTTTCGGGAGCAGCGCATGCATCTAGCTGAATAAATTGTATTCTAATGCATTCGCGCATTCAAAGCTAGCTATTTTTTTTTTCAAGAGATTCCGTGGATCGGTCTCCTATATATATAAGCCGTTTGTTAGTCTTCGGTGCAGCAGCAGTTCTACTTCCAGGATCGGCTAGAGCTAGACATAGTCCAAAGCTCAGGGATCAAATAAGAGCTTGGTATTTAATCTTTCGGTCATTTGATCTTCAGTACTTCGCCTTACCTCAACTCTGATTTTGGTGTGTTTCTACAGGTCATACGCAGCTGCCATCTAATGGCTTACTCTTCCTGCCACCCCCTGCTCATCTGGAGAGGCGTTACTTGCATGCTGGCCCTCATGGTTGCGCAGGTTCTGATGCTGCACGGAGCGCCAGCGGTGGCTGCCGTAGACTATGCCAGCGATGGAGTTCTCCGGCTGCCGCAGCAATGCGCCCCGCGCGCATCCGTGCCCAGTCCACATATGCGTCCACTGCGCGGTTACTCAGTCCACATCTCAGCTGTGTACTCGGTGCAGGCCATGCTGCCCATAGTCAGAGTTGAGTACGCTGCAAGCAGCTTTGCATCGCATCCGATGGATTACGACTGGTCTAAATAAATCATGTTTGCTGTTGCTCTTCAATGCCGCAGTTACTTACGTTCTGAAAATGCATCTTACTTTCATGGCCGTTCATCTATGATAGTAGCTGCGTGTAACGTACCGTGCGGCTGGTACATTTTATAGCACCGTTTGCGTGTAACTGTTTTTCCCTAGTATCCACTTCACACCGATGTGTCGAAAACAGGCAAACTTTTGCACGCTGATATGATCTTAGAAATCCTCCAAATGGATTTAATGACACTTATGACATCCTAACCCATTAAAATTGTCTAGCACCATCAATCTTTGGGTTATCCTGAGACACCGGTGGATCCAGACCTAAAATCATAGGAGGGTTGAACCACACTATAATAAACACATGTTTAAATGTCCTAATACATAAATTTAAACCTTAAAACAATTTCTTTTCACTAAAATATTTCATCGAGCAAGTTGTGTGATTAACATTAATATTCAACTTTCAGCCCTCCAAATCATCTTCTCTATCTACAAAAATCATGAGAGCTCAAGAGGTTCCCCAATGTGATGGAGAGTAGGGGGGAGGGGGGCTCCGGCACCCTGGCCTCCCGGTGGATCCGCCGTGGCCCGAAGTGAGGACAAATACATAAGTAATTATGTTGGTAGGTTTATGGAGTTCATGTACCGTGTGAGTAGGGTAGACTCTAAAATATGATACATGTAGGGACATTGATAATTTTTAATTTTGGGAACGAGCGGGGGCTTGTGTGGCCAACACTGATGGGTTGGTCTGCGTCTGCCCGCGTTCAAGCGCTGGCTCCGACGTGCGTACTCACCTTTCTTCTTAAGGAGTTAGACTTTCAAAAAAATCTTCTGTTATTTCGAGCCATCAATGTGTTTGTAGTTATTTGATGAGTGGATGCTTGTTTCTGCTGATATTGTAATGCGCAGATTTTGTAGGTGCTTCAGTGGCTATTGTTGTGTGGTCCAATGTTCATGTTTTGCGTTATAAATATATTATTCTGGTCATTTTTCCTAGAGGGAAAGATTGTGAGCAAGGTCATTATCACCTCAATTTTTCAAGTCAGGATGTTTCTTCCCTCTTGTTTCTTTGTAAGCAGGTGAGGGAAGTATGAAGAATTGGATCCAGGGTGTTTTTGTGACACCCGATTCCGAGAATTAACCAAGTGTGACGCATATATGTGCTCAGGATGTTCATCACACATACACGAGTGCATCATAAACGATATTAAGATAATAATCAATATTTCGAATAATAAATAGTACCTTATTACAATATCCCAATAGTCTCGAATACAAGTTCTAGTAATACTACAGTGGAAAAACTAAGCACTAGTAGACTCTATCTCCACAGGCATTTGATGGTAACACGCACGCCTAGTACTCCTCATAGCCCTCCAGATACTCCAAATTATCATCTGTTGAATTAATACGGGAATAGCAAGAGTGAGTACATGTTGTACTAAGCAAGTGTGAGAAAATATGACATGTTGCTTAAACAAGGATAGAATAACTGGTTTATTGCGGAAAAGTACATTTCATTCATAAAAGTAAGAAAATGCGACTTAAGATTACTATGTGAGGTCAATTTCCATCATAACCCAAATAACCAATAATACCATACCAAATTCCATCAATTACGATTCACCAACCATAAATGACCATTCAACAGAAATAACCATATCCATCCATACTCAAGTAACGATAACCAATTCCATAATGCAATATCCAATTCTAGCTCATATTCAACACTCATGTCCATAACTCTAATCATGTGAGGGTCCAGGTCGCTCGTAACTGAGAGCACGGCTATCATGATAGTTTTACACTCTGCAGAGGTTGCACCACTTTACCCGCAAGTTCGTGATTCAATCACATTTCAATGACTAAGAACCTCCATTATATCCTCTACCACTTCCATAGCTGTTTGGCCAAGAGATCAAAAAATAGTCTTTATGAAGTGAGTACTAACATGTTGCGGACCCACTAAGGTTTCACCGGAGGTGATGTATCCAACTGAGCACATCCATACGAGGGCCTCTTCTTATGCCGTTGGGATCCCAGAGTAGTCCCGCCACCATTGCAAACCCAACTGACTCCCATTCCCAGAGCCTTCCATATGATGTGAACGATGCTGGCAATACACTAATTAATTGGCTAAGTTGCACCCATATTGGGCCCTGTGGTGGCACTGTAATCCTGGATGGTTGTTCCACGAACCGATCCTTAGATATAAATCAAGCAAAACAACCAAATCATCCAACCCATTCCACATAACCCACTTGCTTAGATCCCTAGGTTATATGTTGCTAAATGATAATTATCATCAATTCTCATAGTTCATATTTTCATTAGTTCATAATTAAGTCATTTAGTTATTCCCAATCCCAATTAAGTAAAGCAGAGGAAAAGTGTAAAATACCCTTCTCGACTCTCTACATTACGACCCGAGCGACAAGTTAGGACATACAAGTCTAGTAAACACCTACCATGGGGTTTTCCCATCAAATTGACACAAGCATGCAGTTTTGAAACAATTGAGTTTTACGTGTTTGAGCAAGTTTCAAGTCATTTCTGGAAAAACTAGGGAAGTTCCAGGATTTCCAGGCATTAAAAAACCAGACTAGTCCGCACAGGGACCAAACATGTCCGGTTTGGACCGGACTAGTCTGTTGTGGACTGGACAAGTCCGTTGTGGACCGAACAAGTCCGTTATGGTCTAGGGTTTTTGCAAACTTCCTAACTAGGGCATGGATTGAATCAAGTGTTGGGTCAAAATCGACATGGAAAGTTGGATCTAGGGTAGTTACCGTGAATGTAATGGTCCAACAGTCGAAGATTGGGGTAACGCGTGAAACTTGACGTCAAGACCTGTTGACGATGAATCGACAGCAAGACGTAGAAGAAGAATATTAATGTCGAAGAGTTGATGAAGAAGAATGTAACAGTGGCGATGATCTTGCTTGATCCTTCCTTTTTCTTCTTCTTCTTCCCTAATAACTCATCGTGGAGGAAAATAGGAATTCGAGTTGAAACCCTAGAAATCATACTAGTCCGTACAAAGGTCGGACAAGTTTTTTTTGGTTCTAATATCACAACGGACTAGTCCGTTGCTAAGGGGACAAGTCCACTGTACCATAGTGAAAAAAGATTTCAGACTAAAATGGAATTATCCAGACAAGTCCGGGGCTTTCCAGTTTCAGAATCGGACTAGTCTATAAAATTAATGGACAAGTCCAGATGGGAACAGAAGCAAAACCGGACTAGTCCGTACCAATTATCACACAAGTTCATTTCTCTGAAGAAACTGAATTTGCGACAGCAGACGGGTATACCAGACTAATCCGGGGTGACGACTGGACAAGTCCCTACACAAGGCTGATTTTAATTGTTCTTTGCCTTTAATTCATTTTAATTTTGTTCCTTTTTGTGTTGCATTATGTTAAGCATGTATGGGAATGAATGCATTGCTTGATGAATGAAAATTAGGGTGTTACCCCCTTAAAATGAATCTCGCCCTCGAGATTCGACGTAAAAGGAAAAAAGATGGGGAAATTCTCTCCTGACATCTTCTTCCCGCTCCCAAGTTGCTTTTGATTCAGTATGATGTTTCCATTGTACTTTGCACCATCTAATCACCTTGGTTCTGGTGACTCCGTTCTTTGTCTCCAATACTTTGATAGGTTGCTCGACGTAAGTCAAATCTTCCTCAAGCTCTAATTCGTCCATTGATGCTTGTTCTTCCGGTACTCTTAAGCACTTCTTGAGTTGAGAAACATGAAATACATCAGAAACATTGGAAAGATGTGCCGACATCTCCAATTGATATGCCACTTCTCCACGTTTGTCCAAAATGTTGAATGGTCTGATATAGCGAGGTGCCATCTTGCCTTTAACGTTGAGTCGTTTATGACCTCAGATAGGTGGCACTTTGAGATACACGAAATCTCCCACTTCGAAAGCTAAGTCTCTTCGCCTATTATCCGCATAAACCTTTTCACGCGATTGAGCAGCCTTCAAATTTTCATGGATTATCTGGACTTGCTTTTCGGCGTCCTGTATCACATCAGGTCCAAATACTTGGGTGTTTCATGTCTCATTCTAAAGTGGGGGTGTTCTACATCTTCTTCCATACAGTGCCTCATACGGCGATATCTTCAAACTTGCTTGGTAGTTGTTGTTGTAGGAGAATTCAGCATATGGCAGACTTTTGTCCTAACTTCTTCCATACTTTAGCACACACGCTCTTAGAATGTCTTCCAATATCTGATTTGTCCTTTCGGTCTGCCCATCCATTTGGGGATGATATGCAGAACTAACATTCAGCTGAGTTCCCATAGACTCGTGCAGTTTATACCAAAACCGAAAGGTAAATTGAGAATCTGTGTCGGATACTATTTTCTTAGATACTCCGTGTAAAAACACTATTCTCCCCATATACAGTTCTACCAGCTTCGCACCGCTATATGTAGTCTTGACAGGGATAAAATATGTATACTTGGTCAACCGATCCACAATAATCCATATTGAGTCATATCCTGACAGCGTGCATGGTAAACCAACTACGAAGTCCATACCAACTTCTTCCTACTTCCATTATGATATCTTCAATGGCTGCAGTAGTCCAGCTGCCCATTGATGTTCAACCTTTACTCGTTGGCATACGTCACATAGCGCAACATATTCAGCGTCGAAGGTCTTAAACGACACTTCCCCCGGACCTGCTTAGAGAGCAGCCCGCGGAGGTTCTTTGGATTCACGAGGGCTAGTCCCATGAGATTGAGCTCAGCGAGATGGTGAACACAAAGGGTTTACGTGGTTTGGGCCGCCGGAGCGTAACACCCTAGGTCCACGGGAGTGTTTTTGTATTGCCTTGCTTGAGCGTGTATGAGCTTCGATTGATCGATCTAATGCTGCCCCTTGTGAAGGTCGTCTGTAGAGTCCTTTTATAGTCCGAGGACTCTGCAGTCACAAGGTGGGCCCCAGGCCCCGACAGGTGGTCCTGGGGAGAGCCAAATCCTATACAAGATCTAAGATTAAATGCTATCTACTTCCCCTTGTCAGGAGCGGCAATGCGCCGTCCCGTCGCGTCGTGCGCCAGGGCTACACATAGTTGGTCATGATGGCGGTGCACGTCCCGCCCGTCTTGTCCTCGTGGCCCATTCGTCCGTCTTACGGCGTGGGTCTGTACCGGCTACTTGGACAAGACAGGACACTGAAGCCTTGACTTACGCATGCGCGAATCCGCTTCGCCTGGGGAAGGCACGCGTACTTTAATGCCTGTTCGAGCAGCGCACGCCTTCCTTTACTGCGGCCTCCTACCGCACTGAGTTGGCCGTCCGCCACGTGGTTGCGCTGGAGCCTGCCTCTGTTGGGAGTCGAGCACTCGATGGTACAGGCCACGTGGCGCATCTGGAGCCCACCCATGTGGAGGGGTGGAGGCTCAGCCCTATGGGCCACGTGGTAGTTCTGGTGCCTTTCCCTGCGAGGAAGCGGGTCTGGCCCCGAGGTTCCGATTGACCACGTAGCAGCCCCGGAGCCCGCCTCAGCGGGGAGGCGAGGGTCCAGTTCTACCGGCCACGCAGTAGCCCGGGAGCCTGCCCCGACGGAGAGGTAGGATCTGGTCCTTCCCTTCACGACGTGGCAGCCTCGGATTCGGCCTCTTAAGTAGAGGCCGAGTCCTTAGCCGTTTTCTCCCTATGCGCGGGGGTACCCGATCTGCGGGGTACTGACAGTGGCCCCTGGGCCCACCTCGGGAGAGATGACGATCCCGTGGGTGGGCCCTTCATCCTGTCTTTGTAAAAGTGACACCAGCGGACCCCCTCGGGGGGCGTCGAAGCTCGGAGAAGTGACATCGATGGTCCACTTGGGGAGCGGTGGAGCTCGGAGGAGTGACGTCGACGGCCCCCTTTGGGGGTGCCGGAGCTCCGAGAAGTGACGTCAGCGGCCCCCTTTGGGGGCGCTGGAGCTCCGAGAAGTGACGTCAGCGGCCCCCTTTGGGGGCGCTGGAGCTCCGAGAAGTGACGTCGGCAGCCCCCTTCGGAGGCGCCGGAGCTCGGAGATGCATCGATGGCGCCTACTACGGACGTGTAGAACGTAAGCGGCGGCTCCCTGTATGTCCTGCACACACGGTAAACAAAAATTAATTTTGCTCGTCGGTCACCACTTCCCTGCTCTTTAGTTTCGTTATGTCTTATGATCCTTAGCTAAGATACGAGGCATGGGTAATTCGGTGCGACAACATCCAGGGTATGGTTGCTGCCTTGCTCAGGGCATGAGTCGTCTGACCTCCTGTACTCAGCTGTTAGCACTGGGAGGCAAGGTGTGTATGCTTAGGGTACGGAACCAGGCTAAACAAGTTGCACACCCTTGACCTCCAGCTCGGCGTTAGCCTTTCAGGAGTGAGAACCATTCGACACCATGGACCCCGAGCAAGAAAACGACCATCGGACCCCAAACACATTACAGGTACCTCATGCGGATCCGCCTTTAGCAGGATAGCACAACTCCAACTAGGACGAGATAGAAGAAATGTAACTGGGCATACAGCAGATGATATGCGAAAGTAAGCAAAAAATTAAAGCATAATTTAAATAATTTTGCTCATCGGTTACTCCCTTCCTGCTTTTAGTCTTGTTATGTATTACGGTCCCGAGTCGGGCTTACGGTGCGTGGGTAATTCAGTGCGAAGGCATTCGGATTATGTTTATCGTCCTGCTCAGGAGTGTGTGCCGTCGGGCCCCCTGTACTCAGCCGTTAGAGCTGAAGAGGCAAAGTGTACATGCTTAGGGTGCAGGACCAGGCTAAGCAGGCTGTACATTTTGGACCTCCCACAGGCATTAGCTTTTCAGGGGAGTGACCTTTCGCGCGCCACGGGCTCCCGAACCGGAAAACAACCAAAGAACCCAAATACATCACAAGAACCTCAAGTAGACCCGCCAGCAGCAGGATTGCATAACTACACTAGGCGCGAGACAAGAAGAGAGTGCCATAGCATATGACAGAGAATATGCAAGAACGAGCATGGCCTGGAGGAGCTAGCCTTGGAACAGGCGTTCACCATGCTGCCGGTGGAAATCTTCACGGGGAAAAAGCCCCCTACCTGGCGCGCCAAATGTCAAAGGCCTTAAACAACACTTCCCTCGGACCTTCTTAGAGAGCAGCCCGCGGAGGTTCTTTGGATTCACGAGGGCTAGTCCCAGGAGATTGAGCGCGGCAAGATGGTGAACACAGAGGGTTTACGTGGTTCGGGCCGCCAGAGCGTAACACCCTACGTCCACGGGAGTGTTTGTGTATTGCCTTGCTTGAGCGTGTAGGAGCTTCGATTGATCGATCTAATGCCGTCCCTTGTGAAGGTCGTCTGCAGAGTCCTTTTATAGTCCAGGGACTCTGCAGTCACAAGGTGGGCCCCAGGCCCCGACAGGTGGTCCCGGGGAGAGCCAAATCCTATACAAGATCTAAGATTAAATGCTATCTACTTCCCCTTGTCAGGAGCGTCAATGCGCCGTCCCGCCGCGTCGTGCGCCAGTGCTACACATAGCTGGTCATGATGGCGGTGCACGCCCTGCCCGTCTTGTCCTCGCGGCCCATTCGTCCGTCTTGCGACGTGGGTATGTACCGGCTACTTGAACAAGACAGGACACTGGAGCCTTAACTTACGCATGTGCGACTCCGCTTCGCCTGGGGAAGGCACGCATACTTTAATGCCTGTTCGAGCAGTGCACGCCTTCCTTTACTGTGGCCTCCTACCGCACTGAGTTGGCCTTCCGCCACGTGGTTGCGCCGGAGCCTGCCTCTATGGGGAGTCGAGCACTCGATGGTACAGGCCACATGGCGCATCCGGAGCCCACCCCTGTGGAGGGGTGGAGGCTCAGCCCTGCGGGCCACGTGGTAGTTCAGGTGCCTTTCCCTGCGAGGAAGCGGGCCTGGCCCTGAGGTTCTGATTGGCCACGTGGCAGCCCCGGAGCCCGCCTCAGCGGGGAGGCGAGGGTCCAGTTCTGCCGGCCACACGGCAGCCGGGGAGCCTGCCCCGGCGGAGAGGTAGGATCTGGTCCTTTCCTCCACGATGTGGCAGCCTCGGATTCAGCCTCTTAAGTAGAGGCCGAGTCCTTAGCCATTTTCTCCCTGTGTGCGGGGGTACCCGGTCTGCGGGGTACCGACATTCAGCTATGTCCTTATTCATTCCATCCCACCAGTAGAACGTCTTCAAATCCTTGTACATTTTTGTACAACCGAGATGAATGGAGTAAGGTCAGTCATGTGTCTCCTTCAATATCGTCTCGTGGATATGCTTCACATTAGGCACAACAATTCTTTTTCGAAGCCATAGCGTGCCATTGTCATCTTCGTCAAATCTCCATTCTCTCCCCTCTTGGATTCTTGCCTTGATCTCTTGGATTTCCTCATTTGCTGTTTGACCTTCTCATATTTCCTGTTCTAGTGTTGGGTTTACTTCCATTGCTCCTATTTCATTCACAAATCCGAGATGCAATCATTCAAACTCCTTACATAGCTCGAACCGTAACTCCCGTACTGTGAGTTGGTTAATTGTTCCTTTTCGGCTTAGGGCATTAGCCACTACATTAGCCTTTCTAGGTGATAGTTAATTCTCACATCATAGTCTTTGATGAGCTATAACCATCTTTGTTGCCTCAAATTCAGATAAGCCTGAATGAATTTGTACTTGAGACTCTTGTGACCTGTATAAATCTCACATCAATGTCCGAAGATGTAATGCCTCCAAATCTTCAATGCATGCACTACAGATGCGAGTTTGAGATCATGTGTAGGCTAATTCAATTCATGCTTCTTCAGTTGCCTAAATGCATAAGCTACTCCTCGGCCTTCTTGCAAGCAATACACAACCAAGTCCTTGCCTTGATGCGTCACGGTAATATCGAAGCTCTTGCTCACATCTTCCAATATTAATATCGATGTGGTGGTTAATATCTTCTTTAACTCCTAAAAGTTGTCCTGACAAGCCTGAGTCCATTTGAATGGTTTCTCCTTCATTAGTAATTCAGTCACGAGTTTCGCTATCTTGGAGAAGTCCTTGATCAAACAGTGATAATATTCAGCCATTCCTATGAAACTTTGGATTTCCTTCACATTCTGCAAGGTTTCCCACTTCAACACATCTCTTACTTTTCTGGATCAACAAATACTCCTCCTTTGGAAATGATGTGTCCTAAGAATGATATCTCTCTCAACCAAAATTGGCACTTATTAAACTTGGCATACAACAGGTGCTCTCGCAATTTTTGCAATGTCAGTCTCAAATGATCTTCATGCTCTTCTTCGCTTCTCAAGTATACCATGATATCATCAATGAACACTACGATGAACTGATCCAAATACTCCATGAAGACTTTATTCATGAGGTACATGAAGTAAGCATGTGCATTCATCAATCCGAATGACATAACGGTATACTCATATGACCCATAAAGTGTTCTAAAGGTTGTTTTGGGTATGTGCGCTGGTCTGACTTTTAGTTGAAAGTACCCTGATCGAAGATCAATCTTAGAGAATATTCGAGCTCCCTTCATCTGGTCAAACAGATCTTCTATGCGGGGCAACGAATACATATTCTTGATTGTCATCTCATTGAAAGACCGGTAATCCACACACATCTTTTGGGATCCATCCTTCTTATATACGAAGAGCATTGGGGCTCCCCATGGTGATGAACTCGAACGTATAAAACCCTTTTCTAGCTGCTCTTGAATCTGCCTCTTGAGCTCCACTAATTTATTAGTAGGCATCCTATATGGCCTTTTAGATATAGGTGTAGTTCCAAGTACTAAATCAATGGCAAACTCGATGTCACGATCAGGTGGCATACCTGACAATTCTTCTTGAAACACCTCGGGATACTCGTGAACAATCGAAATTTTCTCTAATGTCACACCTTCCGCATAGTTTAACATTGCCTTTCCAGTTGTTGGTTGAACTACATTGAATTTTATACTAACTCTCTCGTCATTTGTCAACTGCATTGTCCGCGTGGCGCACTGGATCACTCCATTATGCTTCCGTAGCCAATCCGTTCTGAGTATTATGTCCAATCCTTGTCAATATCTTATTGTTCTGGATTCACGAGGAAATCTACCCCCCTTATTTTGAGACTTACTTTTGGACATACTATATTTATCCTCATCTACCATGTAGCTTGGTCCAAAATAGTGAATCTTGAGTTGTGTCAATCTTCCATTGAGGTAGAGATCGAAAGAGACAGAAAAGAGAGATAGAATGAATCCCCAACTATATGCATGCATCAAGGTGTATGGAACTAAGTAACTCTTTTTAATTATATAAACCTATATGGGGAATATGGACAAGTGTCGAAGCATCCCACATCTCCCTACTATGAGCAGATTTTGACAAATCGCCAAATTGTTCCACAACTCACACCAAGCACACAATCACAAACACACACCATAGAAAATTCGGCACACCTCACTAACTATAGCTATTACGATCTAAATTCTTCAAAACTTCTCAACAAGAGACCTAGACTTAATTGTGAGAGTTGTGGCTGTTCTGACCGTGAGGCGGCGAAGGCGACGACGGCGGCGAGTCATACATGGGCACACACCAAGGTGAATTGGCTGTCCATGTAGGTGCAGGTGAACAAAATACATCAGCAAAGAGGAAAGAAAAACAAAAGGTGTGTTGCAGTAAAAAGAGAGAAACACATCAGCGAGAAATGAGCAAATATTCAAGGTATTACAATAGCCAAGTAACAGGAAAATAAAGGATGTGATTGTCCAAAAATAATGGAAGAGGAGAAGAAAATGCAACAGTTAGCAGGGCAAGCTCACCAGTGCCTAGCAGCATCACAAGTTTTGAAAATAGCCTATTAGAAAAGAGGTCCTAATTGGTGTGTGGTGTCCATTCTATCTAGGCTTGCATCCTATGGTCAAACATAGCTCTGATACCAATTTGTGATATATGGTTCCGAGAATGAACCAAGTGTGACGCATATGTGTGTCTAGAATGTTCATCAAACATACATGAGTACATCACAAATGATATTCAGATAATAACCATGTTTTGAATAACAAATAGTACCTTATTACAATATCCTAATAATCTCAAATACAAGTTCTAGTAATACTACAGTGGAAAAATTAAGCACTAGTAGACTCCATCTCTACAAGCATTTGACGGTAACACGCACACCTACTTCTCCTTGTAGTCCTCCGGATACTCCAAATTATCACCTATTACTGAATTAATGTGAGAATAGCAAGAGTGAGTACATGTTGTACTAAGCAAGTATGAGAAAGTATGACATGTAGCTTAAACAAGGATGGAATAAATGGTTTATTGTGGAAAAGTATATTTCATTCATAAAAGTAAGAAAATACGACTTGTGATTACTATATGAGGTCAATTCACTTCATCACCCAAGTAACCAATAATACCATCACTACATGAGAAAGGCTCATCCGAGACGAACCCGAATGAAGAACGAAGATGAATAAATAGTGTGTCTCCGTCGTCGCGTCTTGCATTACGTAGTCATCAGAGACGAGCGGCTGGTGCGTCACCGATCAGCCTAAGTGTGAGACAAGCTCAAAGATGGTGCATCCCTTTCTTTGAGTCATACCAGACGAGCTTTACGGGGTCAATGGAGACGAGTGTCGCCCATCAACATACATGCGAGACAAGCTTTAATATAGCGCATCGCAGATTTATTGACTGATCCGAGACGGACTTTATGGTAGCACATTACAAATTTTTTGACTGATCTCAGATGGGCTTTAAGGAAGCTGGTCTCCTTTATTTAGGTAATCCGAGACGATCTCTGTTACAGCTCGCCGCGGATTGTTTACAGACAGGGTCACTGCGGTACTAAAATAGAGATGTTCCCTGCTGGACGCACATCTCCTATTAGGTTCCCTCCACTCCTGATTATCTTAGTTGTCGGGTGCATCCTGGAGCTAGTTAGGATTTGGAAGCCGCATTGCCAGTGTCAACAACATACACATATAGAAACATATGTATAGCCAAATGGATATCACACATATTGACCAATCAAATATTAATAAAGTGTCAATCGTGGTTACCAAGTAACTATTTACACAAAGAATGCCTCCCTGTTCATCCTACATATATACCAAGTAACTATTACACAAAGAATTCTCCTATTAATCTAGCTTAACAAGTAACAAATTACACAAAGAATAACTGTCGTCTAACCCTCTAGTTTGTAATGAAATTCTCCCTTTAGGTTAATGATTTCAGAAACGATGAACCTGCATAGTATGTCTCTAATTTGCTCGAGACTATGACCTTTAGCGTTCCTGAAGGTGGGTCTGTAGTCCTACCACATGATAAAATGAGATTTAGCAAAAGATTAGTAATAATGTAAAATAAATGCACTTACACATACATTACAATTAGGCTGCTCTGCAAATAAAGCCATGTGTAAGCAGACATGAAAGTCGCACGTGTTGCCCAAAGTTTGTTGTGGGACGTCGAATGCAGTATGATGTTTAAATTGTCAGTGTTTTTCTTTTATTTTATAAAAGCCCTAAACAAAAACATTAACAGCTAATGTAAAATTATCGTGCAAGGACGAAACAGTCAGAAACTAAAGTGAAGAAGGAACTTACTCGTCAATAACGAAAGAGATATCATTCCATTTATGGGTTGTTCGCTTGCCAGTTTTTTCATCTCTCAACCTTGAGGAGTCACAGTACCAGACTTGGTCATACTTTGTAGAAATTGCTATGGTTACCCAATGGTTACCCGAGTTGAACGGTACAACTAGAAGCTCCTTATCACTGTAGTATTTCATTGCCTTGATAAAATATTGAACAACATCTTTTTGGTCGCTCGACTTTTGAATATTGTTCTCGCTGGTACTTGCGGGTCAAGATATGCAGGAGACGCGTTTCTCGTGTTATGATAAGTATGTTTTTGTTGGTACATACACGCAAAATGTCAAATTTGTTACATATAACACTTATATTGAGTATATGTATTGAAGAACCTAGTTTTTGAGGACTTACAATGCGAAATACCGTAATAGAGAGACATCCAACGCGTCGAGGTTGAAAAGTTCGTAGAGATCAGACCATTCGATGACTAAAGCGCCATCACTCGAGAGAAAGTGTTTACCCTTGAATGCCCCTAGTATGGTTTTAAATTTTTTGTAATTTTCCATGTAGTATTGATAAGTTGAACACAAGGTTTACCAGCATGTTTGAGTGCACCCACAGTTAACATCGACTTTCCCGTTACAAAACTTGGGTTAGCCTGCGTCATAGCTTTTGGCGGCCTAGGGTTACCCTTCAACTCTTTCACTAGTTTCTTGCAAGCTTCCTTCAGCAATCACTGCTATGGCTGACTCTTGTTCTTGGCACATCGATTATTCACCGGCTTTCCCGGCGGCTGATTAGGTGTAGGGTGCAGTGCACTCCGAGTGCAAGGTGGAGACTAGTGTGGCTGCTCTTCAAGTGGAGACTTCTGCAACAGCTCTAGAGTTGCAGACAGATGCGGCTTGTTTGTAACAAGAGGCAACTGCTCTCCAATTGGAGACTTCTGCCTCTTCTATGTAACTAGAGGCAGCTGCTCTCCAATTAGAGACTTCTGCTACTTCTCTATAACTAGAGGCAATGATAGCTCTTTAATTGGAGACAGAGCCATATTCTCTAGATTTGGATGTAGATGCAGACGTGTCTCACGAGACATTGAAGCATTAGAGGTCAACGCGGAAGTTGCTGCTGCTGCTGGGTCAACAACAATAAGGCTACATCTCCATTGAATCCTTCTAGTAACTGCATCCCTCATCATCAGCTTTGTATCGTCCGGTGGCACTTTGAGCTCTAGGCTTTTCGTATTTTCATGCACCATGTCCACCTTTCCCACATCATAGGATGTTGTGTCCACCTGGATGTCGCCAAGCATGGTCTGATTGGGATACACTAGCCCTCTCGTGACCTCCATTCGTGCGATTCCTTCGACCATTAGCAGGAGGCTGCATGTTGTTGGCTGAGCCAAGTTATCTATCGCGTCCGACTCAACTGAAGGTCTAGACGCTGGTGCTTGAAGATCCTCCTGTGGTTGTCCACCCCCAACTGTTTTTAAAGCAAAGCTGCTCCTACGCTCCTCGTCATTACTTAAGACGAAAAACGCATTAGAGATTGATATATCTGCTCCCTGCAGCATAATCTTCATGCCTCTTAGGAGCTTCCTTCTCAACTGTATTTTCAGCTCTTCTATGTCAACTGTGATGTCAAGGTCGTTTTTCGCTTCCGATACATATTTTTGTGTTTCAAAAAACCCTCCATCCAAGTCAACTTACTGGGAACACCACGAACACAACCTCGTTGCTCCGGTATTTGCAGGCCCTTGCTGAGGGCATCATTTTCCCTCTCATCATTTGAATCTTCGCTGCTCAGGCTCCAGGCTCTTTGGGCGACATGTAAGGTGCTCGAGCTGTAGAAGGTGATATGGTCTGACTCAGTCAGCTGTGAACGAGCATGCATAAATGGTTTCAGCTGCCCACTGAAACTGTCGTATGGATTCTCAAGGCCTAGCTCGGCCAATCTTTCATCTTGTTCTTCTCAACTCCTTTTTTTCCGGCATAACTGGTATTTTCGAGGTGGTGGTCAAGCTCGTTCTGCGATCGGAGCCACTTCATATATTCACTATTCTTGGCAAAACCCTGTGATTCACACTCTTTAACAAATCTCGCCCAGTCATCTTTTGACACATGTGGATACATATGGAAGGGGGTTTCATGGTGCCTCCAAAGATTCACAAGCTTAGTTTTGTGGGTCCTCCATGCATGAGAGATCACCTTCATAGCTAGCTTCTTTCCCTTCTGTTTCATATGTTCTAGATATTGAACGTATGGTTGAATAGAGCTTTTGAAGAGTTCATCCTTTTCATTTTCGGTCAAGTGATCGAATCCCTACAGGTTTAGCGACACCCTTTCCCAAGCAGCTAGACCACAAACTCTAGACAGTCTCATATTCACATTATGGTCCAAGGGAAAGCCTTCGTCATTGGCCTCATCAACAGTCAAAATGTCTGTCCGCCACGTCATCCGCGACCTTTTTTTCCTCTAGTACCAGAGGAAGATGCATCCTCTTCATGAGTCTACTGCAAAGTCCGCTGTTGAGTCTGCTGTTGAGCCTCCTCTTCAATACGATGCTGATGCTCTGACTGAGACATATTCAAATTCAATAAAATTCACTGACATCCTATAAAAAATTATCAAATTTCAGTCACATTTACACAAAGAGTCACATAAGGGAGCAAATTCTCTCATGGCACCTGTCGGTACGCTGGGTACCATATACCCCTTGGGATTGCAAAGATCTTAAGGGAATGTCATCTACTTGATTTGAAGACCTTCGGAGGCCCACATGTCAGACATAACCGGACCCGCTTCTCCAACATGGTTAGTCCCAGGGTTGCCACGTGTACTATCAAACCGGAGCTACCGCCCACAAGGGGGAAGCTCCAGGCTATGTATCGAAATAGCACCCCCGGACCTGACCCCAGACCGAGGGAAGCTCCGGAACTGACACGTGTCAGGTAGCTCCGGACCTATCTGTTTCCCACAGTATGCTCCGGAGCTGCCACGTGTCCAACCGTCAGATCTTCAGCCTCTAACCTCCGGAAGACTCCATAACGGTCCAGATCTTCAAAGGGGAATCAAGGACTTCAAGACCCGATTAAGTGTCATTAATACCATATTAATGACACACGATCGGACGACCTTAATTACCAGTAACGGTGCTGTCAAAGCCCACAACTCGGTCATTAAGGACAATTAAACGTGTTGAATGTGTATCAATATCAGTAACCGTCAGGGCCACATGTCGGGCCAGGCTAACTTGTAACGGCCTGCCCTTGTACTATAAAAGGACATGCCGATGATACATAGGACACTCTCCGGAGACACGCTGACTTTACACTCTCAACTGACGTTGAGCTCATACATCCAATACAACACCAACACACCCCGTGGAGTAGGGTATTACGCTCAGGCGGCCCGAACCACGTAAATCTTCGTGTCTACTATGTCATTTACACTTCACCTTCTTGAATCTCCGCGTGCCCACACCAAACCTCAAACTCCTCTAACACTTTAGTAGTGTCAGGAGATCTGCCGGATCAAAACCACCGACAGTTGGCGCGCCAGGTAGGGGGTCGAAGATTTCAAGAATGGTGAACTTAGCCGCTGGGTCATCCAATGGTCATCCCGCAGTTCAAGCTGTTGGGGGTAATCCCTCCAATATGCGGCCACCAGCAGGAACCACGGTTCCAGCAGGAGTCACACTTCCACCACCGCCGCCTCCACCAGCAAATCAAGCTGGACAACGTGATGGTGCATCGGCGGCAATCACTGTGTCGGTGACTCTTGAAACCCCGGAACACGCACTTCATGCAGCACGTGCTCTTCTTCAGCGCCCACCACCTCCGGACGCATCCCGGGATGCAATGGAGCAGTGAAGGGCCGATGTGGAACACTTGGTTGCAGCAGCAGTCGACCGCATCAGCAACCAGGGTCCTCCTCCTTCAGGACGGGCCCCGTCGCAGCGATGGACCTTGTCTGGCAGACTTGGTCCGCACGTTTCCAACAACAGGAGACGTGATGCATCACAGCAGGTGACGTCGTTGCCCTCCGGGGCACGACGCACTCACACGGATCAAGGCTTTCAACTCATGACCTCCGGGTGGAGCTTGATCACCGATATCGCCAACAAGATGGCTGAGTCCATATTGAGCGTGCTCGTGAAAGACGAGAAGCTCAAGACATTCCTGCTTCTGAAAGAGTAGGAGGAGGCTTTTCAGCCCTGGCCATGCATCTGCGTATGGTCAGGT
The DNA here is from genome assembly GCA_036927565.1 of Tuctoria greenei. Classification (NCBI taxonomy): domain Eukaryota; kingdom Viridiplantae; phylum Streptophyta; class Magnoliopsida; order Poales; family Poaceae; genus Tuctoria; species Tuctoria greenei. Next base: position 171,432,004 of record JAYESD010000009.1, on the reverse strand, counting down.
GGCCACAGAAGTTCCGGCCTCACCTGCCGGAGAAGTTCGACGAGACCGTTAATCCTGTCGAATTTTATCAGATTTACTCCACTGCTATCTTAGCAGCTGGAGGAAATGAGGCCGTAATGGCCAATTATTTCCCAGTGGCTTTAACTGGGACTGCCAGGTCCTGGTTTATGAGCCTTCCACCCAACTCCATCAGCAGTTGGGAGGAGTTGTGCCGGCAGTTCACTGCCAACTTCGGGAGTTCTTACACCCGACCAGGCACCAAGCTGGACCTTTTTGCAGTTGTGCAAAAAGGAGGAGAATCCCTGCGATCATTCATCCAAAGATTCTCTCAGGTACGAAACACTATCCCTTCTATCTCTAGCACCTCTGTCATCGTGACATTTAGACAGGGAGTGTGGGATAAGAAGATGCTGGAGAAACTGGTGATCAAGGAGATTACCAGTGTCACAGAACTCTTCAGCTTGGCTGACAAATGTGCCAGAGCTGCGGAGGGCTGTGAAATGCACTCCAAACCAACTCCGGAGGATCACAAGAAATCCTCCAAAGAAGAAGCCGCTACCCCCCGGAGTGGCAAGAAGAAGAAAAAGACTAATGGCAAGAAGAAGCCGTCGGCCGGTGCATCCAATGCTGCAGCTGCTGCAGCTCCGGGTGGCCGAGGGCCACGCCCCGAGAAGCGACCTCGACCATCTTCTTAAGACGGTGGCAAACCCAAGGTGTGGTGTCCAATTCACAAAACGGACAACCACAGTTTGGAAGACTGTCGGGAGGTCCAAAACCTTGCCGAGCGCTACAACAAGCGCCGGGAAGAAGCTCCTTTCCGACAGAGGGAAGGAAAACAAAAAGTTGACGAAGCTCCGGCTAAAGAGGAGTTAGATTTTCAAGATCCCAAAAAGGTCCTGAAGGTCGTCTACACCTCTGTCGACGACGATTCCGACGTCTCTGACAACGAGCGTCGGAAGACCATGAACACCATTTTTGGTGGATCATGGGACATCACCTCCCGCCGCGTCATCAAGACTATGCGTCGAGACATGGCTGCTGTAGCTCCTATAGCCAGGGCGGAGCCTCATCGGAAGTGGATGGACACAGCCATCACTTTTGATGCTTCGGACTGCCCTCGAAGCATGGTTGGAGCAGGTCAGCTACCTTTGATGGTATCTCCTACCATCAATAACATCTAGCTCCACCATGTCATGGTAGACGGAGGTTCGGGGCTCAACCTCATAAGCTTCGAAGCTTTTACCAAGCTTCAGCTCCGACCTTCGGATCTCCACCCCTCCTGACCTTTCTCCAGAGTAGGTCCGGGAGCCATTACCCCACTCGGAGCTATTACCCTCCCCGTTACCTTCGGGACCCGGGAGAAGTATCGCACCGAGAAGTTGGTCTTTGACATTGCTCAGATCAACTTACCCTTCAATGCCATCTTGGGTAGGCCTGCCTTGTACAAATTCATGGCAGCTGCTCATTATGGTTACCTGGTGTTAAAGATGCCAACACCAGTAGGCATTCTCCGGATCCGCGGAGATCGTACTGCCGGAGTAACTGCTCTGGAAGAACTCCATGCGCTTACTACGGCGCAAGAGGAGGACTCCAGGCAGGAGCAAGCTCCAAAACCCCCGAGCATTCGTCAGCGAGACTCGACTTCTGCACCTCGTGTGCAGCCAAGCGGTGACACTAACATTCCCGTCAAAGTCGTCCAAATCGGTTCCGATGCCGCTCAGACCACCCGTATATTGGGGGGATTGAACGACAAATAGGAACTCGCGCTCATCGCTTTCCTCCGGGCTAATGTTGACGTGTTTGCCTGGCAACCGTCACAAATGCCTGGGATCCCCAGGGAAGTGATTGAGCACAATCTGAAGATCTACCCCGACGCCTGGCCTGTGCATCAGAAGCTTCGAAAGCAATCCGTAGAGCGATAGAACTTCATTCGACAAGAAGTGAAGAAGTTGCTCGAAGCTGGATTCATTCGAGAAGTCTTCCATCCAAAATGGCTAGCAAACCCAGTCGTTGTGCCCAAGGCCGGCGGGAAGCTTCGGATGTGTATCGACTACACAAAACTAAATAAGGCATCTCCAAAAGATCCATTCCCATTACCTAGAATAGATCAGATAGTGGATTCCACCTCCGGGTGTGAATTACTATGTTTCCTAGACGCATATTCTGGGTATCATCAAATCAGAATGTCTAGGGAAGATGAAGAGCATACCTCTTTCATCACAGTAGATGGATTGTACTGTTATACATCCATGCCATTTGGTCTCAAGAATGCAGCTTCAACCTTTGTACGAGCTATGTACAAAACCTTTGAAGAACTCATTAGAGACATAGTGGAAGTGTACGTCAACGACATCGTGGTCAAGGTCAAGAACAAGGAGTCACTCCTTGACACCTTGCAGGCTGTCTTTGACAAGCTGCAGGTCACCCGCACAAAGCTAAATCCAAACAAGTGTGTCTTCGGGGTTAGCTCCGGAAAACTTCTTGGTTTCCTAGTAAGTCACCGGGGCATAGAAGCTAATCCAGCGAAGATCAAAGCCATTGAAGACATGCGGCCACCAGCCGCATCAAAGATGTCGAAAAGCTAACTGGATGTCTAGCAGCCCTCAGCCGGTTCATTTGAAGACTGGCGGAACGGGCACTCCCCTTCTTCAAGTTATTAAGGAAGTCCGGACCATTCCAATGGTCTGAAGAAGCAGAAAAGGCATTCCAGGAGCTAAAACAGCTCCTCACTACCCTACCAATTCTGGTAGCTTCGAACCCTGGCGAGCCTTTGCTGCTTTACATTTCAGCCACTGACGAAGTCGTCAGTATGGTCCTAGTTGCAGAGAGACCAGAACCATCCCATACTCAGGAGTCCAGACCCCTTCAGGAGGGTCTGGAGGTTCCTGAAAGCGAGTCTGGGTCCCAGCTCCCAGACTTGAATCCACAAGAAGTTACTTTAGAAGACCCAGACCCCTCCGGGAGGGTCCAGGTCGCTTCTGAAGAAGCTCCGGGTTCCTCCAGCAAGGACCCGGAAGTCCCCGAAGAAAATCTGGACCCCTCCGGGAGGGTCCGGACCATCCAGCGCCCAGTGTACTTCATTAGTGAAGTACTTCATGATGCCAAGACTCGATACCTAGAGGTGCATAAGCTGCTCTATGCAGTTCTTATTGCCTCCAGGAAGCTTCGCCATTATTTCCAAGCTCACAAGATCTCAGTGGTGACTTCTTACCCACTTCGAGCAATCTTGCATAATCTCAACTCAACTGGGAATGTTGCAAAGTGGGCAGCGGAATTGGCCAAATTCGATCTCGAATTCATTTCAAGGCAAGCAATCAAGAGTCAAGCATTGACATACTTCATGGCGGAATGGACTCCCTCTCCATCAAACCATGGGAGCCCCGGCGAGCAGAAGACAGAACACAAGGCTCCGGTCTTCACCAAGCCTCACTGGACCCTCTACTTCGACGGCTCCATGCAAAAGCAGGGGGCCGGAGCTGGAATCCTTCTCCTCGCACCAACTGGAGAGAAGGTAAAATACATGGTACACCTTGACTTCAAGGTGACCAACAACATGTCGGAATATGAAGCACTCATTTACGGACTAAGGGTGGCACTGTCATACGGTGTCAAGCAACTGCTGGTCAAGGGAGATTCACAGCTCATTATTAAGCAAGTGAAGGGTGAATGCTCCTGCAATAATCTCCAGCTAGCTGCTTACCTCCTTGAAGTCCAGAGGCTTCAGAAGGACTTCGAAGTCCTAGATATCCACCATGTACAGCGTGCCCACAACGCTGAAGCTGGCGAACTCTCGACGAAAGCGTCAACCGGAGCTCCGGTCCTGACGGAACTTTTGTCTGGAGGTTGTCAAAACCCACAGCTCAGCCTGCTGAACTGAGCGAAGGGGGCGAGATCAGCATCCCGAAGCTGACGGTCCCGATGGCCCTGTTACCATGGCAGCCATCAAGGGTCGTAGGTGCTACCGGAAGCTCCGAGCAACCCAGCACGCAAGACTCAAATGCTCAAGTTAGTTCCGATGCATGGATCTCGGAGATCCGGAACTACTTGAAAGACAACATCCTTCCTGACGATGATGTATCCGCTGACCGGGTAGTCAGACTGGCTAAAAGATACACGTTGGTAGAAGGGGATCTCTACCGGCGCAGTGCCAATGGCATCCTAATGCGGTGCATCACAAGGGAAGAAGGCTGCGAGCTCCTCGCAGAAATCCATGGAGGCAAGTGTGGGAACCACGCGCCTTCCCGCACGCTGGTTGGTAAAGCCTTTCGGCATGGCTTCTACTGGCCTACAACACTCCAGGATGCAACTGAGCTGGTGAAGAAATGCGAAGCATGTCAATTTCACGCAAAGCAAATTCACACACCGGCTCAGCCCCTACAAATGATACCTCCTACATGGCCCTTCGCTGTGTGGGGGATGGACATCTTGGGACCTTTCCCCAGAGCTATCGGAGGTTACAAGTTCCTGTATGTTATCATTGACAAGTTCACCAAGTGGCCGGAAGCAACTCTAGTTGTGACAATCAACAAGCAATCTGCTATCAACTTTTTGCAGTCCATTGTATGCAGATTTGGAGTCCCAAACAAAATCATCACTGATAATGGGACCCAATTCACAAGCTCTGCATTTCAAGGATATTGCGAAGACTTCGGCATTCAAGTTTGCTACCCCTCCGTAGCTCACCCAGCAAGCAATGGCCAAGCCGAGAGAGCAAATATTGAAATCCTTAAAGGACTCAAAACGTGCACCTATGAGCGCTTGAAAAAACATGGAGACAACTAGATTGAAGAGCTCCCGCCCACTTTATGGGCCAACAGGACAACTCAAAACCGGTCAACTAGAGAGACACCCTTCTTCCTGGTGTATAGAGCTGAAGCAATCCTTCCTCCGGAAATCACCTTGAGATCACTCCGGGTCCGGACCTTCGACGAAGCCACGCAGGACCAGCTCCGGCGTGAAGACCTAGACCTCCTTGAGGAGGGAAGGTGCCAAGCAGCTATTCGGAATGCCCAATACCGCCAAGCCCTTAGGCGCTATCATCAGCGGCATGTACACAACCGACAGCTCGAGGAAGGCGATCTGATGCTATGGAGAATACAATCCAGAGAAGGGTTAAACAAACTCTCCCCCAGCTGGGAGGGACCCTTCCGAGTGATTAAAGTATCTCGTCCCGGAAGCGTTCGCTTGGCTACCGAGGATGGGACACCTCTCCCAAATCCTTGGAACATTGAGCACCTCCGTAAGTTCTACACTTAATATCACGGAGGTGAGTGTGTAGTAACTTGAGGTGTATGTTATAGAGTCATTGTACAGAGTCGGGTAGTTCCTCCGGGAGAAGAGCCGGACCTTTCCCGGAAGGTCCGCAAAGTTCATGCAACACTTGTCGCAGTCTCAGGACTAAAAGTGTGGCTAGCTACCCTGGGTCAAATGAGAAATTAAACACGCTTAGCCTGGTTCCGTACCCTAAGAGTGTACTTGTTTCCCCTGTACCCCGGACCTATAATGAAAGACATCTTCATGTGAAACAGACTCCACGTGCATTTATTTTGTACAAGCTCAACATTTTTTATTTTTCTCTTTCTTGTCTATAACAAAGACGTGCAATTCTTAAGAAATTTTAGTTCGACTGGTTCATATACGATTCGAGCTGTATTGTCGATTCTTCTAGATTCAAATATTGTTTATGGCCCACTCGCCTGAATGCCGCCAAGCCAACCTAGGGCCAGAGTGTGCTATCGACTTAGCCTGGTCAAGCACCCTAAGTACGCCACTCTACCTACACCCCGGCAAGCCGAAGTAAGGCGGATCCAAGTACAATTGGATCTGGAAGAAAAGACAACGCATTCGGTTGTATTCAAAATCGCGTTTGACCTAAAACTCTCTTGGGAATCGTAAGACGCGACGAAGTTATAGGCAAGGAGCAAATTTTACTATTTTTCTTGGCTTCAGTGTGCAGGAAAAATAAAGAATCCATGTTGATGGAGAAAAACCGGAGCTAACAAAGCTCCGACTCCCCTAGGTGGCTTGTAATCGATGTTAAGCATTGAAAACGAGCATCACCGGAGCAACCAAGCTCCGGTAAAGCTAGTGGGGCCAGCCGTCGACGCTAAATAAAAGATGGTGAGAAGACCTCACAAACGGAGTCTGCTGCCGACAAACTACGTGTTGGCAAAGGTCACTGCTGGAGCTACTAGCTCCGACACCCCGGACGACTAACTATCGATGCTCTACGCGTTGATAGGGACTATTGCCGGAGCTACTAAGCTCCGACGATAGACAATGCCGGAGCTTCTAAGCTCCGACAACCTCAGGGGGCCTTCACTATCGAAGACTTCGGACCTACACTCTACAAGTTCGAAGCAAATGATTCTTCAACAAAACACAATATCCTCTTGGTACATGTTCACAATCAAATTATGTACATCTACCAGGGGGCCAAGTGAAGATAAAAGTGTTGAAGAAAAAAAGTGAAATTCACAAAAATTTGGGGATTTCATTCATCTGGAGACAAGGGATTACAAAATTGAGGAAGAAAAAGAGAGAATACAAGTGGGAGCTACGGAGATGGTCCTAGACCCTATGGAAGAACTGGGCGGCCTTCTGAGCAACCTCTGACACATTGGCTCGGGCGGCTTCACCTTCTCCTTCGACGGGACCTTCAAGCACCGGGTCCAAAGGGAATTGGGGATTCCGACTGGTGTAGCACGTCAGCACATACTCTGCGATGTTCTTCGCCAGGGATTGCCCCTCAACCTCCATTTGATCTGCGATGACGTCACCCACCTTGGAGAGTTTGCTACCCGCCGAGCTCAGCGCTTGCAACGCCAGGTCCGGCTCTAGCTCCGGATCATCCGGACGCACAGGACTGAAGCCCATCAGTGTCAGCGTGTCGTTGACCTTGCCTAGGAACTCCCAAACCTGTAGGGAGTCCGCAGCCCTCAAGCCCTTCAGTTCTTCCAAGGATCTTTTGGCCGCCACCAGTTCAGAATTCTCGCGAGCGAGGCGCTCAACTTCTTTGGCGTTTTGCTGAATCTTTTCAGCAACTCGCTTCTCGAGTTTTCCGAGCTCCTCCTCCCGTAGATAAATCTTGTTCCGGCGTTCAACCAGGTCCTTCTCCCTGCCCCTCACTTTCTTCTCCCTGGCTGCGATGGCACACTCTTGCTCGTAGAGTTCCTGCCCCCGCACCCAGGCCTTCTCCTCCTCCTCAGCGCAGCGCTCTTCCAATTTCTTAGCGCGCTCCTCGAGGCCCTTGTCAGCCAGAGCCACCTTTTCAGTGAGCTCCTCCTCCCTCTTCAGAACGTCATCCCGTAGCTCAAGGAGTTTCTGCTCTTCATCTTCGAGCCTCTTCTCTCTCTCCTCAAGTGCCTCCCTACGCTTGATGAGAGTAGTGTTAATGGCTTCCAGCCTTTCTTGGCGTTCATCAGCCGCACTATTAGCTGCTTTGGTCTGCTCATAAATGGCCCAGGATTGAGCGTCGAGGGCGCGAGTCATGCTCTCCCTGTCATCCAATAATTTGCCCCAGTATTCCAAGCGGACCTTCTCCCGCTTAATCCACTCTTTGTCATCTGCTAGCCTCGACTGCGCCAGCTTGGTCTCGAAGTAAAGCCGGTTACGCCACCGCCTAAGGGTTTGGCGCTCCTCCTCAAGAGCCTTGCTGTCGTGGAAGAATGCCAACTGAACTTGACGCAAACTGGAGCAGGCGTTGTCAATAGACAATGACAACGGGATAGGTTCCTGTCGGTACCCTGGAAACCGTACACCCCTTGAGGTTACAAAGATCTCAAAGGAAAGACATCTACTTGATTTGAAGACCTTCGAAGGCCCACATGTCAGATATAACCGGACCCGCTTCTCCAACATGGTTAATCCCATGGTCGCCACGTGTACTATCAAACCGGAGCTACCGCCCACAAGGGGGAAGCTCTGGGCCATGTACCGAAATGGCACCTCTGGACTTAACCCCAGACCGAGAGAAGCTCCGGACCTGACACGTGTCAGGTAGCTCCGGAGCTTCCTGTTTCCCACAGTATGCTCCAGAGCTGCCACGTGTCCAACCGTCGGAGCTTCAGCCTCTGACCTCCGGAAGACTTCATAACGGCTCCGGATCTTCAAAGGGGAATCAAGGACTTCAAGACCCGATTAAGTGTCATTAATACCATATTAATGACACACAGTCGGATGACCTTAATTACCAGTAACGGTGCTGTCAAAACCCATTACCCGGTCATTAAGGGCAATTAAACTTGTTGAATAAATATCAATACTAGTAACCCCCGGGGCCACATGTCGGGCCATGCTAACTTGTAACGGTCTGCCCTTGTACTATAAAAGGACAGGCCGACGAAGGACTCTAGAGGTGGAGTGACGCTACACACACGCCATAGACACTCTTCACAAGCTCGTACAACCAATACAACACCAACACACCCGTGGAGTAGGGTATTACGCTAAGGCGGCCCGAACCACGTAAACTCTTGTGTCTCCTGTGTCATCTACTATTCACCTTCTTGAATCTCCGCGCGCCCACACCGAACATCGAACTTCTCTAACACTTTAGTAGTGTCGGGAGATCTGCCGGTTCCTAACCACCGACACCATTATTTACAGTTTTCTTGTCCGCGGCTATGAAGACCTGATTCAAGTTGTTACTTGTCGGATTCATGCACGATAGGTTAATGATACATTATTGAGCTTTATGTGGTGGCCAATTAGTAGGAAACACATATAAACATGACGGGAGAACTCAATATAATGCAAACCGAGAATTTTTCTTATTAATATACGATTTCTAAACGTTTTTAATATAAACAACACACAAAATAAAAAAAATCAAAACTGACCCACCTTCATATGTGTCATGGACGAAATTTAAATTTCGAGTGTGTCATGTATGAAATTTAAATTTCCTATGTGTCAAAATTGAAATTCGTTTTAAGCTAGCGCAGATATGTTTTATTGAATTTTGAACCTCAGTTTTGAAATATTTAGAGGTACAATTGCTACAAATTGTCATATCATAAATTATAGTATTAGTTTTGGTGAGTCTAAGGAATAGGTTTCCAATATATTTTGTCCATTGAATTGAGAGATATTGATTTTCGAAGATGGTATTACGATCACATAAACTGAATGATTGTGATCTTATTAAATAATTCAATATTCAATAACTTATGATTCCCAATACTACAACAATATGTTCCTCATTGCATAAATAACTTCACAATCTACTCTGCATTTTATATTATGGAAAAAATTTCAAATTCTTACTCTAAAGCCTCATAAAATGAGGTTCAAAACTCAATAAAACATACTTGCGCTAGCTTAAAACGAATTTCGTTCTTGACACATACGAAATTTGAATTTCGTACATGACACATATGAAATTTGAATTTCGTCCATGACACATACGAAGGTGGATTAGTTTTGACATTTTTTCATTTTATGTGTTGTTTATATTAAAAATGTTTAGAAATCGTATATTAATAAAAAAAATCTGCAAACCGATATTAAGTACAAATGTTTTTTAATAAACTAGGTTGTGTGAGTCAACTGTTTTGTGGACACGTGGCGGGCAGAATATGTAACTCCTTTTACTAGAAAAAAATCATATTTGTTATAAAGGTTTTAGTACGGCTAATCATATTGAATTTTCAAGTACGTTACCTTTGCTACCGATTGCTTTTGTCAAACGAATGATTGATTTGGTGGAGAAAGAAATGCAAGAAAAGCATAAGTACTATCGCACATACCTTTTGATTTGATTGTGAAGTGACTACGGACTGAAAGGTTGTAGTGACATCGCATGGAGTCGTACTGAACCAACCGAAGGATTTCATTTCAAAAGGCAGTTTTGTTTTAGGTATCAAATAACCGTACGTAGGATTGACTATTACACGAGATAATCCCCGAATTTTATTGAGATAGTTACATTCGTTTTTTTTCACTTGATAAATGTATTAAACTAAACAAGTGCTTTAAGTTCAGTCTGAATCAGATGGCTCGCCAATTATTAGCCGTTCTTATTATGAATTTTAAGAAGCCGCACGCAAGTCCACACAGTAGGCTTGTGCATGGTGTGGCTTACATGGGACCTTCCCTCTACTCGACCATTTGTAGCCTTCTCCGTGTCCTGATCTGCCGACTGAAGGATCACTCCTGCAGCTACAGTGTCGCTTATCTTCCTCTGTCGATCGGCTTCTCTCTTCATCCTCTATTAATGCCTCCTCTAGCTCCAGCTCTCGGCTTACGCAAAGCCTCTTCATGATGAAGGTCAGTGTTCCTACCTTGCTATTATTGACCATTACTTCTAAGCTCTGCATACGTCGAACATTACTTTTCTTAGTTACGTTTTCACCTCTTCTCCATTCAGTTTCTAGTAACAACCTTATTTTCCTGAGCCCCCTTTTCACTCCTGCAAATATATAGTGTGTGAAGAACACTGGATCAACTTAGCAGTAATTATAGCATTATTTAGTTTATGACCCCTCTTGTAATAATCTTGTTTGTTCATGTAACAGCTCCTGGGTTGGATGCACCGAAAGCTACGGCAGAATAATAATGATGTATTCAAAGAGATCACCACCAGTGGAGGTACATCAATCAACCTTGTATCGTTTTCCGTCGCTGTATTTTTCAAAGAAAAAAACTCTTATTTGATAAGAAAGCGATATTAGATCTGTGCAGACGACCAATAGAAGTATAGTAGTGTGTATGGGCCCCATACACATGGATTAATTAGTTACCCGAGATTATCGTAATTTTTTTACTTTCAAAGTAAACTGCTCCTAGGGATGCAATGTCAGTTTTAACTCCTTTTAAAAAAATAAGTTTCAAGGGTATGAATCCAAAGAAATCCTGGCACTGTTTACTTTAGATCACATTGGACATGGCAAACGCCATTCCTTTCCAGTTCAACTCCAGCGCGGCATGTGTTCAACAACCAGCAGCCCATTATTTTCATGATAATATAGTTTGCAGAAACATTGTCCCATGTGATGGTATGCTATCCTAGAAATTCAGTTTTTTAGTTTATATAATTAGACATCACATATTACAGTACAGATGTTTTTGTAGCTTTCCTCGATCGAGCTGGAAAAAGTTTAGGGTATCTTTGACCATTACCCAGTTCAATATTTCTTTTGCATGATGTTGACTGTAATTAGAAACCACGAGTTAGAATAGTTGGATGGTCCTAATTGTGTTGCTGCTTCAGTATGTAGTATGTACTGTTGGTAGGGCAACACTTTTTACAAACCTTTTTACTGCAGGTGGCACCACCTGTAACTCTATCACCGGGCTGGCCTCGCCGCACCCCGTCACCTTCCTAGCCTCCGGCAGTGGCTACTTTTCAGATGACGCCTTTGACACCAACCATCCGTCGCTGCCGGCGGACAACTCAACTGATCTCTTCACCTTTGGCGGCAGCAGCCTTCTCACCATCGGAACGCTAGGCATCACAACCGTCACTGTCCCAGGAGACGAGGAGGAAGAAGAAAACGAGTACTGCGACGTCGACCTTGATGCTAACAACAATGACGCCACCACCGAAGGGCTCGACGACGTCGACGGCGCAGCCACGCCAACCTTCACCCACCCACCACCGCCCGAGGCCGCTGCCGTTGAGAAAGCTGTCGTCGCGGTCGAGGCTATCGCGGAGAAGGACGACAACACCACCACGGAGGACGACCTCATGGTTGTGAGCGCCGAGCTCGAAAAGGTCCTTGGCGGCCGCAACAGCGGCGCCGCCGGCGAGTTTGTGGCGTCGGCTCGTCCGAGCTTCGCCACCGGCGTGGACTGCCCGCTGCAGGGCTTCCTGTTCGGCTCCCCGGTGAGCGACGCCGAGTCGCGGCAGGTGCACCGTGACAGCTCGGGCGGAGGACGGCGCACCTCTCTCGGCGAGCTGTTCCTGCGCACGCGTTTCGCCGATGAGAAGGTGGCGCTCGTGGCCGTCGAGGAGGACGAGGATAGAAAGACCGATGGAGATGAAGAGAGAGCTGGGAAAGGCGGCGGTGGCGGCAAGGTGATGAAGAGGAAGGTGAAGGATGAGAAATCCGCCGCCGGTGACGGAGGGCCGGCGAGTGCAAGTAAGAGCAAGTTTCAGAAGGTGTGTGTATCGTTAATAACTCACAGGTTGTTTCTTTATTAGCGCCTCATGCTAGCCGTGCATCGATCAGATCCCCACTTTTAGTTTTGTTTTAAATTTTATTTTTAAAATTTGACCTTAGTTTGTTCCACCATCAAACTAAAACTATAAAAATTTGACTTTGTACAAACCTAAAATTAACTACTTCATCCATACCAAATTATTTATCACTCTATAATTTATTCTTAAATTAGATAGTGACAAGTAATTTAAGATGGAGAGAATATATTTTGAGACGGAGTACTTGTTAGCTTCATCCTATCCTAACATCATTTCTTTAGAAAATTGCTATTGTACGTCGAAAATGGCTTAAACACTAATCTCGACAAAAGTATCCATGCATATAAAGCAATTTGTAGTTTTGTATGGAAAATGCCTTTATATTATGATAGTTTAACGATTGTAATGATCAGGAAGGTGCCAGTGTACTGTGCACCCTCACAGCCTCACTGCCTGTATGGGAGCCACACCTACTTTTTGTAATATCGCCTACTTGTATGGAAGTTACCTAATTGTTCTTAAGTCGTCCGATCTATATATGTGGGAATTTACAAGTCTTATATAGAAAAGATGTTGGCTGTACAAGTCAATATGAGAGAGAACCTCTGAAAATTTTCCCACCATTTTGCTAAGGAGCTATCTAGATTTTAGGTGTCTGAAATTTGAGAAGATTTCAGGTGCCTGAAATTTGGGAATGAAAATTTCAAGTACAGGATAATTAACACTAATCACTAATATTAATCACTATCCTTGTAATTAATTGTCAACTCTTAATTATGTAGATTAATTATTCACAAAATTATTTGATTGACTATTTTACAATTAACATAATCTTTACAAATTACAGATTAACAACAAACAAAATTAAAAAACAGTTAATGATCTTTCTCTTTCCTGGCTGCTGCTGCGCGCCCATCCCGCTGCTAAGCATGGTCAAGTGTTCTAAAAACGTGAACCCTTTTGCTCATTCGCAGATCCTTCAAATCTTCCACAAGAAAGTGTACCCTGAGAGCACGGCTCTGGCGAGGAGCCTCACCAAGAAGAGCCGCAAGCGTGCAGGCAACGATGATGACGGAGCCCCATCGTCACCCAAGCTCCAGTGCCGCAAGGAACCCCGCCTGCCCGGTTTCGGCTGCTGCGCCAACCGTTCCTCGTCCTTGGGCGGCAGTGCTTCCCCCGACGTCGACGACGAGCGCAGCGGCAGCAAGAGCGGTCACTGGATCAAAACCGACGCAGACTGTGAGTGTACATGCATGCATGCATGCATCTACGTGATTTCAACATCTCAGCCCGTATAAAACATATGGCAGTTCTAGTTAGTTGCATTGTCAAGACGACATTTTGAAGATCCTATTTTTGAATTTCCTTTCACAGCACAGTGCATAATCCTAGCTAATCCACCGCCAATAATTCGCAGTCACAAAATCCAGTATTGACCATGAGCTAGATGTTTCATGCTGTTATTGGCAAAGAATATTCAGGAGCTGTCGATCGATCTATTTTCGCTGATGGTGGTGTAAATTAAGCTTCCTTGTACTGACTTATTACACCACTTTTCTCTGACTGGATGCAGACTTGGTGCTGGTGTTATAGAGAAAGAAAAGGGAGTGAGGAAGTCAGAATCTGTTGGCTGAACATCATGGTCAAGTATAGTGAGCATATTGAGTATATATATTGTGTAGTTGTGTTTTCGTGCATGTGCTTCTTGCCTTCAACCCTTATATATTATTATTATCTGTTTGTCGACGCTATCTGAATTAGTGACTTGTATGTCCGTTTATCGAGGGGAAAGTATGAATATGTATCATGAACGTAATGTAATATGTTCTAATTCATGATGTGTTTGGTGTTTCGATCATGGGCATACTCGACATTCTTGTGGTTGCACAGTGGCCAACAATTAGCGTGGGCATGGGGTCCCGTCCAATAATCATGCCTGTTCTTGAACTCTTGTTCGTGGCTTGATTGCAGAGGAAGATGCAGTGACAGTGATGGGCCTAACCACACATGTCATTGTCCTCGGCAGGTTGCACAATAGCGAGTAGCTAGCCATTCCTGTGCTGTGCCCGGAGCTGTTATGCGTCCACCATGTGGCCATTTGCTTGTCTGTATATTTGAATGGTAGCAAGGATAGTACGTCAAACACAATGTTCACTGAGACGTGTGTGTGCAAGAGCCTGAATGGTGTCGCTGGTTCGTAGTCATCGATGGGACTAGATCACTGAACATCTCCAGTGGTTTTGGTCGGGACTGCACTGCGGTTTGTTCATGCATCTTTGTGTGCAAAGGACTGTTTCCAGGTAAGCACAGACAGTTATATATTAGCGTGGGAACCTGTATATTGTTTACTTTGGCGTGTCTTTGATACAATAGGAGCATCTAAGCTGATCCTGTGATTACCTTCCAATCCAGCAACTAATTAAATCTGATATATAGTTCGAATTAATCTAGTTTGGTCCGTGATGTGAATGTGCACCTATCCACGTCTTGATCCCCCAAACCACAAACATTGCAATAAGTTGGGGCGAATAGCATGCAAACGACTCTTCGATGCAATCGTGCAAAGAATTTTTATCCTACAGTCATTAAATTTTTTCACTTAAACTCCTCCACTTAGTAACATAAAATTTAAAAAATAAAGTGTAAACATTGTTGCTAAGTGAAAGAGCTTAAATGAAATAAAATAGTAATCGTAGGATGAAGATCGTGTGATCTAGAAAAGGTTTTTACACGATTACACAAAAATAGTTGTTTGCATCATAATCGCACCATACGAGAAATCGATTTACTGTTAATTTGTGGTCACGACTGCGGTTATGATAATGCGATTTAGTATTGTCAAAGAATCTTGTAAATGTATCTACCATCAGTTCATAGGGAACAGAAATAAGTTAAAACTTCACATGTCATAAAATAGATCGAAGTCTTGAACATTTCTTAACATTATGGTGTAGAGTTGACATCTTATCAGCGACAGAAGGGTCATAATAAGAAAGTGGCATATTGATTAATATAAAAAGTCTTGGAATTGAAGGATCCAAGTGGTCCCACTAGTTTGGTTAACAGTTAAGTTTACAAGTCAAGTTACTCTCTCTATATAAAGAGAGGAAATTTATCAGTAACGATTAAGAAAAAATTAAAGGGGTAAAACTTTGAAAATCCCTCTCCCTCTATGTGCTGCCACCCCCTCCTCCCTACGCCGCCGTTGTCTTGACTTCATGCCATCGTGTCACAACCATAGAAAATAATAAAAATAATAAGTTAATAAATTAAAAACATATAAAAGAGAAATAAAAAAAGAAAAAGAAAAATAATATGTAAAAGTATGTGAATAAGAATTTTTTTTTGGAAAATGTTCTAGGCTAACTTGCATCATGTGTATGTGCATTTCTGTGAAAATTTGAATTTACAATCTAGAAAAAAATGTTCAAATTCAAATCATAAATAGAAATAAAGAAACAAAACAGATAAAAACCAAAATCATCTCTTGAAGCCAAAGCCCTTTTCTTCCCTCTACTCAAACGATGTCCCTCCCTTTCTAAGTTGTGGCTGCCATGGCCTTACCAGCCCATGCCCCACCCCTACGTACCAAAGTTCAAGCGTCGTCCCCATGCCACCACCTCTTGGTGTTTGTGTCTGTGCCCGATAAAAAGGGGCGATCCCCAAGATGTGAAACCCTGTAAGCTGCCATTTTTTCCACCCAGTGACAATTGACAACTCTCACACCCCCATGCACCTTGCTGCATGGAGCACTACCACCATCACCATCGAGCTCAAGGGTCACATAAGGAAATCACCCGAGCCTCCCCAACTTGCGACCAACAGGTGGCGAGATATTGTGCCCCACCAATTTGATAGGTTCCTGACGAGACCCCACCATCGCACCACCTCACTGATGTCACCGGATGCCTCGCAAACCCATGTCGTCCACAAGCACTTGTCTCTGACCATCTCTTGCATGCATGGCATCGCCGGTGTCCACCCACCTCATCTGACTCGTCCCGACCGTTCATCTATGAAACAACGACCATGATTAGGAGGCGGATCCACCACAGATGTGTGGACTTGGATCACCAAATGAATTAATTCACTACGGATAACCTTGGAAAAATGGCATAGTTGCTGGTAGGCCCAATGTAGTTTTTGGTAAAAATTTATAATTAAACCCTATAATTTACAGTAGTGACCCTAACTTTTAAATCATTGTAAGTTAGCTTTGTAAATTCATCTAAATTTCTAGAAAATCGCTAAAAATACTATAAAATGTAATTAGCCCCTAGAAAAATGTTGTATTTACAGTTTCACCATATATTTAATAAAATAATATATAAGCCTTCTATTAAATATGTTTTTATACAAATGCCCTTAAACTAGTATGTTTTCACATTTAGATCTCTGTATTACTCCGAAAGTGTTATGCAAGGACCCCGTTTAGTGTTGGAATTACATATAGGTCCCCAAAATCTGTTGTTTTTTGCATAATAGTTCTTGGAAATAATCTTATCAATATATTATAATCCTAAAATTGCATATTTAATATATTTTAGCATCTATTTTTATTTAAAACAACGTAAAGCCTTAGATATTAAAATGTTATAATCCAATAAATTATATAATGTACATGTGAAACCATACATAAATGCATAATACAACGATAACTTCATAATGTAACCCTAGTAGTCACTATATTTATACCATTTAATGATGAAAACATTAAAATCCATAATCAATTACTCATGACTCTGATTTAAGTCAGTCTTGTACCTAAACCTTCATTTCATTATAACCTATCCAATCATAGTAATTTTATAGTTTGTTTGCTACCTATGGTGTATTGTTCTTGATTGTTCTTATTTTCTCTTTTTTCGATGGTTTATACAGGTAAACATTATGATCCAAAAGCAACACGTGGGTCTTGAAGACCAATAGTTCAATCAGGAAGACTGGATAACTTTATATGAAAAGGCAAGTGTCCATGAATATTTTGCTTCTACTCTATGAAAGTAGTTAGCTTATTTGCATGCTTGTCTTAATATTGAATCTCATGTTAGGAAGATTACTATTTTTATCTATTATTCCTCAAAGCCTTGTTAGGAGTCCATGCGTATAGCTGGATAGTGTTAGGCTTAGTCATGCTATATTACCTGGGAGAGAATATTTGGATTTAATGAATTGACTTAATTCGTTATTTAATCATGTGGGGATGATGGTGGTCTGTAGTAAGGAGAGAATAGGAATCTAGATAGACAAACTTGTTGTTTGATATGGTGCAAGTGTGTACCAGACTTAGTTTGTGCTACAAACCATCGTAGATTCTAAGGACTTGGTTTGTAGAGAAAGTGGCTTAGTTTAACATTGCCACTACAAGTTTGAGTATGGAACACCTTGGACAATTAAATAGATGTCCTACCTGTATTGTATGAGTGTTTGGATGGTGCAGGTAATGAGAATCAGGGATTGTTCTGGAGTTGCATGGCTAAAACTGGGGAAGGGGAGATTAAAGTAGAATGACCTCCATGGGATGTTGTTAATGGTAGAACCTTGTGGACTGTTTGGTTCAACTTCAAAAAGCACATTTACTGTCAAGAATCTAAAATCTTAACAAAAGGGTTTTTCTGCTAAGCAAATCCTTGAGAATATGTAGATTTTTTCAATACAAAATGGAATATGCCTTGCTCTCATCTTACACCAGTTTTTTCATAGGTCACAATTAAAATCGGATTTTTCAAGTATCTACAATTGAACCAAACACACTCTTAGTGAGCTTATATTTGTTAGTAGACTCTTTGTAAAGGTCTTATAGTGATATCCCAATCGCACACCTTAGGAAGTGTGTAATGTGACTAGCCACCAATGGCATGACATAGGATCCAGTCCACTTGGCACTCATGGGATAAAATCTTGACTTGTAGGTAAAATGATACAAACTCTACAAAATAGAAAACAACCTAAACAGTCATGCCCACGATCAAAAGCGAGCTTAATTCTTATTCATGATTAGCAAAAGATTGTTTGGTACGGTCTTGTCTTGGTATCTAGGTGTTGGTACCCTAGCGAGTTAGTACTTGGATTTTAGAAATCCAATGAGCTGTTTTTGGTCAATAGCTAGGTGTTGGTACCTTGGTGAGTCGGCTCTCGGATTGGAAATCTGATGATCTGTGGAGATTAGAGAATTGTTCTCTTAGTAATTAGGATGTTAATGCAAATTAAGGCATAGGATGTTATTGGTTTAGTGCTCAACCATGAGTTTAGCCTTTCTGGATGATAGCCTATGTGTCATTATTTCTCACACTTTATAAGTAAATTAGATACTAATGCTTACTATTTTTACTATAATAAATGTTGATTAGTGACAAAGAGAGTGGTCGATGAAGACATAATGCCAATTGAAGATGGTGTAGGGAAGATCACATTGCCGCTAGTCCATTTGTCATTGGTTACCCGAAGTTTTTGTCCTTTTTCTGCTATTCAAAACCTTGATATTTATTTAAAGTATTTCTATATTCGATATAAAATTGTTCATCAAAATTTGTCTTACATGTATAATGAAACTGATTCTGGTATATATGTAGCTTGCAACTGCTTTAAAACTTGTTAGTGAGGTTAGATGGAAATTGATAAGGTAGGTGCTTCTAAGTTTAGACCTGAGAAATCAAAGTGGGCATGGATGGAAACAAAATTGCCTCCCAAATCAAAAGGTGCAGCCTGTGGATGAACTACGAGCTGCAGGTGCAAGTCTCCATAGCCAACTTTAACATCACCTCCATTCCGGCCCAATTCAGGTACGCCTTGGGTTACATATACCGGCCCAATTCGTCCCGAACTAGTTGGCACGGCCCAAACAAGCCCACACCGGCACCGGATAGGAAGGACCTCCTCTCCCTCGCCACTCAAGGTCTCAAGCCCCGCCGGCGGTTAACCGGATTCCCCCTCTCATCCTCTCCTCCACCGCCGTCCCAGGCACCTGCCTCATAACCAGGGGCCAGGCACCCTGTCTCTCCCTTCGAGCATCCATGACCGCTCGAGCAAGCCAGTGACGGCTTGGCCCGGTCCCTCGCTATTTCGGACATGCTCGCCGCGGCCACGGCGGTGGCCTTCCCGCCGTCGGCTTCGTCTTTTCCTCCGGTGAAGCCTGCGGACAGGTAAGGTGGCTCGTTCCTGGACCTGCTTTCCTATTCTTCTTATTTTTTTCTTGAGGAAGCTTTCCCCTGATGGAATTTGTGTATGCGTTGGGTCTGTTGCAGGGTATGGAGGAGTTCTTGGAGCAGGCGCTGTCGAGCCGTGCGAGTCTCTGCTGGGTACTCCCAACTCGAGGTATGCATTTGTCTCCTTCCGGAACTGATATTCTGGTTAAATCTTGGAACATGAATCGGCTGGTAATTGTTACGAGTGTGCTGTGTTTAGCAGAAATTCATTTGTCACTAAATTGGGGAATGTAGGCAAGCCGCAGCACTTCTATTTTATCAGATATCCTTTTTGATATAAGGATTTGTGTACATCTTTCCGTTGCATGCAAGATTTAGATTTTCAGCACCCAGCACAATTAGTTACTGGAGTAGTTGAATGTTACTAAATATTATTTATCATTACATGTTTGTATGCAATGTGGGTGATTTCGGGGCAGTGGTCATTGGTTAGTAGATGGTCCAGGGTATGTGGAACCTAGATACAATTTCTTCTTTTGTGTAAGCAGCAAAACATATTGAGTTCCACTTTTTAAGGTGAGAGAAGTTACCTATCGGCCTCCTGGAACAGAACAGAATTTGTTGAATGAAGTTAGCCTCTGTCTTCGGGAGAAAAGGTATCTTTACTGTCTTTGAATACTTCTTATTTTTGGGTGGCCTCTATTTTTCTGACCCCCCCCCCCCCCCCTCCCTCCCCCCCCCCCCCCCCCCCCCCCCCCCCCACCTGTTTTGTTTGTGCAGTTTTGGTTTGATATTTGGACGAAGTGGGAGTGGAAAGACCACCCTTTTACAGGTTTCAAATGCTGCATAGCATTATTAAAACTCATTACTTTCTGTCATTCATGTTAAGTAACACAATGATTCACAGCTTTTGGCCGGTCTATCACAACCTACATCTGGGTCCATTTGCACTCAGAAATATAATGATAGAGGAAGTCCTAGTGGCCTACCTGAATTGCTAACTTCTCAAAGAGTTGGAATTGTTTTTCAGTTTCCTGAGAGGTTTGAGTTACTCCTTATAAAAACTGTGTACCAGTCTAGAAGAAACCTGGTAACAGCGAAACGCTTTCAAATTTCACTAGAAATAAGAGCCGTTACATCTCTCTGTATAGGTACTTCCTAGCTGATACTGTGATTGAAGAAGTCACTTTCGGATTTCCCAGGCAAAAGGCTGACCTTGCATTCAAGGAGCAGCTTGCTTTAAATCTTCAAGATGCATTTAACTCGGTAATTGTTGGCACAAATTTGATTCTGCCAATTGGAATACTTTTGACATTTTTTCCATCATTAACAGTTGATTGAGGAAATTGTTTGAAACACAAATACTTCCATGATTTTATTTCGTGTTACGTGGCAAACTACTAGGTTGGTCTTGGAACCATTTCATTGGATGAGGACCCACACTATCTAAGTGGTGGGTTTAAGCGGCGGCTTGCTTTGGCAATTCAACTGGTATTGTGTTTATTTAGTTTTATGAATTAACTTATCTGTTCATCACCCAAAAAAGGTAGCTAATTTCATTGCTGCCTGTTTCTTATTTTTAATTTATAGGTTCAAACTCCCGATCTTTTGTTGCTTGATGAGCCTCTTGCGGGTCTAGGTTTGTGCCTGAATTTACTATAATGATCAAACTAATTTTTGAAAATTGCTTCAAATCTGTCTATCGATTCATTTCTGAAAATGCTCATCTCTGAAAGAAGCTGCACAATGTTACTTATGCATTGTACCATGTCTTTTTACAGTTTTTAGGATTTGCATTAAGAGCCGAATATTATGATGAAATTATTATCTGCAAGTCAATGATGTCTTTATTTACTCTCTAAATGTAATGTCAGATTGGAAGGCGCGGGCTGATGTTGTCAGTCTCCTGAAGGATCTGAAGAAGCAGCACACTATATTGGTTGTAAGTCATGACTTGAGGTAAGTTTTGGCTCATAATAAACAAAGAAATTATTTTCTATCTTAATGCAACATTAAAAATCTAACTCTTTATGAGCCACAGTTATCTGGTCTGTGTTTCCATGCAGCCATAAGAAAACAGCTTCTAATGATGCAGATAAAGCTTTCATGATGCATGGTTAAAAGCATTTTGCAGGGAGTTATATCCGTTGGTGGACCGCTCATGGAGAATGGAGATGGGAGGAAGTTTGAAGGAGGAACCTTTGCCTTTGTAAAGAGGCACTTTTTGGTACATAAAATTGGAATCATCTCGATATGGAAAATTTCTGAACAGTACCCATGAAGTCAAAGATTGCTGCGATCGAGTTATTTGGTAATTAGTGATGACTTGTGCAGATTGGGAATTCGGGGATGCAAAAAGCTATTAACTTCGATGAAGGGACCAGGGAAGTTAGTCCTGAACTTTGACTGCTGAAATGGAGAAAAATATATGAAACAGGCACTTGTCGAATGAAGATGAATGTCGCTGTGCGATTGAATTTTACATTACAAACTTGTCAAGCTACTGCTCTGCATTGCAGAAATCAATATCACAGCTACAGAAAGGCTGTCAAATTTTGAAACATGGGTTAAAATGATGCTGCGGGCGATGGAGGATGATGTTGGCATTTCTCTGAAGGAGATTTAGAGAACATTTAATACGAGAAGCATCACTGTTCATGTTATTGTTTCTTTCAATATTTGCTCTGCTTGAAGAATATATTGCACACTTGTAGATATTCTTTCCTTCAAGATCTTTGACCTGCTGTTGCTTCCACTATTCCTCATGCTTTCATTATATGAGAAAACATATCCCATACTCAGCCATTCAGTAATGTATATGCATGTTAACCTAGGCTTAAATGTTTAGCAAATTATATGAATCCGTGCATACAGCTCGTGCATTGTATCTTGGTGTGCTTTAGCTTCACTCAGACCTTACATGAGTATACCTTTACAGACAAGATGCACATCTGTGGGTTATTTGTGCTCGCTACTTAAATCGAACTATCTATGTTCTATGCAAGGCAGACTTTGATTCTTTTTTAAGATGATGGGTAAAGTTCTGACCTTCTCTTCTAAATATATTATAATTAGTTTATAGCAAGTGAATACAAATACAAACACTCAGTCTATTTTATAGAACAAGGTGATGATAACTGAATGGATAAGCATACGACTGTTGATTGAACTTTATAGATTAAAATGCGGCATTGTTCATCCTCTCATATTTTTTGTATGTGCGTATGGGGTTCGACACCTATGAATTCCTCTATAGAGTACATGTATTTATTATTGTAAAATTCAGACCGAATTTGCTCCTATTGGAAATCAAACTCAGCTTGGTTCTTCTAGACGACAATTGTCATTTTCACTCATTTTTTCCATCCTTTGTAAACCACACGTGTTTGTATCACTGTCACGATATAACTAGGAGGGAAGTACCTATATTAGTCAAAGCTGTAAATGTTAAAAAAGTGATATTATCAAAGATCATGCAGAGCCAAGGATCTTGCAACAAGACACCTCTTCTGATCATGACCATCGCTGGCCCATTTTAAACTTCCTTCAGGAAGGCTCCAGGAAGTTGACAATCTTGGAAAGATTTGGCAGGTTGTTGGATCAGTCCTCTGCTGGATTGGTGCTTCTGTTTTTCCTCATGAAAGGACCATACTACCTGATGGTCTACTTTGCCATTTTTCCTTTGCTGATTGCTTCGACATGTTGGATCTTAAAGATGTCATCTTCACTCATCACAATTAACAGATAACCAGACGACTTGGACCAAAAAAAATATTAAGTTTGACTACCAAAGAAGCCTGAGAAATGTGGAGATAACTGATGTCCATTCATTTATCTTGCTGGAAAAACAATGTGGGTGTGCCCATTCTAATCAAATCACACAAATAAATCATACATGTTTTACAGATAAAAACTTCACACCAGAAGTTATGTATCTCCACTTGTTGTCAAAAAATCTAAAGTAAAAGGTACTTACGGTGCTAATATGCTAATACACATTTGTAACCATACAATCAATCACTAGCGATGAAGATTAGGAGAGCTGAAGGTGCAACTCGGCAATAAATGTTCTTGAGAAAGAACCCATGTAGTTATGTCATTCTTACACTTCCACCTTCCCTAATCTTATCCGTTGTTGATACGTCGATGAATACAAATGTGTATTAGTACGTGTTAGTGTTGTAAGCTCTTTTCACGCTAGATATGCCTCGCCACTGAGATACAGATGGTCAGATTTAAATTTGTTCTAAATTCTATCAGCAGCATCAATAAATGCATTCTTACACGCACCATTTTAACAATTTATTCTGTTACTATAATTCATTTCACCAGCTAGCTGCGTAGAATAGATGGCATAATTGTGAGGTTCCTCGCGAGATAGAAAAACAATAATCCTTGCGGCACCGGGTTCTTTTTGCTCTCTTCCTGCGGGAAGTACATGAGTAGATGTAATTCCTTTTATAATAGCTACAGAATTCTCGTAGTTGCAAGCGCGTTTACAAAGCAGTGGCTTATTATCGTAGGGTGTGTTTGGTTCGAGGGATATAGTGGGACGGGACGGGACGATCTCACTTTGCTGTTGTTTGGTTTGGAGACATGTGAGATGGAGTCATCCCTCAAAAGAGAATATTCCACCCAGATGCGGGATGGAATCATCCCACCAAAAACATGGGGACGGATCCGTCCCACCTCCGTGGAGACAGGCGCGCGGCTTCCAGAAGTACTCATACTCACATGTCCCTGTCCCATCCTTTCATTCAAACAAGAGACGGGACCATTCCGTCTCACACCATCCCACAAAACAAACAAGAAACAGAGATCGTCTCATCCCTCTAGACAAACAGAAAACGGGACCATCCCATCCCACTTTGACTCCCAACCAAACACATCCGTAAATGACTGTCCGCTTGAGTTTAAAAATCAATGGTCCGATCCATTTGATTAAAAAAAGGTTCAAAAAACTCTAGAATGTTGCTTGACTAATTTGGAACACGGTATATCTTGCTCACCAGACGATATTATTACATCAAGGTACGTGGACAAATTGGACAAGCATCCTTTAGACAAATACTCCCTCCATCTCCGAAAGTTTGTCGCTTTGTAGTTCATTTTTAAACTACAAAGCGACAAACTTTCGGGAACAGAGAGAATATAACGATAAGATTAAATATTAACGAAGAACTATCAAAACGTCCCACAAATTCTATCAGGATATATAAACAAGTAGTTTTTTTACAGTGCTGGACATCCAATACGTGATTGGAGTTCCAATATTATGTAGCAAACTGGACCTCGATCAAGAACGCTTTGGACTTCTCTCTAGAAACTGAGGCAGAAACTGAAAGAGCTTTCCTGTCCAGTAAATAATATTTGTCCTAGTGGTCTTGTAGCAAATGGAAGAATGCACGCACGTATATTTTACATCTCCAATCACTAAAACAGAAACAACCACCCCCCGAACCACCACATCAGAGTGGGTTGTGTTAGAGGTGTAGTGATCCCTCTGACTGTCATATTCTTGATCGGGCTTCTGTTACTGATCACTGGACTGTTGAGACTTCCATGAAACTCAATGTCCATCTTCGGATCACTGATGGTGAGCCTCTTGATGATCCTACTCGTTACCATCATATTGTAGGGAGTTTCGTGTACCTTGGTATCACTCGCTCTGATATCTCGTACTCTGTTCACATTCTAAGTCAGTTTGTTTCTGCTCTCACTCAGATTCACTACAGTCACTTGCTTCGTGTCTTGCATTATCTTCGTGAGACTATCTCTAGACGCATGTTCTTTTCATGCTCTAGCTCTCAACAGCTCAAAGCATATTCTGATGCTACTTGGGCTAGTGATCCCTCTGACCGTCGATCTCTTTCTGCCTATTGTGTTTTTCTTGGTGGTTCCCTCATTGGTTGGAAGACTAAGAAACAGGTAGCAGTTTCTCGTTCGAGTGTAGAGGCTGAGTTGCGTGCTATGGCTCTTGTGAGTGCATAGGTGACTTGGTTACGGTGGTTGCTTGAGGACTTTGGTGTTTCTGTTGGTATGCCGACTCCCCTTTTATCTGACAGTACAGGTGCTATCAGTATTGCTCGTGATCCGGTCAAGCATGAGCTTACCAAGCATATTGGTGTTGATGCTTCTTATACACGAGCACAGGTACATGATGGTGTTGTTGATCTTCAGTATGTGCTTTCAGAGCTTCAGCTAGCTGATTTCTTCACGAAGGCACAGACCAGAGCTCAACATTGTTTTTATCTCTCCAAACTCACACTACAGGAATATCGATCACTTACGTCGGCCAGGGCAACTTACGCCGGTCAGCCGACGTAAGTAAGTAACTAGTAGCCGACGTAAGTTAAATAAATTACATCGGCCGACCGACGTAAGTAAAGGGACCGACAGTAATAAAAATTACCCACGTCGGCCTCGGCCCAGAGCCGACGTAATTAAGGAGACCGACGTAATTTAGACCTAACTTACGTCGGTCGCGAAGTAGGCCGACGTAAGTTAAATAAGCCGACGTAAGTTATTGTTTAACCTAAACACGCGAGCGGTGCGCGCCTTCATTTCACGCGCCTTCCCCCCGAGCCGCCTGCCCCGCCGCCGCCGCCTGCCCCCCGAGCCGCCGCCCCGCCGCCGCTCCCCGTCGCCGCCCCGCCGTCGCCGCCCGGCCGCCCCCCGCCTCCCGCCCGCGGCCCCGCCCCCGCGACGCCGCCCCGACCCGCGCGGCCCCGACCCCGCGCTGGCGCCCCGCCGCCTGCTCCCCCTCGCCGCCCCGCCGTCGCCGCCCCCCGCCACCAACCCGCGGCCCCGCCCCCGCGGCGCCACCCCGACCCGCGCGGCCCCGACCCCGCGCTGGCGCCCCGCCTCCTGCTCCCCCTCGCCGCCCCGCCGTCACCGCCCGACCGCCACCCCGCCTCCCGGCCGCGGCCCCGCCCCTCCGGCGCCGCCCCGACCCGCGCGGCCCCGACCCCGAGCAGCCGCCCCGCCGCCTGCTCCCCCTCGCCGCCCCGCCGTCGCCGCCCAGCCGCCACCCGCCTCCCGCCCGCTGCCCCGCCCCCGCGGCGCCGCCCCGACCCGCGCGGCCCCGACCCCGAGCCCGAGCCGCCGCCGCCCCAACCCCGAGCCGTCCCGACCCCGAGCCACCGCTGCCCCGACTGCCCCCGCGCCGTTGCCCCGACCCTGAGCCGCTCCGACCGCCCCGCTGCCGGCTCGCCGTCGTCGCCCCTGCGCCCCCGACTCCGCTGCCGATCTTCGTTGCAAGTATTTCCTCGCCTCATGCATTTACTTTAATTAAATTGCTGTCATTTGAATTAAATTTCTCTCATTTGAATTATGGTTATGTTTAGGTTTATTGAATTGCTCTTATGGTTATGTTTAGGTTTATTGAATTGCTCTCATTTGAATTATGGTTATGTTTAGGTTTTGAATTGCTCTCATTTGAATTATGGTTATGTTTAGGTTTATTGAATTGCTCTCATTTGAATTATGGTTATGTTTAGGTTTATTGAATTGCTCTCATTTGAATTGAATTGCTTATGTTAGAATTGAGTTGATAAATTGATGAATTACAATGGATAATTGTTATGTTTAGGTTTATTTGAATTGCTTAGTTTTTTGAATTATGGTTACAATTTTAATTTTGATTGCTTGAGTGTTCAAGGACTATATATACATAAATGGGCTTTGGACAGGCTTGACACTCTCCATTGCCTCTGTTCGCCCCTCGAGGCCTCATCGCTGCTAGGTTGCCACCATCGTAGCCGAATCTCCACCGCCATCATTGGATAGCCGCGGCCGCCGTCGCTGGAGTAGGGGTATCGAGGAGAGGAGAAGGGGATCGTCGCGGCCGCCGTATCTAGACTCTGGAGCGATGGAATCGTGGAGAAGAGAAAGGAAAATGAGTAGGGTTAGGTCAGGGAGGACTTTTATGTGGCCGATCTGAAGTGTGGACCGTCGATATGATTCGACGGCTCACAATAACTGGGCCGATTTTACTCCTCAGGCCCACTCGCCTCAGTCCTCCGCCTCCCCCGATGGCTTAGTCCTCCGCCTCCTTCTCTAAGACCAACTTTCCTCTCAGTCTTTCTCTAGTTCTTTCCTCTCTCTTAAATGACCTCAAAATGAAAATGAGCAACGTAACCTATAGCAATGTATTACCCGTTTCGGATCGGCACGTCTCACATGCCATTGGCATGTGAGACGTGCAGGTTCAGAATTGTCCCTTTTTGGACAGCCTCGGAGTGACCGAGGGGGCGTGGCTTGTGACGAGACGCTGGTCCGGATTTGGACGAGATTTCGGTGGCGTAACCCTGTTGTTCTCTGCTGCACCATTTTTGGGCGTGCAGTGGAGAACAGCGGGGTTATGCTGCCGAAATTTCATTTGAATCCGGATCACGTGTCTCGTCATGAGCACGCTCCGCTCGGTCACTCTTGGGTGGGTTTAGGATCTATCTGCCTAGGTTGTAGGGCCGTGACACATAACATAACAATACATTAACGACAATTTCTTTTGCGTTAAACTGCAGAGTCAAACATGGGTGAAGACCGTAGTTGGATGTACACTGATTGGAAGAGCAGAACTGGTGGTCACTCAGATGAGTGGTATGCCAAGACAGAAGCTTTTGTGGAACGAGCTTTTTCGTTGTCAAATAGCGATAAGGCGCGGTGCCCATGTACGAAATGCCGAAACGGAACATTTTTGGACAAAGTGGAACTTACGTTGCACTTGTGTCGAAACGGTTACGTGTCACATTATGAGTTGTGGAACTTCCATGGCGAGACAGCTTCTCAAGCTGTACAAGAAGTGGAAGCGGACAATGATGATGCTCAAGAGGTCGATATGATGGATGAGATGCTGGAAGCTATACGACCAGAGCTTACAGAAGATACTCAAACAGCAGAGGTTAAAGAGTTCTTCAAACATCTCAAAGATTCAGAAGAGGCTCTGCATGAACACACTAAAATGTCAATCCTCAATTTTGTGACTAGACTTATGGCAATTAAGTCTAAGTTCTTCTTTTCTAACAATTGTTACAAGATGCTCATCGATTTGTTCAAAGATGCCCTTCCACAACCCAACAAAGTGCCTAAGGATATGTACAACTCGAAGAAAATTCTTTCTGGTCTCGGGATGAAGCACGAAAAGATTGATGTGTGTTCGGACAACTGCATGCTTTTCTGAAGAGAGCATGCCAATGAGAACAAATGTTTGGAATGTGGTCAACCGAGGTTTGTCGAAGTTGTTAATAACGATGGTAATACAGTGACGACGGAAGTCGCACGTAAATAGCTTCATTACTTACCTGTGACACCGAGGTTGAAGTGGTTGTTCCTTTCAAAAAAACGGCCATACACATGAGATGGCACAAAGAAGGTGAGCGTGAGAACAATGGAGTCATGACGCACCCGTCCGATGGTGAGGCATGGAAGGCTCTGGACCGGTTCGACCCAGAATTTGCTCGTGAAGCGAGAAATGTTCGCATCGGGTTGGCGACAGATGGGTTCACGCCGTTCAGCACAAACGCTGCACCATACTCCTGTTGGCCCGTCTTTGTCATTCCGTACAATCTTCCGCCGACCTTTTGCATGAAGAATGAGTTTATGTTTCTTAGCCTCATTGTACTTGGGCCAGATCATCCTGGGTCACGTCTCAACGTGATGTTGAAACCGTTGATCGAAGAGTTGAAAATGTTGTGGACAGGAGTCGAAGCGTACGACTGTTACAAGAAACAGAAATTCAACCTCCGAGTTGCTTATTTTTGGTCCGTTCATGATTTTCCGGCATACAGCATGTTTTCTGGATGGAGCACTCATGGTCGGTTGACGTGTCCGATATGTGCCTCGGACACCGATTGCCTTCGACTTACCCATGGAGGCAAGATATCTTACTTCGATTGTCATAGACGTTTGCTACCTCCGAATCACTTGTTTAGACAACAGAGGAATGTCTTCAGAAAGAACACTGTTGTCACTAAAGGACCACCGAAACATCTTGACGGGTCAGAAATATCTGATATGTTGGAAAAATTGGTGCCAGATGAAGGTCGTTCTGGATATTTCGAAGGTTACGGAGACAAACACAATTGGACTCACATATGTGGACTTTGGGAGTTACCGTATGTGAAGTCGTTGATTCTAAGGCACAACATTGATGTTATGCATCAAGAGCGTAACATGGCCGAATGTATCATAAGCACATGCATGGACATGACGGGCAAAACAAAAGACAATTTAAAGGCTCGAAAGGATCTTGCCGAGCTTTGTAACCGTCAAACTCTTGAGCTCTCCGAAAATGGTGGTAAACCACGCGCTCCTTTCTGTCTTCGACCTAAAGAGAAAAAAGAAGTTGTCGAATGGTTGCAAAGGTTGAAATTCCCAGATGGTTACGCAGCTAGTCTGAGACGAGCCGTGAATGTGAAAACGGGAAAGCTCATTGGGTTGAAGAGTCATGATTATCATATAATCATGGAAAGACTTCTGCCTGTTATGTTTCGAGGCTATTTTGACGATGCAGTGTGGAAGGTGTTAGCCGAGCTTAGCCACTTCTATAGGCAACTCTGTGCTAAAGAAATCACGCCAGAGATGATGACTAAATTGGAAAAGGAGGTTCCGGTACTTTTGTGTAAGATGGAAAAAAAATTTCCTCTGGGATTTTTCAATCCAATGCAACATCTCTTAATTCATCTTCCATTTGAAGCGAAAGTGGGCAGTCCCGTGCAATATAGGTGGATGTATCATATTGAAAGATCACTTAGATATCTGAAACCAATGGTTGGTAACAGGGCAAGGGTTGAAGGTTGCATCGCCGAAGCTTTTACTCTTAAGGAAGTGGGATACTTCTCAAGTGTTTACTTTGCAGAGGAAAACAATGTTAATACTTCGGTAATGCGATACAATATAGATGAGCAACCTCCTTATAGCGATCTCTCCATTTTTGCAACAAGAGGCACTACTGTTGGTAGTTACACTTCGTATGATGTTAGCGAAAAAGAAAGGCGTGCTGCATTCTTCTACATGTACGCTAATATGGAAGAAATGAATGAATATTTCAAGTAAGTGTTTCTCCTACACTTATGCTTTTCACCATCTTTTCCGACACATGTATTCTAAGAGGTTCTCTTTGTCGTGTAGTATGTTCGACAAGCAAAATTGGAGACATAGACATCAACCCACGAGCAAGCAAATAGAACATATTCGACGGGAAGGAATAAACGGGGGATCTAATTTTCTCTCCTGGTTTCGAGATTATGTAACGTTTTCTCGATAACTAATCAATGTTAACAATGTTTTCTTATAACTTAAGAATGCTTACGTTTTCTAATAACTCCATATCTTGGACAGTGCCAAAAAGATGCCAACGTCCATGAAGAATTGCGACAACTATCCCGTGGAGTGGTTAATGTTAGAAGCTATGGTCGATATGACGTCAACGGCTTTCGATTCCGTACAACTCAATTTGAATCTCTTCGTCCTCTCGCGGCAATATGTAATACCGGAGTTGTGATGAGGGCAATCGATTCGCAAGATCATGAAACGCAGTACTACGGGATTATTAAAAAAAATCCTTGAATTCACCTTTGTCGCAAACAAGCCAATTCGAGCGGTATTCTTTGACTGCGAATGGTTTGATTCCATTCGTGGAATTCGAGTAAACGAATTTGGCATGGTCGAAGTAAAACACAAGGAACGGTTGAAAGGATTCGATTCATTAGTTCTTGCACACCAAGTAGAGCAAGTGTACTATTGAAAGCATCTAGGCCCCCGTGAGGTATGGTTTTGGTGATTAATGACAACCATTCGTAATTACTAATGAGTTTGTGGATGCAAGGTTTCACGTATATCACATCAAGCGTTAACGACTATCTATTCAAATCATCTACCACTCATTGGATATGAATGGAGACCCCTCAAACGACCTATTCTAAGGGGGTTATTCAATTCTCATGAAGGCTAAATGAAGAACTCACACAACGACTCTATTCTATCAAAATTGGCAACACAAGAAGATCAATATTCATCAGAACATTATTTGCAACAAGTGTCAAAGAGGTCACTCGAGAAGCTTCTAAAAGTTCAACTCGAAGCAAACAAATTACACTCACCGGATCGTCCGATGCTCTGGAAAATGCACACATCGGTCAATTGGGGCTCAACAGAAGAAGAAGACCTCAGAATGAAGTGCACACTGGATCATCCGATGCTAGAGACAAGAGGACATCGGTGAAGTTCAACAGAAAGATTAATTTGTCTCAACAATTCTGGAGAAACACTCACCGGATCATCCGATGCAGAAGCAAAGTGTACATCGGTCTAATTCAACAGAAACATTATTTCTGGACCAAATCTGAAGACAAAGCTCACCGGATCATCCGATGATTGAGAAGGGGTAGCATCGGTCGAATAACGGTCACTTCTGACACAGTGACGTCAGCTAATCTAATTACACTGATGCTCAGAAAAGGTGGTCATCGGATCATCCGATGTACACAGAAAAAGTAATCAGCCAACTTTTTCAACGGCTAATTCAGTTGGGCTGGCTATTTAACCCCCTTCCACCAGTCATTTCGATAACACTTGACAACCAGAGCATGCCTACACATCCTCAAGTGTCCAAGACCTAGAACAATCATTTACACACCCTTTTCGTCCATCTACACCTCAAGATATAGGCTAGACCTAGCTAGAGAGAAGCTCGTGTGCGTCCTCTCTGGGTGAGTGGAGTCTCTAGACCAGTGAGAGCCGTGAGGGAGTGCATTCTTGGTGATTGCATTCACCTTGTATCAAGAGGAGAGTAGAGAGATTGCTCCGGAGCTTGCCGAGACAATTGTGGAAGCCCGGAGGATCGAAGTTGTACAAGGTTTGAGCTCCACCTTGCCGGAGATGGTGAACGGAGAAAGTTAGTGGATTCCCTCGTCTTGGTGACTAGGGAGTGGCAATACCCTTTGGTGGGTGCCACAACGTGGATGTAGGAAGATCCTAGTGATCTTACCGAACCACGGAAAAAATCGCCGTGTCTCCGCGTCTTCGAGCGTTTGCATTCCTCTCCCTACCCCTTTACGATTACGTTTTACTATTCCACACTTAACTCTCTTGATTGCGTAGTTGACTTGCATAGGGAATTGGGCTTAACAATTAAAGTTTTAAATTGCCTTAAAATTTGAAAAAGCCCAATTCACCCCCCCCCCCTCTTGGGCGTTTCGATCCTTACAATTGGTATCAGAGTAAAGTTGCTCATAGGATCATTCTAGCTTCACCGCTAGAGAGCTTAAATGGCCAAGAATGGGGGTTCGGTTCCCACCTTCGAGGGCAAGAACTTTGCCTATTGGAAAGCACGCATGCGTTCCTACCTAGAGGCTATTGCTCCCGAAGTTTGGGAAGCGACCCATGCGGGATTTGGAGATCTCAATTATGTTGGTGATCAACTAAAATGGGATGCTAAGGCTAGAAATGCTATCTATGAATGCATAAGTCAAGACGTATTTGCTAGAATTGCTAGTAAAGAGAAAGCATGTGAAATTTGGGCATGTTTAATTGAAATACATGAGGGCTCATCTCGTGTTAAAGAACTCAAATATCACTTGCTTAAATCCAAGTATGATGAATTCAAAATGCTTCCTCATGAGAATGTTAACCAAATGTTTTCCCGTCTAAATGTACTCATTGAGGATATTAACGCACTTGACATTGCCTCTCTTGGTAAGGGACTTATTAACCGCAAGATCCTCATGCTTCTACCCAAGCCCAAGTACAACATTATCAATTCAATGCTCCAAAAGGAATCGCTTGACAACATTGAAGTCTCGGAGCTTATTGGAGAAATTCATGCTCATGAGATGAGCGTTCTTGGAATGATGGAGGAGTCATCGTCAAAGACCATTGCTCTCAAGGCCTCAACCAAGAAGACAACTCCCAAGAAGAAGAAAGTAGTTGAGCCTAGCTCAAGTGAAGAAGAGCAAGCAACAAGCGAAGAGGACGATGACGAACTTGCATTGATGATGAGGAAATTCTCACGGTTAAACTCCAAGATTGCAAAGAAGGGTTACTCTTTTGATCCCAAGAAGAAAGCCTTCCTTCCAAGAAAAGATGAAAACAAGATATGCTATAATTGTGGTGATCAAGGCCACATATCGTATGATTGTCCAAAGCCGGACAAGAGGAAGGACAACCACAAGGGAAAGCATCGAAAGCTAGAAGAAAGTGATGAAGATGAAGAAGAGGTCAAGCCCAAGCGCTCCTTTGGAAAGAAGAAATTTGACAAAGGCAAGAAGACCAAGCTCTTTCCAAAGAAGAGAAGAGGGCCTCAAAAGGTCTTCATGTGCGAAGCCAATGAGTGGGTCACCGATGATGAAACAAGTGACGATGATAGTGAAGATGAGGAAGAAAACTTGGCAAGCCTCGCTATCGTCAACAAGGATGACTCACCTCTTCCCCCACCGCCCATGTGTCTCATGGCGAAAGGTAACACCAAGGTATGTGATGACTCTAGTGATGATGATGAACTTTCTCCCGATGAATTAGCATCTATGATTAATGAATATCATGTCATCATAAAAAGGGAAAAGGGCAAGGTTAAGGCACTTGAACAAGCTCGTGCTAAGCTTGAGAGTGCTAACCTCAATTTGCATGACAAGTATGAAAGCATACTTAAGGAGCATGACATGCTCAAGTCTCATGTCAAGCAAATTGAGGAAGAGAAGGCTCAAATCAAGCTTGATCACCATGAGCTTGACTTAGCTCATCAAGCACTCTTGGGCAAGCACAATGAGTTGGTTCAAGAGCATCAAGTACTTAACCTTGCTTATGAAGCTATTGAACTAAAATTGAAAAACTTGAAGAAAGAAACCCTTGATGGCAAAATACCCGCTAGTTCACATGCCACTAACAATTTGCATGAGTCTTTGCCGTTGAAAGTAAATGCTAGGGAGAAGGAGCTAATGGACGAGATTGAAAGTCTCCATGCTAGCGTGGCAAGACTAACCAAGGGAGAGGACAAGCATAAGGAAATCCTCTTCCAACAAGCCAAAGGCTTCAACAAGAGAGGACTTGGATCCTTCCCGGTGCCAAACAAAGGGAAGGTGCCCTCACCGGAGCTTAGGACAAGATTCATCAAGGAAGTTGGTTCCTATTGCCAACACTGTGAGGTCACCGGACATCACACAAGGGAGTGTCCTCTTCCTAATCGTCCTTCTCCTAAATTGCCTCCTAACTATACATCTACCTTTGATAATCACTATTATCTATTGAGCAAAGTAGGTGGGAAGGTGAAGGCAAAGTTCATCGGCAAAGACATCAAGGGCATGAAGGGGAAGCTCCCCAAGCAACTTTGGGTCCCAAAATCACTTGTATCACACATACAAGGACCTAAGTTGGCTTGGGTTCCTAAACTCAAAAACTAACTTCATGTGTGTAGGTGAACTACAAAGCCGGAGGAAAACATTGGGTACTCGATAGTGGGTGCACTCAACACATGACCGGCAATGATGGTATGTTCACCTCCATAGAGGACCCCGGAAATCACGAACAAGTCACCTTTGGTGATAACTCAAAGGGGAAGGTAATTGGTTTAGGTAAAATTGCTATTTCTAATGATTTTTCTATCTCTAATGTGCTTTATGTTAAGTCTCTTAGTTTCAATTTACTCTCTATTGCTCAATTATGTGATCTTGGACTAACGTGCACATTTGACAAGAATGGTGTTGTGGTGTCTAGTGAGTCTAGCAAAGAACTAATCTTCAAGGGGTTTAGGCATGGACATCTTTACTTGGTGGACTTCTCCAACAAGAACGCTAGCTTGACCACTTGTCTTTTCACCAAGACAAGTTTGGGTTGGCTATGGCATCGACACATTGCTCACATAGGAATGAGCAAGCTCAAGAATTCATTCAAGCTTGGGATGGTGACCGGCGTGAAGGACGTCACATTTGAGAAGAACAAGCTTTGTAGCGCATGTCAAGCCGGGAAGCAAGTTGCCTCGCACCATCCGATGAAGACAATGGTGTCAACCTCCAAGCCACTTGAACTGCTTCACATGGACCTCTTCGGACCGTCCACATACCAAAGTCTTGGCGGTAACCTCTATTGTCTCGTTATTGTTGATGATTATTCTCGATATGCTTGGACTTTGTTTCTAGGTGACAAGGGTGAAACTCCGGAAGTCTTCAAGACCTTTGCAAAACGAGCTCAAAGGGAATTTCAACTTCCCATCATCAAGGTCCGGAGTGACAACGACACCGAGTTCAAGAACTACAACATTGGGGAGTGGTGTGACCGTGAAGGCGTGAAGCACGAGTTTTCGGCCACATACACCCCTCAACAAAATGGTGTCGTTGAAAGGAAGAACAAGACTCTCATCACCCTTGCAAGAGCAATGCTTGATGACTATGGCACGTCGGAGAAGTTTTGGGCCGAAGCGATCAACACGGCGTGCCATGCTGCTAATAGGATCTATCTTCATCGACTACTTCAAAAGACCCCCTATGAGCTCCTCATTGGGAGAAAGCCCAACATCTCTTACTTCCGAGTCTTCGGATGCAAGTGCTACATCTACCGCAAGAAGAGGCTCGATAAGTTTGAAAGAAGGTGTGATATTGGTATTTTTCTTGGTTATGCATCAAACTCAAAAGCATATCGAGTATTCAACCAAACCTCCGGGTTAGTTGAAGAAAGTTGTGATGTTGAGTTTGATGAGACTAACGGCTCCCAAGAGGAGAGTTTTGGTCATGATGATATAGATGATGAGCCTCTACGAGAAGCCATGAAGAACATGACCATTGGAGACATCAAGCCCGAAGTCGAGGAGAGCCATGATCAAGGGGGAGCCTCAAATGCTAACATCGACACCCCCATGGCGCCTCAAGTTGACAAAGAAGAAGAAAAAGATGATCCATTGCCTACGCAAGATTCACAAGTCCTACAACATCTAGATGAAGAAGAAGAAGTCCAAGATCAAGTCCATCCACAAGACGAGCAAAACGCATCACCACCGCCAAGTGCTTCACAACCACTCATGAGGCATGGGCGCATCTCCAAGGCGCATCCGATGGATCAAATCATCGGAAGTCCGTCACGGGGAGTAAGTACTCGTTCTCGCCATGTCGCTTCGTTTTGTGAGCACTACTCGTTTTTTTCGTGTGTAGAACCCACTCGCATCAAGGAAGCACTTCAAGATCCAAATTGTGTGATGGCAATGCAAGAAGAACTCAACAACTTCACCCGCAACGAAGTTTGGGTGTTGGAGGAGCGACCCAAGGACAAGAACGTCATCGGAACGAATTGGGTGTACCGCAACAAGCAAGATGAGAATGGCGTTGTGGTCCGCAACAAGGCAAGACTTGTGGCCAAGGGTTTTGCGCAAGTTGAAGGACTAGACTTTGGAGAAACATTTGCTCCGGTCGCTCGGTTAGAAGCTATTCGTATACTCCTTGCTTTTGCTTCACATCATAACATAATGCTTTATCAAATGGATGTGAAAAGTGCCTTTCTTAATGGCTATATTAACGAGCTTGTTTATGTTGAGCAACCTCCCGGGTTTGAAGATCAGAGGAATCCTAATCATGTGTATAGGCTACACAAGGCGCTCTACGGACTCAAGCAAGCACCTAGGGCGTGGTATGAACGACTTAGGGATTTCCTAGTCATGCAAGGATTCAAGATCGGGAGGGTGGATACTACACTCTTCACCAAGGACATCGACGGAGATTTATTTCTTTGTCAAATTTACGTTGATGACATTATTTTTGGCTCAACTAACAAAGCTCTTAGCCATGAGTTTGGCAAAATGATGTCTAGGGAATTCGAGATGTCAATGATTGGAGAGCTCAACTTCTTCCTAGGATTTCAAATCAAGCAACTTCAAGAAGGGACCTTCATCCATCAAGAGAAGTACACAAAGGACCTCTTGAAGAAATTTGAGATGGGAGATTGTAGCTCAAGAAGCACTCCAATGGCGACAAATTGTCATCTCGACGCGGACATGGACGGTAAACCTATTGATCAATCTCATTACCATTCCATGATTGGCTCATTGTTATATCTTACCGCATCTAGGCCCGATATTATGTTTAGTGTGTGCTTGTGTGCTCGCTTTCAAGCGGCACCTAAAGAATCGCACAAGAAGGCGGTCTTTAGGATACTCCGGTATCTCAAGCATACCCCAAGTGTAGGTTTGTGGTACCCCAAGAACGCTAGTTTTCATCTCTTAGGTTACTCGGATTCGGACTTTGCCGGATGTCGTGTGGACCGCAAGAGTACCTCCGGAGGGTGCCACTTACTTGGGCGTTCCCTAGTATCTTGGTCTAGCAAAAAGCAAAATTCCGTGGCTTTGTCCACCGCGGAGGCAGAGTATATAGCGGTCGGTGCATGTTGTGCCCAAATTCTATATATGAAGCAAACCCTTTTGGACTTTGGAATTAAGTTTGGTTGTGTGCCTCTCCTTTGTGACAATGAAAGTGCGGTTAAGATAGCTAGAAACCCCATTCAACACTCCCGCACCAAGCACATTGATATTCGCCATCACTTCTTGCGGGACCATGAGGCTAAGGGAGACATCTCATTGCAAGGTGTTAGGTCCGAAGAACAATTGGCGGATATCTTCACCAAACCACTTGATGAGAAAACTTTTTCTAGGCTTAGAAGTGAATTAAATGTGCTAGATGCATCTAACGTCATGTAAGTTGCCATGTTCATGTAAGGTTGCATATCATATAGGTCTTGCCTAACTCCCAAAGGATAGGGGCGAGCTAGAAATAGTTTTCCCTGAGGAAGCCTTTGGAAGGTTTAAACTTGGCAAGATAGATTTATCTTATGCCTTGCATGATTCCTGCCATATAAACTTACACTCATTTAATATCTTGCATTAACTTGTTTGGCATTGCATACGGTAGATTGTCACAAAGGGGAACCCACATCATGAGAAGAAGACTTGTTTGAAATGCAATATCTTAACTCATATGATGTGGAAAGAGCAAAATTCTAAAGGAACATGCTTTAAAGAGATAGAAGTCTCCATACTCTAGCTCACAAAGCATGGACCTTACATTTTCTTGGTTTTTCCCTCCTAATTTTCCTTGTGTGCTCTATTTGTTTTAGGGCTTAGCCAATATGTGGCACTATATTGAAAAGCCTATTTTTAGGGGTTAGGAGGTGCCCAAAAGGTCCTAAGACTTGTTTTCTCTTTGTGTGTTTTAAGTCAACGGACATTTATGGGTATTCTTAGGTTTTCTGTAGTCATCGGACTATCCGATGCTAGGGTCAGCAGCTACATCGGATCAACTGATGCTTCAGTTCATCGAACAGATCAGTCAGAACCAAGAAATCGACCGGTGGGTTCATTTCAGGAAACATCGAAGCATCCGATGTTCACTCCTCTGTTATCCTGCAGAATTCGACCGATGATCGACGTAGCAACGTCGGATCATCCGGTGTGGAAAGAGAGTTTTTGGACCAACTCTCTGTTGAACTCGACCGATGACCCCACCCGATGCGCATCGGTCGATCTGGTGTTCGCGTAACCGTTAGGTCATCGGGTTCCCATTTAAAGTCGTACGGCGCTTCGTCTTCCTCACCTCCCGTCGCCACCTCCTCGCGTCGCCGCCGCGCCTCCCGCCGCCACCGCGCCTCGCGCCGCCGCCACGCCTCGCGCCGCCGCCGCCACGCCTCGCGCCGCCGCCGCGCCTCGTGCCTCCCGCGCCGCCACCTCCTCGCGTCGTCGCTGCGCCTCCACCGCCGCCGCCTCAGACCACGCCGCCGCCACCGCCTCTTCAGTGTGCCGCCTCGTCGTCTCTCCACCTCACCGCCGGCAGCCCTACAACTTTCGTCGTTAGGGTTCCCACGAACCGCGCGACATCATCCCGATCGTTGCGTCGTCGTTCATCGTTCGCGTGATCCTTTTCGTCGCTAAGGTTTGCACCGTACCGTGCGACATCCATCCTTGTTTCTCGTCGATCATGTTTCCACTAACCCTAGGCCTCTCTTTTGTATCAAGATGGGCCGTGATCGCAAGGGAAAAGGCAAGGCCATCGAGGAGCCTGCAGCGAAGAAACAAAAGCTCTCGAAGGAAGCTCGCCGGGCAGAGTTGGCCGCTCGCGCCGCCGAGGAGCGTGAGCGCGGCCATTGCGGTTCCTTGCGGCTCCGCGAGTCTCGACAGAGGCAGCAGCGGCCCACAGTGCAGCCCGTGCCGCCCGACGACTCTGAGGATGAGGAGGAGACTGAGGTGGCGCCACTGGTTCGTCGGCGCACCGTCAGGACCTGAGGGGGAGGTCAGACCCCCACCGCGAGTCAGCGCCCCACTGCTGCCGACCGCGCAGAGGACAGAGAGGCCCAAAGGGCCATCTACGAGATGGATACCGCTGCCAGAGTTGCCGAGGATGTCAGGCTTACAGACTATCGCAAGTTCAAGGCAAAACAACTGAAGAAGCTCAGATGGACAGCGTTGCCAGAGGAG
This sequence comes from Tuctoria greenei, assembly GCA_036927565.1. Classification (NCBI taxonomy): domain Eukaryota; kingdom Viridiplantae; phylum Streptophyta; class Magnoliopsida; order Poales; family Poaceae; genus Tuctoria; species Tuctoria greenei. The sequence goes on along the minus strand of JAYESD010000009.1, from coordinate 171,392,277 downwards.
TGGTTCCCGCAGCCCAGGGACACTAGGGTTGATCCCCGCTTTTGGACCCTGACACAGGCGTCCCTGTACGAGACGTACAGGCGTCGGGGCCATAAGCTGTTCCAGCACACTTACATCGACTGGAGTCAGCTTGCAACAGCAGTTGGACACGGGATCAGGCCATTCTTCGAGAGGTATAGAGGCCTTGTGGAGCTGCTCTCACGCCAGAGGAGCGCTTACGTGGAGGAGTGGGTTCGAGTCTTCTACGCCACTCTCTATATCTCAGAGGGTCGGCGCTCGATCCACTTCATGTTTCTGGGGCAGCAGCACACCGTGTCTCGAGAGCGTCTGGCACAGCTGCTTGGAGTGGACACACACCTCACCTGTCTGCACGAGGTAGTCTACGGAGGAGCCGACCCGCCGAGGAGGCCGCTGACAGGGGGAGTGTCACCGCCGTTTGAGGAGATCAGAGGTCTGTTCACCCCTCCTTTCACACCAGACCAGCCGAGGGTGCCAGCTCTCCTCACTCCAGCCGCTCGGACAGTTCACCACATCCTCAGGCGTACCCTTCTTCCGAGGTCCGGCTACCTAGAGGGCTTCACGAGCCTCCAGCAGACCATCCTGTTCTATGTGATGAACGGGATGGAATTTGATATCGTGGACATCTTAATCTGCGAGATGGAGGACGTGATCACTGACGGAGTCGGGATGCTGAGGCAGTTGGTCTACGGGCATTGGATCTGCCGTCTGCTGTTCCTGCTAGCACCTGAGGACTCGCCAGCCACTGCTCCTTTGACAGAGCTTCACGCCACTCGGTTCGGCCACTACCGAGTGCCTACTCCTAGAGACTGCCGCCTTGGCCGTCCAGTCGAGCGACAGGTCAGAGCCCGACTCTCTGAGGAGGACTGGACCGAGCTAGCCCAGGAGGACGAGGCGCTCGCCCAGGCAGAGGCACAGGGTGAAGGACTGGAGCACGTCTGGTCGGACAGCGACACCAGCGACAGCGTCGAGGAGTACTTCCCTCCTCCGCCTCCTTCTTCGAGGCAGCACGACGCGGAGGCGGGAGGTTCGACTGCTCCACCACCTCCAGTGTCCGAGGCTCAGGTGTCACAGCCGTCAGAGCTCACCTCGCTGCTCCAGCAGATGGTCGAGCAGCAGCGCCAGGACGGGCTTGCAGCTGAGCAGGCCCGAGTGGAGCAGGCTGCACGGCTCGCGGAGCTACAGAGACAGCAGCAGGAGATGCAGTTGGAGATCGCCCGCCAGAGGCGAGAGGACACTGACCGCTTCACGAGCCTGGTGGATCAGATGCACCGGAGGACCCTGGACCAGTAGCAGCAGACTCAGCAGGCGATGATGGGCATCCTGGGGTTGATCACCAACCTCTACCAGCAGACCGAGATAGCCCTTCCGCCTCAGCAGCCGGGTCTTGGTCAGGCTCCAGCAGCTTCTCCACTGGCACCTACTGCAACTCCAGCACCGACGTCGCCTATACCAAGCTTCAGCATGTCACCTCTACTAGCCTCGACAGTGCCGTTCCAGTTCTCACCTCCACCGGCAGTACCTTCCCCCAGCAGCCCCAGCAGTCCCAGCAGATCCCCCAGCAGCGTTAGCAGCTCCAGCTCCTCCCGCTCCAGCGCCATCACCTGCAACCTCCACCTCGAGCAGCTCCGACGACAGCACCGCCGACGTCGACCGCTTCACCGTCGCCTCGAGTGCTTTGGAGTCCTAGGTAATCATCTTCCCTTTTTGGTGTCTTGATGCCAAAGGGGGAGAAGAGTTAGAGTCAGGGGGAGTTTAGCTCTAGGGGGAGTCAGTCTTGGTCGAGTCAGTCTTGGTCGAGTCAGTCTTGGTCTGAGGGGGAGTTTGGGGAGTTTTACCTTTATCTTTTGGACTTATTGTCATTTGCTTCTATTGTAATTCAGTGTGCTATTTCATTGTGCTATTTCATGACTTATTTGATCACTGTTTGAGCCTTCGAGCTCCTTGTGTTGCTTTTTGTTCCAGTTACAATCTTTATGAGCATTGTGTTATTAAATTCATTTACTTCTATGCTCTACTCGTTGTGTTGTCATCAATCACCAAAAAGGGAGAGATTGAAAGCATCTAGGCCCCCGTGAGGTATGGTTTTGGTGATTAATGACAATCATTCGTAATTACTAATGAGTTTGTGGATGCAAGGTTTCACGTATATCACATCAAGCGTTAACGACTATCTATTCAAATCATCTACCACTCATTGGATATGAATGGAGACCCCTCAAACGACCTATTCTAAGGGGGTTATTCAATTCTCATGAAGGCTAAATGAAGAACTCACACAACGACTCTATTCTATCAAAATTGGCAACACAAGAAGATCAATATTCATCAGAACATTATTTGCAACAAGTGTCAAAGAGGTCACTCGAGAATCTTCTAAAAGTTCAACTCGAAGCAAACAAATTACACTCACCGGATCGTCCGATGCTCTAGAAAATGCACACATCGGTCGATTGGGGCTCAACAGAAGAAGAAGACCTCAGAATGTGCACACCGGATCATCCGATGCTAGAGACAAGAGGACATCGGTGAAGTTCAACAGAAAGATTAATTTGTCTCAACAATTATGGAGAAACACTCACCGGATCATCCGATGCAGAAGCAAAGTGTACATCGGTCTAATTCAACAGAAACATTATTTCTGGACCAAATCTGAAGACAAAGCTCACCGGATCATCCGATGATTGAGAAGGGGTAGCATCGGTCGAATAACGGTCACTTCTGACACAGTGACGTCAGCTAATCTAATTACACCGATGCTCAGAAAAGGTGGTCATCGGATCATCCGATGTACACAGAAAAAGTAATCAGCCAACTTTTTCAACGGCTAATTCAGTTGGGCTGGCTATTTAACCCCCTTCCACCAGTCATTTCGATAACACTTGACAACCAGAGCATGCCTACACATCCTCAAGTGTCCAAGACCTAGAACAATCATTTACACACCCTTTTCGTCCATCTACACCTCAAGATATAGGCTAGACCTAGCTAGAGAGAAGCTCGTGTGTGTCCTCTCTGGGTGAGTGGAGTCTCTAGACCAGTGAGAGCCGTGAGGGAGTGCATTCTTGGTGATTGCATTCACCTTGTATCAAGAGGAGAGTAGAGAGATTGCTCCGGAGCTTGCCGAGACAATTGTGGAAGCCCGGAGGATCGAAGTTGTACAAGGTTTGAGCTCCACCTTGTCGGAGATGGCGAACGGAGAAAGTTAGTGGATTCCCTCGTCTTGGTGACTAGGGAGTGGCAATACCCTTTGGTGGGTGCCACAACGTGGATGTAGGAAGATCCTAGTGATCTTACCGAACCACGGGAAAAATCGCCGTGTCTCCGCGTCTTCGAGCGTTTGCATTCCTCTCCCTACCCCTTTACGATTACGTTTTACTATTCCGCACTTAACTCTCTTGATTGCGTAGTTGACTTGCATAGGGAATTGGGCTTAACAATTAAAGTTTTAAATTGCCTTAAAATTTGAAAAAGCCCAATTCACCCCCCTCTTGGGCGTTTCGATCCTTACAACTATCTACCTTATTCATGCAATAAATTCAAAGCTTGGTGGGTGGTACATAAGGTGAATCCTCGTGAGCGGTTATACGCTCCAAGAGATGATGATTATCACGACGAAGCTGAGGTTGATTGTGTCTACCAAGAGGAAGAGTTGCCAGACTCCTTCTCAGTCGAGCCCGGTGTAGGACTCGATAACTTAGTTGGAGACGCTCAAGATATCAAGGCTGGCACAGAAGCGGAAACTGAATCAGAATCAGAAACTGAAGATATCGATGACATAGTCGAACCTGCTGATTTACGCAAACGAAAACGATATGCGCAAGAAGAAGATCGATGGGCTGGTTTAAGGAGTAGGGTGCATGATCTTGATGTTGATGAATTTTGAAGTAATGTTTTATTCACTAATTTAACATTAATTTTGTATATTATCTTTGCATATTAATCATTTATTCCTTGCAATAGGATGTCGTCAAAGGGGAAGCGGAAGGGGAAGCCAGTGAGAGGGTTTGAGCCGCCAGCAGACCCTTGCTCAGGGAGCTCGTTCCTTTCTAGCCGACGTGAGCTCTTTCTGGCACACGCTACACCCTCAGCTGTCGTGTGCTTTCAGCGGACAGAGGTAAACTTTAGTTACAATAAAGTTATTTTGGAAATTGCAATTGTTATTAATTATTAATAAAGTCATTCCTTTTGTGCAGTCTGACTTAGAGACTTCTGAGTCAGAGTCAGAGGCTAGGGGGCCGCTACAGGAGCCCGACTCAGAGGCTAGGGGGCCCTCTAGCGCTAGCCTCCCTTCGGAGCCGGCTAGCGCTAGCCTCCCTGGGCAGCCCTCTACCACTAGCCTTCCTGGAGGCTCCGGGGGGTCCGCAGAGCCTTCAGGGTCACAGGACGCGGCAGCATCGCAGCAGAGGCGACGGACGAGGAGGACCCACTTTGCGGCTCCTCCTACGGTTACTACTCAGCGGACCACGATCCGTCCCGTTGGAGACAGGTATAAATACTGTATATAGTATATTAAATATTATATGTTGTTTTCCTTTACTTAATGATTTAATATATTTTGTAGATGTTGGTACGACTTCTCGTTCACGGGGGCCGAGAAGCACCACAGGCAGGTTAACAGTGTCCTCGGTGCTATCGTCAAGTTGCACTACCCCGGTGTAATTGACGGTTTTCCTGCCCTGTCGTGGGATGACTACGCTCGAGTCTCTCACCCGGTGCACGGCACGGTTCAGGGAGCCGCGTGGCACGATTTTATGGTAAGTTTAACTGTTTTTTTTTTCAACTCGTTTGAATTCTTAATTGCATATCACTTAAATATTTGTTTGCTTAAAGCTGAGGTACCAAGTAGAGGAACCGGGCATGGAGGACCACGCGAGATGCGTGTTCCATTACAACGCTCGGAAGCTCACGACGGCGGCGTTGTCGTACGCCCGAATTCAGGCCGTCAACGTGTACTACAAGCGGCACCCCCGAGAGCAGGAGCAGGAGCAGCAAAGGGGTGTCTTTAGGAAGGACTCGGACTCCTACTTGACAGAGGAGCAGTACGCGGAGGTAAGTTTTTAATATTGTTAAATATTTACAATATCTACGTATGTTAACCGCGTTGATGAAAATGAAATATGTGCATGTTAGTATTTCCTGGTTACAGGGTAACATCGAGGCGTACTTAGCTCTCTGTCGGTACTGGGCTAGCGACGCTTTTATCAACAAGTCCACGAAGGCTAGACAGTGTCGCATGGGGTCCGAGGGCAAGCACAACTATGGCGGCGACGGCTACTTGCGTTTGGCTAAACGCATGGTAAGTACCTTTTTATTTTATTTATGTGTTCCTAATATATTATTTATCTCACTAACACGGATGTACAGGAGCGAGAGATGGGTCATGAGCCGACCCCGACCCAGGTTTGGAAGAGAGGTCACAAGGGAAGTGACCCTTCTCAGCCAGGGCAGTGTAGTCAGGTCGCAGCCGACCGACTGGTAAGTTTTCGAAATTCATCAATTTCATTGTAACTAATACTATTATTGACATGCTTACAAGATTTATTTGTTTTGTAGACAAAGTACGCGCAGGAGGTCGCGAAGATACACGGTGCAGATTACGATTGGGAAAACGCGCCGATCGACCCCCAAGCCGCGTACGCAAGCGGAGGCGGGAAGGCCCACGGACGGTGAGTTCTTCGTGTGTTTCATTTCTTTTTCAATTAATCTTCTACTTAGTGTTTTCATTCTTTTGCAGGTTTGCCATTTTCGATGGAGTTGTCGACTCGAGGTCGACGCAACCTTTGAGAGACGCTTCATTGTCGCAGGCTTCGACCGTTGGGACCAGTGGTCGTCTCTCGCAGACCCAGCTGGAGCTCCAGGCCATGAGGGAGTCGCTGACGCAAACTCAGGCAGAGCTGGAGAGGACGAGGGAGGAGCAGCAGAGGACGGCCTTAATGATGGCCCAGATGCAAGCAACGATGGCGGTAAGTAATTTAAAGTACCGTAGTTAAATTTCACAGCACTTAATAACATATATCTGCTAATATCTTGCAATGGCAGGCTCTTGCTCGACAAAGCGGTCAGGACATCGAGATTCCTACGCTTCCACCGCAGCGGACACCGGAGCAGGTAATATTGTCTATACCTAGGAGTTTCATTCCCTTTTCATTATGTTAAAGAAGTTACTTGCATCACATTTAATTTAGCAAATGTGTTACTCACACTATTGACTAGTTGTTTTATGGACTTCTAATTTATCCTAATTATGATTCTTTTGCAGGGTTCCGGAACGCATCGAGATCCCGAAGGCAGTGGAGGGGCTAGCATGTAGACACCAGAGCAGGTGACAAACTCTCTTTAACATTGTTGTATCTATTTTAGTATTTTACATAGAGAGATAAGGAGGTACAACATAGAGGTAGATCTTGATGACTTGTCAGGTATTGATTCCTATAGTGATGAGGAAGTTAAGTGTATCTAATCAAGCTTTAGTAGTTTTTGACCATGGTAGAAATGATTAGTATATAGTGAATAAGTTGTCAGTGCTTCCATTTAACAAAAGGGCTAGTGATTTCACTGATGTTTCCTTCTTATGTCGAAACTGATGTTCACTGAGTTAACAAAGGGCTAGTGCTTCCATTTAACTATGATATAGTACATTACTTCATTTGAAACTACATCATGCTTCCTTCTTTTGTCACCGATGTTCTTGGCCTCTTATATTATCACTGAGTTGACATTGATGCTTACTAGTGATTATGTTTCTTTTGCAGGGATCCGGAACGCGCCGAGAAGATCCCGGAGGTAATGGAGGGGCTAGCGTGTAGCCCGGTGGTTGTTGATGTTGATTGTTGCAAATTGTGTTATTGTTGATGTTTTGAACTATATATTGAAATTGTTATGCTGTGTATGATATTATTTGTTTGTTCTGTGTTCTCGCCATCGAGCGAGGTAGTCAGTTTCTGTTTTTAAAAAAATTTCAAAAACTTAACTTACGTCGGCTATGGGCAGGCCGACGTAAGTTAGCCCAGGTTAACTTTCGTCGGTCAGGCCATACCGACGTAAGTTAAACCACTAAACTTACGTCGGTTTGCCCTGGCCGACGTAAGTTACAGTACTTTACTTACGTCGGCCTGCCCAAGCCGACGTAAGTCCTCAGGCCCAGCCCAAGGCCCATCTCGACATTTAACTTACGTCGGCTTCCGCAGATCGACGTAATTAAGATAACTTACGTCGGTGGCCGACGTAAGTCACCTTAATTACGTCCAAATGCCTACGTCGGCTGAAAGCCGACGTAATTAAGGGAAAACCGACGTAATTAAGTTACTTACGTCGGTTTAAGCCTTACTTACGTCGGCTTTGGCCGACGTAAGTGACTGTTATTCTTGTAGTGTCAGTGTTCGTGACGCACCTTGAGTTTGAGGGGGTGTTAGAGGTGTAGGGGTGTGTTTTATATTTCCCTTTTGCATAAGGGCTTTTATGTTTATTGACCATCCTTGTACATCTATTTATAGAGGCCTCCTGTCTACTGATCAATACAAGCTTATTATTCTTATCAGGTTGGACTGAAACCGGTTCAGAAGGGCTATCAGGACCGGGTTCCAACCTTCGTGCCCATGAATGATGAAGAACCTGTTCAAGTAGAAGTATCATAACCTGTTGTAAAATGCAACAGGTATTGCAATTTCAACACCGGTCGAAATTACAAACCGGGACTGATGTTTACTGTATCAGTATTGTATCATATCTGGATCTGATACAGAAAATGAACACACTTTCGACACCGGTCCTAGTTACAAATTGGTACTTAGGGCTGCTGTTATCTATATCGGATCATATCTGCAGGAACTGATACAGAAAATGAGCACACTTTTAATACCGGTCCTCGTTTCCAATCGGTACTTAATGATGCTGTTACGAGTATTGGATCGTATTTGAAACCGATACAGAAAATGAGCACACTGTCAACATCGATCCCCGTTACAAATTGGTACTTAATATTGCTATTACTAGTATGTAGTATCAGATCGTATATGTAACCCATACATAAAATGAACACACTTTCAACATCGGTCCCACTTACAAACAGGTACTGAGGGTTGCTGTTATCAGTATCGTTTAGTTTCGTATACGGAACCAGTACAGAAAATGAGCACACTTTCAACACCGGTCAACTTTACTAACCTGTATTGATTTCCTTCTTGCAGTACCGGCTGATGTTATGAATCACGTAAAGTCTGCTCACTTATTTTTTGGTTTTTTCAATAATAAATATTATTCAACTCAAGAGTATCAAGATGATACAATAGAGTCAATACCTCGCTTCTGCATAACAGCGCCTGAAACTATGTGTACAACTAATACGTAGATTATGCCGCCATCCATGTTGGGTAAAGATATGTCTCGTCACCTGCTCTAATTGTGTACACACCTCCATATACAACTTCTGTCGGTGGTTTGGAACCGGCAGATCTCCCGACACTACTAAAATGTTAGAGGAGTTTGATGTTCGGTGTGGGCGCGCGGAAATTCAAGAAGGTGAATTGTAAATGACGCATGAGACACGGAAGTTTACGTGGTTCGGGCCGCCTGAGCGTAATACTCTACTCCACGGGTGTGTTGGTGTTGTATTAGCTATATGAGCTTGTACCGAGCGTCTATGGAACTTCTGTGTAGATGTCGTTGGCCTGTCCTTTTATAGTATAAGGGCAGACCGTTACAAATTAGCCTGGCCCGACATGTGGCCCCGACGTCTACTAGTGTTGATTCCTCTTCAACACGTTTAATTGCCTTTAATGACCGTGTAATGGGCTTTGACAGCACCGTTAGTGGTATTAAGGTCGTCCGATTAAGTGTCATTAATATGGTATTAATTACACTTAATCGGGTCTTGAAGTCCTCGATTCCCCTTTGAAGATCCGGAGCCGTTGCAGGGTCTTCTGGAGGTTAGAGGATGAAGATCCGACGGTTGGACACGTGGTAGCACAGGAGCACGCTATGGAGGACAGATAGTTTCGGGGTTAGCTGACACGTGTCAGCACCGGAGCTTCCCTCGGTCTGGGGTTAGGTCCGGGGATGCCACTTCGGTACATAGTTCGGAGCTTCCTCCCTTGCGGGTGGTAGCTCCGGTTTGATAGTACACGTGGCGGCCCTGGGGCTAACCATGTTGGAGAAGCGGGTCCGGACATGTCTGACATGTGGGTCTCCGAAGGTCTTCAAATCAAGTGGGTGACTTTCCCTTGATATCTTTGCAATCCCAAGGGATATATGGTACCCAGGGTACCGACAGTGGCCCCCTGGGCCCACCTCCGGGGAAGACCCCTTGGATGAAGTTGTTCCGCCGGAGGTGGGTCCATCCTTCGACTTTTGAACTGAGTCTTCAAAGGTCTTCGGATGTGCCGTTGGCGATGGTCCGGAGTTAAATCATTGCCGCGTGGCATATCTCGTGTGCGGCAGGTGAGATCTTTGGCGTGCGGATCTCACGCAATTGAAGGTCGCCAGTTCCCGATACAAAAATCGTATCGGTTCCACGCGCCTTGTCAGGCCGCCGCCTTCGGGCTTCCCGCCTCATGATGGCAACCGTTCGCCTGGGTAAGAACCTCGACTTGATCGTCGGGGTAGTCCCGGACCCTCTTGTCATCGGCTGGGTGGAATTTTTGAGTGGTATCTTCGACTTCTCTGCGGTTTCCATCCAAGCGTCGCGAGGGTTTACTTAAGAAGGAAAGCGCGCACCGTTTGGGGCTCTTTACGCCTCCTATATGATCTTGCGCTCAAACTCCCAACTTGTGCTTCGCTTTTCTTCTCTTGCCTAGCCGTGCCGCGATGGAGTTGGGTCTCCGCGAGAGTCGCTTGAAGACCGACGGCGACCTGAAGAAGGTCCGGGACCTCATGGGATGGTCCTCAGACTTCTTCAACCGCTCGGTCCGCGCCGGTGGAGAGCTCCCGTTTGAGAAGGAGCACGCCGGCGAAATGGTGTACTTCTCCTCGTACGCCATGGTGGGGTTGATCCCACCCTTTTCTTCCTTTTTCTTGATGTTGCTAGACTTCTATGGTCTGCAGTTGTATCATCTCGGCCCCCACTCCATTCTTCTTGTGTCCATTTTCGTCCACTTCTGTGAGATGTGGGTGGGCATCCCCTCTGCATTGAACTCTTCCGGACCTTCTTCACCGTCCATACCACCGGCAGGAGAAATTAGTACCTTGGCTTCTACTACTTCGTGAAGCGCAAGAAGTGCCCATTCAAGTACCTCCGGTCATTTCCCTCTGGGAAGTGGGATGACTGGAAGAAGGACTGGATAGTCGTCCGGGTGGAGGAGCACGAGAGGCTGGAGCTGCCCGAAGGCCTTCCCAGCATCGACACGACAATTTGGAGTGAAGCTCCGGTGCTGGTGGAAGCCTTCAACCCTGCTTTGACCAGGATCCGCCAATGCGTGGAGGGAGGATTGACTCCTCAGGCGGTGTTTTGCAACTTCTTGGTCAAAGGTGGGCGCTGCTGAAGAGGAGATAGAAACTCGCATGGTCCCTCAACAGCGTGATGGACGACGACCGGGTCGAGACCGGGTTAAAGTCCAACATGGTGGGGAAAACCTTGGACTTCCACCTCAAGAAGTTCCAGCACGGCATCGACGTCGATGGCGATGACTTGACTCCGCCATCAGCTTTTCTTCCTCTGAATGTGGAAGTGGAGTTCAGCAGGGAGCTCTGGCGGAAGATGCCCATGCTTGACGACCTTGGTGTTGTCGAGAGAAGATCAACCACCAGGGTAGCGATCCCCGGAATGCCAGAGAATGGCTCCGACCCTGCTCCGAAGCCGAGGGAAGAGGTCGTCGGCAAGGGCAAGGAGCTAGCGGATGAACCCGTGAGCTGGAAGAGGAAGCTGCAGTACGCCGATGGAAGGTCCGTCAGGCCCGCTGCTTCTGCGTCGGCTCCTTCTCCCCGGAGGGGAAGGTCTTCTACAACTGCGGCGACTATTCCCGTAGTGGGGTCCTCCCGGGGCGCGACTGTTCCCGCAGTGGGGTCCTCCCGGGGCGCGACTGTTCCCGCAGTGGGGTCCTCCCGGGGTGTTAGCTCCGGGCATGCGACTCCAACACCTGGGCCGGTGGAGGCCTCCAGGTCCGGGGGTTCTTCCCGATCAAGGGGGGCCTCGACTCGGGAAACACCCGTGGCCGCGACGAGTTCCGGGGGGCCTTCCGGAGCTTCCACGCCGGCTATGACCAGCCCAGAACGCCCGGGAAAAAGGTTCCGCACGAGCTGGTGTGGAAGCCTCCCAAGGTAATTTTTAATCTTTACCTTGGATAGTTGTTTTAATAGTAGTGACTATTTTTTAAGTTTCTTCGTTCATCATCTGCAGCGTCCCCAAGAAGGGGAGTGAGGCTCCACCCTCAGCCACAGCGGCTGAAGCCGTGAGGGTGGAAGCTTCTGCTCCTGTCTCGGTGCCGCCCCAAGTGGTGGCTGAAGCTGCGACAGCTCCGGCGCCGGCTGTCGTGGTCATGTACCTCGACTCATCTCCAGAGGCTCTCGTGGTAGCGCCGGACCGCGGGAGTGAAGATGCACCAGCGGCACCTGTCTCGGAGGTTGAAGCTTCGGGTCCTGGTGCTGAGATGATGGAAGCTCCGGCCGTTGAGCCGGAAGAAGCTGTGATTCCGGCCCTAGAGCCGGAAAGTGTCAAAGCTCCGGCGGTTGAGCCGGAGGTGATTGAAGTCCCGGCGTGCGCGCCGGATGTTGAGGAAGTCCTGGCGGTTGGGCCGGCTACCTCAGGAGCACCGGCCGTAGAGCCGGTAGTTGTTGGAGCTCCGGCTACAGGGCCGATTGAAGATGAAGATCTTCCGGCTCCCGAGCCGGTTGATACAGAAGTGTTGGAGCTCGAGCCCCCATCGGAGGAGGTGCCAAGGCCGGAGCCAGAAGCGGCCCCTGCTCCAGAAGTGATGACGTCGGAGGTACCCACGGCTGAGCCGGGATGCCCTAGTGAAGTCGCTGGCCCCCTGTCTGAGGGGGTGAATGAAGACCTGGCGGCGGGGCCCTCCTCGATGGCGACTGAGGCCATCCCGGAGGACGGCCCTAGTGCCATGGAGACACAGGGGACCACTCTTGTGGAGTGGGACCCAATTTTTGTATCTGAAAACCCGCTGGAACCAGCGGAGGAGACCCCAGCAGGTCCGAAACCTATCCCGTTGTCACTGTCCATTGACAACGCATGTTCCAGTCTGCGTCAAGTTCAGCTGGCTTTCTTACACGACAGCAAGGCTCTTGAAGAGGAGCGCCAAACGCTTAGGAGGTGGCGTAACCGGCTCTACTTCGAGACCAAGCTGGTACAGTCAAGGCTAGCGGATGACAAAGAGTGGATCAAACGGGAGAAAGTCCGCCTGGAGTATTGGGGTAAATTATTGGATGACAGGGAGAGTATGACTCGCGCCCTCGACGCTCAATCCAGGGATATCTACGATCAGGCCAAAGCAGCCAATAGTACGGCCGATGAAAGCCACAAAAGGCTTGAGGCCATTAACACTACACTCATCAAGCGCCGAGAGGCACTTGAAGAGAGAGAGAAACGGCTCGAAGATGAAGAGCAGAAACTCCTAGAGCTGCGGGATGACGTCCTGAGGAGGGAGGAGGAGTTCTCCGAGAAGGTGGCTCTGGCTGACAAGGGCCTTGAGGAGCGCGCCAAGAAATTGGAAGAGCGCTGTGTAGAGGAGGAGAAGAAGGTCTGGGTGCGAGGGCAGGAGCTCCATGAACGGGAGTGTGCCCTCGTTGCCAGGGAAAAGAAAGTGAGGGGCAGGGAGAAGGACCTGGTCGACCGCCGGAACAAGATCCACCTCCGGGAGGAGGAGCTCAGAAAACTCGAGAAGCGGATTGCTGAGAAGATTCAGCAAAACGCCAAAGAAGTTGAGCGCCTCGCCCGCAAGAATTCCGAACTGGTGGCGGACAGATTATCTTTGGAAGAATTGAAAGTCTTGAGGACTGCGGACTCCCTACAAATTTGGGAGTTCCTGGGCAAGGCCAACGACGCGCTGACACCAATGGGCTTCAGTCCCGTGCGCCCGGATGATCCGGAGCCAGAGCCGGACCTAGCGCTGCAGGCATTGAGCTCGGCAGGTAGCAAGCTCTCCAAGGTGGGCGATGTCATCGCGGACCAATTGGAGGTTGAGGGGCAATCCCTGGCGATGAACGTCGCAGAGTACGTGCTGACGTGCTACACCAGCCGGAACTCCCAATTTCCTCTGGACCCGGTGCTTGAAGGTCCCGTCGAAGGAGAAGGGGAAGCTGCCCGAGCCAACGTGTCGGAGGTTGCCCAGAAAGTCGCTCAATTCTTCCATAGGGTCTAGGACCATTTCCGTAGTTCCCACTTGTATCCTCTCTTCTTCTTCCTCAATTTTGTAATCCCTTGTCTCCAGATGAATGAAATCCCCAAATTTTTGTGAATTTCACTTTTTGTCTTCAACACTTTTGTCTTCACTTGGCCCCCTGGTAGATGTACACAATTTGATTGTGAACATGTACCAAGAGGTTATTATGTTTTGTTGAAGACTCATTTTCTTCGAACTTGTAGAGCGTAGGTCCGAAGTCTTTGATGGTGAAGCCCCCTGAGGTTAAACTGACTACCGTAGGAGCTTAGTAGCTCCGATAATAGTCCCTATCAACGCATAGGGCATCGATAGTTAGTCCTCCGGGGTGTCGGAGCTTAGTAGCTCCGGCACTGACCTTTGCCAACACGTAACTTGACGACAGCGGACTCCATTTGTGGGGTCTTCTCACCATCTTTTACGTCGACGGCTGGCCCCTCTAGCTTTACTGGGGCTTGGTTGCTCCGGTGATGCTTGTTAACATCGATTACAAGCCATCTAGAGGAGTCGGAGCTTTGTTAGCTCCGGCTTTTCTCCATCAACGTGTATTTTATTTTTCCTGCACACTGAAGTCAAGAAAAATAGTGAAATTAGTTTCTTGCCTATAACTTCGTCGTGACTTACGATTCTCGAGAAAGTTTTAGGTCAAACGCGATTCTAAACACAATCGAATGCGTTGCCTTTTCTTCCGGATTCAATTGTACTTGGACTCGCCTTACTTCGGCCTGCCGGGGTGTAGGTAGAGTGGCATACTTAGGGTGCTTGACCAGGCTAAGTCGATAGCACACTCCGGCCCTAGATTGGCTTGGCAGCATTTAGGCGAGTGAGCCATGAACAATATTTGAATTCAAAAGAATAGACAATACAACTCGAATCATATATGAACCGGTCGAACTAAATTTTTTTTAAGAATTGCGCGTCTTTGTTATAGACAAGAAATAGAAAAAAATAAAAAATGTTGAGCCTGTACAAAATGAATGCACGTGGAGTCTGTTTCACCTGAAGATGTCTTTCATTATAGATTCGGGGTACAAGGGAAACAAGTACACTCTTAGGGTACAGAACCAAGCTAAGTGTGTTTAATTTCTTGTTTGTCCCAGGGTAGCTAGCCACACTTTTAGTTCTGAGACTGTGACAAGTGTTGCATGAACTTTGTGGACCTTCCGGGGAAGATCCGGCCGTTCTCCCGGAGGAACTACCCGACTTTGTACAATGACTCTATAACATACACCTCAAGTTACTCAAGACTCACCTCCGTGGTATTAAGTGTAGAACTTACGGAGGTGCTCGATGTTCCAAGGATTTGGGAGAGGTGTCCCATCCTCGGTAGCCAAGCGAACGCTTCCGAGATGGGATACTTTAATCACTCGGAAGGGTCCCTCCCAGCCGGGGGAGAGTTTGTTTAACCCTTCTCTGGATTGTAGTCTCCGTAACACCAGATCGCCTTCCTCGAGCTGTCGGTTGTGTACATGCCGCTGATGATAACACCGTAGGGCTTGGCGATATCGGGCATTCCGAACAGCTGCTTGGCACCTTCCCTCGTCAAGGAGGTCTAGGTCTTCATGCCGGAGCTGATCCTGTGTGGCTTCGTCGAAGGTCCGGACCCGTAGTGAACCCAAGGTGATTTCCGGAGGAAGGATTGCTTCAGCTCCGTACACCAGAAAGAAGGGTGTCTCTCCAGTTGACCGGTTTGGAGATGTCCTGTTGGCCCATAAAGTAGGCGGAAGCTCTTCAATCCAGTTAGCTCCATGTTTTTTTAAGTGCTCATATGTGCGCGTCTTGAGTCCTTTAAGGATTTCAGCATTTGCTCTCTCGGCTTGGCCATTGCTTGCTGGGTGAGCTACGGAGGCGTAGCAAACTTGTATGCCGAGGTCTTCGCAATATCCTTGGAATGCAGAGCTTGTGAATTGGGTCCCATTATTAGTGATGATTTTGTTTGGGACTCCATATCTGCATACAATGGACTGCAAAAAGTTGATAGCAGATTGCTTGTTGATTGTCACAACTGGAGTTGCTTCCGGCCACTTGGTGAACTTATCAATGGCGACGTACAGGAACTTGTAACCTCCGACGGCTCTTGGGAAAGGTCCCAAGATGTCCATCCCCCACACAGCGAAGGGCCATGCAGGAGGTATCATTTGTAGGGGCTGAGCTGGTGTGTGAATTTGCTTTGCATGGAGTTGACATGCTTCACATTTCTTCACCAGCTCAGTTGCATACTGTAGTGTTGTAGGCCAGTAAAAACCATGCCGAAAGGCTTTACCAACCAACGTGTGGGAAGACGCGTGGTTCCCACACTCGCCTCCATGGATTTCTGCGAGGAGTTTGCAGCCTTCTTCCCTTGTGATGCACCGCATTAGGATGCCATTGGCACCATGCCGGTAGAGATCCTCTTCTACTAGCGTGTATCTTTTATCCAATCTGACTACCTGGTCAGTGGATACATCATCGTCGGGAAGAATGTTGTCTTTCAAGTAGCTCCAGATCTCCGAGATCCATGCATCGAAACTAGCTTGAGCTTTTGAGTCTTGCGTGCTGGGTTGCTCGGAGCTCCCGGCAGCACCTACGACCCTTGATGGCTGCCATGGTAATAGGGCCATCGGGACCGTCAGCTTTGGGATGCTGATCTCGCCCCCTTCGCTCAGTTTGGCAGGCTGAGCTGTTGGTTTTGACAACCTCCGGACAAAAATTCCGTCAGGAGCCTGAGCTCCAGTTGACGCTTTCGTCGAGAGTTTGTCAGCTTCAGCGTTATGGGCACGCTAAACATGGTGGAGATCTAGGACTTTGAAGTCCTTCTGAAGCCTCTGGACTTCAAGGAGGTAAGCAGCTAGCTGGAGATTATTGCAGGAACATTCACCCTTCACTTGCTTAATGATGAGCTGCAAATCTCCCTTGACCAACTGTTGCTTGACACCATATGACAGTGCCACCTTTAGTCCGTAGATGAGCGCTTCGTACTCTGCCATGTTGTTAGTCGCCTTGAAGTCAAGGCGTACCATGTATTTCACCTTCTCCCCGGTCGGTGCAAGGAGAAGGATTCCAGCTCCGGCCCCCTGCTTCTGCATGGAGCCGTCGAAGTAGAGGGTCCAGTGAGGCTCGGTGAAGGCTGGAGCTTGATGCTACGTCTTCTGCTCACTGGGGCCCCCAGGGTTTGATAGAGAGAGAGTCCATTCCGCCACAAAATCTGTCAATGCTTGACTCTTGACTGCTTGCCTTGAAATGAATTCAAGATCAAATTCAGCCAATTCCGCTGCCCACTT
This sequence comes from Tuctoria greenei, assembly GCA_036927565.1. Taxonomy (NCBI): domain Eukaryota; kingdom Viridiplantae; phylum Streptophyta; class Magnoliopsida; order Poales; family Poaceae; genus Tuctoria; species Tuctoria greenei. The sequence goes on along the minus strand of JAYESD010000009.1, from coordinate 171,375,677 downwards.
TGCAATATTCTCAGTTGAATTGGGATTATGCAAGATTGCTCGAAGTGGGTAAGAGGTCACCACTGAGACTTTGTGAGCTTGGAAGTAATGGCGAAGCTTCCTGGAGGCAATAAGGACTGCATAGAGCAGCTTATGCACCTCTAGGTATCGAGTCTTGGCATCATGTAGTACTTTACTAATGAAGTACACCGGGCGCTGAATGGTACAGACCCTCCCGGATGGGTCCGGAGCTTCCTCTTCACTGACCCGGATCCTCCCGGAGGAATCCGGATTTTTTTCGGGGACCTCCGGGTCCTGGCTGGAGGAACCCGGGGCTTCTTCAGAAACGACCTGGACCCTCCCGAAGGGGTCTGGGTCTCCTGAAGTGACTTCTTGTGGATTCGAGTCTGGGACCTAGGACCTAGACTCGCTTTCAGGTACCTTCGGACCCTCCCGAAGGGGTCTGGATTCCTGAGTATGAGGTAGCTCTGGTCTCTCCGCAACCAGAACCATACTAACGACTTCGTTAGTTGCTGAAATGTAAAGTAACAAAGGCTCACCAGGGTTTGGAGCTACCAGAATTGGTAGGATGGTGAGTAACTGTTTCAGCTCCTGGAATGCCTTCTCTGCTTCTTCGGACCATTGGAATGGTCCGGACTTCCTCAATAACTTGAAGAAGGGGAGTGCCCGTTTCGCCAGTCTTGAAATGAACCGGCTGAGGGCTGCTAGACATCCAGTTAAATTTTGGACGTCTTTGATGCGGGTTGGTGGCCGCATGTCTTCAATGGCCTTAATCTTCATCGGATTAGCTTCTATGCCCCGGTGACTTACCAGGAAACCGAGAAGTTTTCCGGAGCTAACCCCGAAGACACACTTGTCTGGGTTTAGCTTTGTGCGGGTGACCCGCAGCTTGTCGAAGACAGCCTGCAAGGTGTCAAGGAGTGACTCCTTGTTCCTGACCTTGACCACAATGTCATCGACGTACACTTCCACTATGTCTCTAATGAGTTCTTCAAAAGTTTTGTACATAGCTCGTACAAAAGTTGAGGCTGCATTCTTGAGACCAAAGGGCATGGCTATATAACAGTACAATCCATCTACTGTGATGAACGAGGTATGCTCTTCATCTTCTCTAGACATCCTGATTTGATGATACCCGGAATATGCGTCTAGGAAACACAGTAATTCACACCCGGAGGTGGAATCCACTATCTGATCTATTCTAGGTAGTGGGAATGGATCTTTTGGACATGCCTTATTTAGTGTGGTGTAGTCGATGCACACCCGAAGCTTCTCGCCGGCCTTGGGCACAACGACTGGGTTTGCCAGCCATTTTGGATGGAAGACTTCTCGGATGAATCCAGCTTCGAGTAACTTCTTCACTTCTTGTCGGATGAAGTTCTGTCGCTCTATGGATTGCTTCCGAGGCTTCTGATGCACAGGCCGGGGGTCGGGGTAGATCTTCAGATTGTTCTCAATCACTTCCCTGGGGATCCCAGACATTTGTGACGGTTGCCAGGCAAACACGTCGATGTTATCCCGGAGGAAAGTGATGAGCGCGAGTTCCTATTTGTCGTTCAATCCCCCCCGATATACGGGTGGTCTGAGCGGCATCGGAACCAATTTGGACGACTTTGACGGGAATGTCGGTGTCGCCGCTTGGCTGCACACGAGGTGCAGAAGTCGAGCCTCGTTGACGAATGCTCGGGGGTTTTGGAGCTTGCTCCTGCCTGGAGTCCTCCTCTTGCGCCGTGGTGAGTGCATAGAGTTCTTTCAGAGCAGTTACTCCGATAGTACGATCTCCGCGGATCCGGAGAACGCCTACTGGCGTTGGCATCTTCAACACCAGATAACCATAATGAGCAGCTGCCATGAATTTGTACAGGGCAGGCCTACCCAAGATGGCATTGAAGGGTAAGTTGATCTGAGCGACGTCGAAGACCAACTTCTCGGTGCAGTACTTCTCCCGTGTCCCGAAGGTAACGGGGAGAGTAATAGCTCCGAGTGGGGTAATGGCCCCCGGACCTACTCCGGAGAAAGGTCAAGAGGGATGGAGATCCGAAGGTCAGAGTTGAAGCTTAGTAAAAGCTTCGAAGCTTATGAGGTTAAGCCCCGAACCTCCGTCTACCATGACGTGGTGGAGCTGGATGTTATTGATGGTAGGAGATACCATCAAAGGTAACTGACCTGCTCCAACCATGCTCCGAGGACAGTTCGAAGCATCAAAAGTGATGGCTGTGTCCATCCACTTCCGATGAGGTTCCGGCCTGACTGTAGGAGCTACAGCAGCCATATCCCGACGCATAGTCTTGATGACGCGGCGGGAGGTGATGTCCCATGATCCACCAAAAATGGTGTTCATGGTCTTCCGACGCTCGTTGTCAGAGACGTCAGAATCATTGTCGACGGAGGTGTAAACGGCCTTCAGGACCTTTTTGGGATCCTGAAAACCTAACTCCTCTTCAGCCAGAGCTTCGTCGACTTTTTGCTTTCCTTCCCTCTGTCGGAAAGGAGATTCTTCCCGGCGCTTGTTGTAGCGCTCGACAAGGTTTTGGACCTCCCGGCAGTCTTCCAAACTGTGGCTGCCCATTTTGTAAATTGGGCACCACACCTTGGGCTTGCTACCGTCTTCAGAAGACGGTCGATGTCGCTTTTCGGGGCGTGGCCCCCGGCCACCCGGAGCTGCAGCAGCTGCAACATTGGATGTACGGCCGACGGCTTCTTCTTGCCATTGGTCTTTTTCTTCTTCTTGTCGTTCCCAGAGGTAGCGGCTTCTTCTTTGGAGGATTTCTTGTGACCCTCCGGGATTGGTTTGGAGTGCATCTCACGGCCCCCCGCAGCTCTGGCACATTTGTCAGCCAAACTGAAGAGTTTCATGACACTGGTGATCTCCTTGATCGCCAGTTTCTCCAGCATCTTCTTGTCCCGTACACCCTGTCTGAATGCCACAATGACAAAGACGCTAGAGATAGAAGGGATAGTGTTTCGTACCTAAGAGAACCTCTGGATGAATGATCGCAGGGATTCTCCCCCTTTTTCCATGACTGCAAAAAGGTCCAGTTCAGTGCCTGGTCGGGTGTATGAACTCCCAAAGTTGGCGGTGAACTGCCGGCACAGCTCCTCCCAACTGTTGATAGAGTTGGGTGGAAGGCTCATAAACCAGGACCTGGCGGTCCCAGTTAAGGCCACTCGAAAATAATTGGCCATCACGGCCTCGTTTCCTCCAGCTGCCAAGATTGCAGTGGAGTAGATCTGAAGAAATTCGGCGAGATTGACAGTCCCGTCGAATTTTTCCGGCAGGTGAGGCCGGAACTTCTGTGGCCACCTGACCATACGCAGATGTATGGCCAGGGCTGAACAACCTCCTCCTACTCCTTCAGGAGCAGAAAGGTCCTGAGCTTCCCGTCTTTCACGAGCACGCTCAATATGGACTCGGCCGTCTTGTTGGCGGTATCGGCCATCAAGCTCCGCCTGGAGGTCATGAGTTGAGAGCCTGGATACCGTGTGAGTGTGTCGTGCCCCGGAGGGCAATGACGTCACTTGTTGTGATGCAGCACGTCTCCTGCTATTGGAAACGTGCAAACCAAGTCTACCAGACAAAGTCCGCCGTTGCGACGGGGCTCATCTCGAAGGAGGAGGACCCTGGTTGTTGAGGCGTTCGGCTGCTGCTGCAACCAAATGTTCCACATCGGCCCTCCACTGTTCCAGTGCATCCCGGGATGCATTCGGAGGTGGTGGGCGTTGGAGAAGAGCATGCGCTGCATGGAGCGCGTGTTCCGGGTTGTCATGATTTGCCGACGCAGTGATTGATGCCGGCGCACCATCGCGTTGCCCAGCTTGATTTGCTGGTGGAGGCGATGGTGGTGGGAGTGTGACTCCTGCTGGTGCTGAGGCTCCTGCTGGTGGCTGCATATTGGAGGGATTGCCCCCAACAGCCTGAGCAGCAGGTTGACCGTTGGATGATCCAGCAGCTGAGTTCACCATTCTCAAAATCTCAGGCGCCCCCTTCCTGGCGCGCCAACTGTCGGTGGTTTGGAACCGGCAGATCTCCCGACACTACTAAAATGTTAGAGGAGTTTGATGTTCGGTGTCGGCGCGCGGAGATTCAAGAAGGTGAATTGTAAATGACGCAGGAGACAGGGAACTTTACGTGGTTCGGGCTGCCTGAGCGTAATACCCTACTCCACAGGTGTGTTGGTGTTGTATTAGCTGTATGAGCTTGTACCGAGCGTATATGGAACTTCTGTGTAGATGTCGTTGGCCTGTCCTTTTATAGTATAAGGGCAGGCCGTTACAAATTAGCCTAGCCCGACATGTGGCCCCGGCGTCTACTAGTGTTGATTCCTCTTCAACACGTTTAATTGCCTTTAATGACCGTGTAATGGGCTTTGACAGCATCGTTACTGGTATTAAGGTCGTCCCATTAAGTGTCATTAATATGGTATTAATTACACTTAATCGGGTCTTGAAGTCCTCGATTCCCCTTTGAAGATCCGGAGCTGTTGCGGGGTCTTCTGGAGGTTAGAGGATGAAGATCCGACGGTTGGACACGTGGCAGCACAGGAGCACGCTGTGGAGGACAGATAGTTCTGGGGTTAGCTAACACGTGTCAGCACCGGAGCTTCCCTCGGTCTGGGGTTAGGTCCGGGGATGCCACTTCGTTACATAGTTCGGAGCTTCCTCCCTTGCGAGCGGTAGCTCCGGTTTGATAGTACACGTGGCGGCCCTGGGGCTAACCATGTTGGAGAAGCGGGTCCGAGCATGTCTGACATGTGGGCCTCCGAAGGTCTTCAAATCAAGTGGATGGCTTTCCCTTGATATCTTTGCAATCCCAAGGGATATATGGTACCCAGGGTACCGACAACTTCCTATATTCCAAACATTATAACGGTGACCATAAACGAAGCAAAGAAGTACATCTGTAAATAACCTGCAACATGGATGATTCTTTAACATTAAAAATTAAATCATTTCTACGTAGCCAGAGAGACCAAATAACGGTAATCGCTCCCACCCGAATATGCATCTTATACTTGTTATCTATCCCTATCAACCAATTGCCAAAAATATTAGCAACACTGTTTGGCGGATACAAGTTAGATGCTATTTGGATGATTGACCATATAGAACGTGCAAATTTACATTGAAAAAATAAGTGTTTGATTGTCTCTCTATGATTACAATAACAACACTTTATTTATCCTTCATTTACGTTTTGCAAGGTTATCCTTCGTCAGAATTATTCCTTTACGAAGATACCAAGCAAAATTTTAGTCTTTAATAGTATTTTCATCTTCCATATTTTTTTTACTATCCACTGGCAAATCGGAATGCATTAAGGCTTCATACATAGAAATCACCAAAAATTTACCGCTACCGTTTAGCTCAAAATCACTGAAAATCCTCTATTTCTTTTTATTTTTCACCGATTAGCTCAAAAATAAACTAGCCAGTGACAAATAAACAGAAATGGAGGGAGTAAACGTTTACTTAGGTGATCACCTGTGTTCACACTACAGACCAGCCTCAATAAGTGAAGATGAACCAGGCCCAACATATTCTTTCTTATCAGTTAGCTGCCGTGCCAACTGAGCCGCCACCTCTAGTAGTCTGCTATAACTCATACTACATCTAGCCTCTGCGACTTAGACCGGTCGCAGCGGTGCCTCTAAAGGCACCGCTATCGGGCTTTAGCGCTCGCGGCAGGGCGCAATGGTCACTCCAAATGCATCGCTATTTCCTATATTGCTACAGCAGCACGCCAAATATAGAGGCATCTCTATGTGGAGAGATAAGGAAGTGAGGAGAAATAAAGGAAGAGAAACAAAATAAAAAAGGAACAAAGGAATAAAATAGGTGAGAAATGGTATAGAGATCTGATTTAGAGGTAGACGAGTGGGAGAACAAAACTATAAAGAAAGATCTTTTTAGAGATGAGATATAGAGATGTGATATAGAAGTGAACCAGTGCAAATAGTCTTAGCAGCATATTGTTTTGTACTCTAGTGGTATAGTTTTACATGCATGCATCCGTACATCCTACTAGTTCACGTACACATAGGGCTCATCATGCAAAGGCAACAGCTACTACAGTTTTGTCCACCCATGACATGGAAAAAAATGGTTTCCACGTTGAGCACTGCTCATTGTGTACACGCGTTACATAGATTTGATCCATGCATAGACTGCTGGCTGTACCTAGCTATAGCTTGACGACGTACGTGTGCGTGCACGACTTAGGCTATTGGCAGCAACCCTCTCTAAAGCATATTCGGTATACTGTTTTCTTACATACTATAAATTATGCTATGAAACAGTGTATACAGTATGCTTTACAGTGTGCCACTTTCTTAGACTGCAGATTAGAGTTCTTGCATGTTTCCTTGTTCCGGAGGACCGTGATTAATATTCAATGGAAAAAAGAATGTTACTCTCTACGGCTGGTCGACACTGACAAAGTTATTTGTTTTTTCTATACTCCGCTGTTATCAGAAGAACAAGTCCAGAAAGTGAATTTATCAATAAAAAATCACGAGAGTTATACGCCACACTTTTTCTAGTTCTTCTTATTAAAATTAATATGTTATGTTTTATTGATAAATTCTTTCTCTAATTTTTAATTGCCTAATACCGAAATCATGTTTTTCACTGGCTTTCCGCAGACATATATGCTGGCCGGGAAGTCCAATTTTTAATGGTTGCATCTTGTCGTCTTGATCCTTGGCTTTGTAAGTGTCCCATGTCAGCAATGTATGTTGCAACTATGTAAAAGAAGGCTTAGACTAGTGGTTAACTAATTTGAGTAGCATTATTTAGGTCTTGAGTTTGATTCCCCGTTGAAGCAAATTTTAGATTGAAGTTAATAAAAAAATACATGTACTATACAGAGAAATACAAAGATACTTAATATGAGTGCAACTACAAAAAAGTGTAAGTAGAGAACGAATATGATGTGGACGGCAATGCCAGTCTATGAAGTTCACACAGTCATATATGCCTGTGTTGTAGTCGTCCATACGATTATCGTCAACTTCTTCTATATAATAAGATTGATGAGTGTCTATTTTCGTATTCAATTATAATAACCTGGTCATAACCTCATTGAATGAGAAAATCAAGATTTTTATCCGTTATCTAAAAATTGTGTTCCAAGTACATATTTTTTATCAGATGGAACGCGCCCATGACAAATTAACTCAAACATTTATTTAGGGATGAAAACGGTCGGAAACAGACGGAAAAATGGTGAAATCGTTTTCATTTTCATATAAAATTTTCGAAAACGAAATCGGAAACAGTATCTTCGGAAACGGTTATGGTCGGAAATTTCGGAAACATCAGAAACGGATATATCGGACCGGAAGTATGTCAATATCGGAATGATTCCTAATTTTATTAGAAAACAACGCACCAAAATATTATTCATCTATAACATCAACAACTTAAGTATAAAATAGGAGACAACAACCTTTAGTTTCATTTTATAAAAAATTTTCAATATGATACGAAATCACTTTAAAAACATGTTTAAAGTAAAAAATATTTGTATGTAATTAAAGTTAACTCTTTATCCAAACTGGTGTCTGAGTAAAATTTTTAAAGAATTGAACTTATTACTCTCTTCGTCTCTAAATACTTGTGGCTTTGTAGTTCAAAAATGAACTACAAACCGACAAGTATTTAGGGACGGAGGGAGTACATGTCAACTCATTAGACCTAACCTACTGTTCGGAAATTACTCGGTTATTGTTCGGAAATTTCCTATTAAAATATGGTATTCCGACAATTCGGTCGGAAATAAGTTCAAATCTTTTTCTATTCCGTTTACCAAATTTCAATGTTCGATAAAAATGGTAATCGGATCGAAAATTCTAGAAATTTTCGAAAATGATAATCGCATCGGAAAATTTCGAAAACGGCGTCGGATGATACGGTAATTTACCGTACCATTTTTGTTCCTACATTTATTTAGCATGATATGCCTGCAGCGGCGAAGTCGCTGCTCCTCCCATTATCCTAGGTCTTGCTTGCCTTGCATGTCGCTCCTCCTCCCATTGTTTCAGGGAAAAAACATACATGAAATTTGGATCTACAGTAATTTATATTTCAAAACGAAAATATGCGTTAATTCCATATCTACGTTGAACAGGATAGATTGACCCGTTCTATGATTAAATGCCGTCGTTTGTTTATTTTGTTTCTTCACTTTTTTCTGCTCGCGGTATAGAGCACTTGACGGTGACTATCTCCCTCGCTCAGTTTATTTACGAGTTGCAGACATCAGCGTGCATACTCTGGCATACATTTCAGATACCCGTTCAACGACATGTGAGAACGCTTAGATGCGGTACATCTATATCGAAGTTACTAAGAAATTCAAATTAGTATCGGCTCGAATAGTCAACATTGGTGTTTGTTTTGACCCAGCGCTAGCAGCATACTCTCTCCGTCCTCATGAACTTGTCGCTTTCTAGTTCATTTTTGTACTACAAAGCGACAAGTTCATAGAGACGGAGGGAGTACTACAGTAGTTTAAATAATCTGCCTGAGCATGGTACTCAAGTTACTTGCTGGATTATCCAGTGATTACGTACGCACTTTGCTAAGTGATGACTGCGTCATACAAATAAAGATCATTAGAAATAAGATGATGTTGCTGAATGTTAGGACAAAAGTCTGGTCAAATAGTTCATTTTCTAGCTTAAAGAGGTGTTTCCTCGTACCTGCATCTTTCTTCTTCACTTTGAAATTTCTAGAAAACTAAATCAGTATGTGTTGTGGTCCTGCAAAAGCAAACTCTATTTTATCATCTTGATACTTTCTAGTTCAATAAAGTGTCCATTATGTAAAAATCAAACATGTGTCAAGTTGGAAACTTGTGCTCCACAAGCATGCATGGACTGCTGCTCCAGCATAATTCCGCTTCGACTTGATGGCACGGTCCATTTTTCCTAGTTGGGCAGGTCATATACGTGTGCATACTCTAATTAGCAAGTTTTACCAGCAATTTGGTTCCAGTTCCTGCGATCTGAAACTAAACTTCTCTTATTTGCTCTCATGGTGTTAATTATTTTAAAATCGTATATGACTAAGTGAAAACCCTATTACGCGCATAATAGTTTTTTTAGGCAGGTTGTTTGTCGATATATATAGCGCACCTAGAACCGTGGAACAGTCAAAGGCGGCGCTCGTGCAGATTGGCTATCCAGAGTCCAGATGCTCGGACAAGTCACCGGGGCCAGGACTGTGCTACTGTTGCTTGTCCAAATCGATCTACCGGGAACACCAAATCTAGCTCGCAACCTTGCTCCAAAACACCGTGCCGTTTACGACGACTGCGCACGAGAGGCAGCCCATGCCTTTCTCTCTCTCTCTCTCATGACTCGTGTGCCTGCTGATTTGTGCGTGGAATGTAGAGCAGAGGGAAGCCGCCCTTAATAGTCTATGAGCCGGTCAAAGTGAAGGTTAACCATGCATAATAGACAGGGCTACGGTTAATTAGCATTAACCCTCTCTATATAACCCTGGTTGTAACTTGTAAACTCTTTCAGCCCCTCTACTCTCTCATCCCCCTCTCTCTTAAACGGGAAGCCTTCACCCGCACACGGCCATGGAGAGCAACTATCCCATGCACTTTACGACACAGCCCTCCTCTTCTACCTCCAACTCCTACCATTTCATGGCTACTGCCGCTGGCGCCACAAGCAGCCATGACCATCATCGCCACGGTTCGTTTTTGGAGGAGTTCTCCAGCTCAAAGGACGACGGTGGGGAGTCGTCGGCCCGAGGAGCTGATGAGACCGATCGGTCGCCCGGCGTCGTCGCAGGGAGGAAGCAGAAAGGAGAGAAGAAGGAGCGACGGCCTCGGTACGCCTTCCAGACGCGCAGTCAGGTCGACATCCTTGACGACGGCTACCGGTGGAGGAAGTATGGTCAGAAGGCCGTTAAGAACAACAGGTTCCCAAGGTTCGTATACATTATTTCATGAAGTCCAATTATAGTTTATCTGATCCCACAGACAAATCTTATTTTAACTACGCATCAATCTCCATTTCGACATGTAATTTTTCTTGAAAGCCCATTTCAATTCGACATGCCTGTAATTATTTCCCATGCTGCCTGTGGATGGGCGATTTCGATCGAGTCGCTTTTTTTAGGGAATGTTTTTTCACTGGTTGGGTGCACAATATCATGTTTTTTTTTATTTCTGGTAGGGTCTGGGGGAAAGTAGGTGAGATGGGACGATGGAGTCCCGGTGAATCTTCCAAGCTCTGGTAGTGGTTGCTTGCATAGGATAAGGACATATCTCATATTCATGATCATCTAGATGAATACGACTAGTTAGTTTCACGTGTTTTTGCTGCGCATCGAGTTCAATAAATAGAGCAGCTGATGGCGATCGAGTTTGACTAGAAATTAGTTCTAACGCTCACCGGTTTAACTACACGGAATATATTCGACTGGACTGCTGTGTATTTATCGATCCTAGCTGCCGAATTCAGTCGCCATCTCTAAGTTCCTCAAAGAGCACTGAAACTGGTCTCTTTAGGATTCCAAAGGATATGGGCACCTGCTTTCCCTTTCAAGGTACCAGAAGCTCAAGATTAAGCATCAATAGCTACCTGAAAAACGTGAACGCTCCTTTAGATATTAAATACGGAACAAAAAGTGGTGAAGATTAACCTTTTTTAATTACCGTGGATTGAAATTTTCTAAAATGTATATCAGACTAATATCTAGCTAGTTTTCTGTGTGCTTTTCATAGTATCTGTAGAATCTCGGATTGGCCAGTTCTATATATAGTCCTATATATGCGGCAGATACCACTGTTTCCAACCCTAATAACAAAAAGACTAGCGGCAGATACAACCAAATGTTTTGGACGTGACTTTATTGTTTCCAAGTTACAAACCCTTGTTTGCTCGTAGACATTCATCATCAAGTTGCCTTTGCTGAAATGTTTAATCTAGTATCCGGACGTTTATGCTAACTCCATGTTCTAAATAAGTACTCTTTCCGTCTCAAAAAGTTTGTCGTTGTGTAGTTCAAAAATAAACTACAGAGCGACAAGTTTTTTGGGACGGAGAGAGTACACACCAACTAAGAATGAGAGGAACTCATTAATTTACTGTTACCAGTACTTTGCTTGGTGGAATGGTGTTACATGATATTCATCGAGGCGTCTTTACTGAAAATTCTAAGTCTAGAACCTAGACGTCTATGCTAGGTCGATGTACGCAGTTCTTGTTGATTTCTGTACATATTATAGAATGAGTATTAGAACTATCTATCCCCTACGATGTTGCTAACAGTTTGCACTCTAAAATAGACTACAACATCATCTCTGATTCTCATGAACAGCAATAATGTACATGCTGCGGTACTAGATTCTCACATGAAGTTAAAAACAAACAGGTGTAAGGAACTTTAGTTAGTTTCATAAATGATCAAATGCTAACTTGAATGGCATTAACATTTAAAGATATGTGTGCATTTAAAGTTCTATTAGAATTGATAGAGATTAGAAGTATATATACCATGGTGTAAAAAGCTCATCATGTCTATTATAAGGATGAAAGTAACCTCACCAAAAGCTGGTGCCTGCTTTTGTCGTTGCACACTACAGTAATAACTAGTGTAATCCGTTCGTCCAAAATACCGAGGAGAAGAAAGAATAATGCGTTTACGATCTATGGAATATAATACAAGCATAACTCTCTACAGATCTTCTCGATGGGAAGTGAGTGAATTTGCATGCAACATTACATAATCACGCTAACTGGAACTTCAATGCACGCATGTGCTAAACATGCATGGCTGTATGCAAGCAGACATAAACGTGCTATCTTGACACTTGTTTAGCTTATTTTTGTTGTTTATTGTCACGATGCATGGGCAAATAATTCATGGAAATTGATTATTCCTGATGGATGCAGGAGTTACTACAGGTGCACACACCAAGGTTGCAACGTGAAGAAGCAGGTGCAGCGGCTGTCGAAGGACGAGGGTGTGGTGGTGACGACGTATGAGGGCACCCACACTCACCCTATTGAGAAGTCCAACGACAACTTTGAGCACATACTTACTCAGATGCAGATCTACTCGGGCATCAGCGGCTCAGGATTCAGCACTAGCCCCATGTTCCCATGAACATGCACGATGAACCATGCAACATAAGCAGCGACTGTGTTCTAATTTGTAAATTAAGCTTTATTAGTTGTGTAAGAGAAAATTAATAAGTGTAATTCAACAGAGAGATCCTCCTCCTCCTCCTCCTTCTTCTTCTCCCCCATTCTCCTCTTCCTTCTATAAATTACAGACTAGCATAGTAATTCTAACAATGATGTTTGTCAGGACTCACCTTCACAGGGTTCACTTATACTTCTCGTACCAATATCTGGATCAGTAGTTGGTACGCACAACAGAATAGATCGAAATATCCATACAATGATTCTTTATTAATAATCAATATATAACTCTTACAAACATAATCTAGATTACATTGGACGTGGTCGGAGATGACCACCGAAATAGATAAATCCTCAAAAACAGTAGAGCAAAATGGCGCTATGCCCAACATGCAGATTTGGGAAGTAGGACTAGACCTAATCGTCAATTTTACACGCTTCATCTTCTTCGTCTTCTGATAAACCACATATAAAGCAAAAGTGAGTATGTAAGGTACTCAAGGGGTGGTGTTTCATGCATTGGGGCTTGTAGTAAGGAGATGTCATACGGCTTAGTTTTGCTGAAAAGCATTTATGCAAAACTCTCTTTGAAAAGAGCTTTGCAATAAGATGGAAAAGTAGTTGAATCAGTATTATTATAATTGGCATCAATATAATTGAACGGTGGCCGAGATATTGAATTAGCTGGGAGAAAGGTGATAGATAATAGACTGTTTGTAATAGATTTTATCCACGCACACGAATCAATATGACCTGGCGTTACAACGACCCTTTTGATTAATAAATTAGTCACTATCTAATTGATTCTAATCAATGACTCTTCTCGTAACACTAACAGAGTGGCACATATGATTACTCTTTATAAAAGTTTAATTGTCCAACTGAAAGACATTTTATAATACTCCCTCCTTCTCATAATAATTGTCGTTTTGGACAAGACTTTTAGTTCATTTTGAACTAAAAATCTTGTCTAAAACGACAATTATTATGGGAAGTAGGGAGTATAAAACATTGGATGGACAATTAATTCGCTCCTTCACATTACAGCCCAGCCCAAAGGAAATAACGCCTTACCCCGTCTTGCGATTCCCACTGGGCCATACCCAGTACACTTGGGCCGGCTTTTTATCGAAGAAATGGCACAGCAAATTTGGAGGATACTAGGAAAATATCAGGTCCGAGAATACCAAACACGTCCCTCTCCGCCAGTCGTCTCGTCTGCCGCCCAGCCCAAGGCTTTGCGCGGACGCCACCGCCGAGTAGTTTGTTTCGTGTCCTTCTCGTCCTCCTCTTCTCCATTTCCTCCCCACTCGCAGGCGGCAAGGGAGCGGAGCTCGCTCGTCCAGGCTCGGACCTATCCGTTCTCTACTCGTTGGGTAAGTTCTTACCGGACCCGCTCCCAATATCAAGTTCTGCTTGCGACGAACCGATTTCTTTTACTTTTTTTTTTCAACTCAGCGACGAACCGATTTCTAGATCGATCGAAATTTGCTAGCCGGAGCCGATGCTCCGACCCGTCCAGTGCGTTTTCGATTCGGTTTCTGTGAACTTAGATTCCGGAAACTCATAGGGTTTAAATTGCAAACGGTAGCCATGTTCCATTGGAAATTCAGAGTGGCTACATGCTCGCCCCTGTACTTTGGATGCTACCAGTCAATGACCGTCCCACGACAGTGCCTTTCAAAGTAGATTCTAGTTGTGGCCTACATATGAATTAGCGTAATACATGTGGTACTTTGTTACAAAATGGTACCGACTGCCTGGTCACGTGTCATAAGCTTCGTTCATGTGTTTCTACAGAACCATGTTGTATAGTATAGGTAACCATAACCATATGTTATGGACATCACATCTAAATCTCTGAAACATTCAATTTCTGAACATCACATCTAAATCTCTGATACATTCAATTTCTGACAGAGAATGGCGATCCTCTGCCCTGGGCACTCTGCTGCACCGGTTAATGCCAATATTCTGCCTGGACAGTTACTGCTGAATGCCGGTCCAACAATGTGTTGCCATCTCCCGCGAATCCGACATAATCTCAAAACACGAAACAGGCATCGGCAGATGACGTCTTTCGTGAAAGGTTCACCGTTACAGGGTATGGCCATGTTTTAGGTTCAGGTTTTGTAACTGTCACCGGAAGCCTCAGATAGATTGTTCTGTTTTGCAATTGAGGTTGTTAACATAATATTGGTACCCCCCCCCCCCCCCATCTGTTAATACTTGAGCAAGAACCTTCAGGCAGCAGTCATTTAACATACATATCTGCATGTGATTATTTTACATGGTTATTCACTTCTAATCCTATTTTGGGGGCCTACTTGTAGATAGTCTTTCTGGGTCACATGTCATAAAAGCTGCAATCTCTATGTAATGCAAGTTATGCTATTCCACTCACACAACAGCAATATTTCCCTAAATCTTGCAGATTCTGTAACCTCAGTAAATCCTTCACGCCTTCTTCCAACAGAAGACTTAAAGACATATTCAGAAACTCTTCCGCAGGAGATATTTAACACGATCAGATTAGATGACTGTGATGCATTCTATGTTTTAGAACTTAGCACAAGCAGAGAATTCAGCTCCTCTTTGGTAGACAAAAATTCTGCAATCCTGGTCTGTTTCATAGATGTTGTTGGTGACTCCTTGTTACAAAGAGTGCCAGCAATCTATTATGATCAATCTTCACGTGGAATAAAGGCAGAGCAATCACTTCCCTTCCAGAGTAGTTCAGTTGATGTCGTCACTTTCAAAGGCCCTAAATTGCAAAGGATAAAAGAAATATGGATTGGTCTTGAATCAGGTACATCCCATGCCCAATTTTATGCACTTTTCAAATATATATAATCATTGTATAATGACAATAAAGTATTCACCTGATGAGAGTTTTCCTCTTGTTTTACTCTTGAAGGTCAGGTTCATGGAGATTAGATGGTTTAAGCTTGAAAGTAATACATGGACCATTGGAGACTCCTAAAGATCTGGATGCAACAGCTGAGCTCAATTTCACTGGTTTACAATACACATTCAAAACAGTCAATGCATTGCTTGGAGAGGACGGAGCTTCAGTAGCTGAAGTAAGGCCTGTGGCTGTCAGTGACTTGACAGGACTCAGGCTTTCTGACCTTCAAGAAGGGCAGTTGTCCTCACAAAAGGCAGATTCTATCGCTAAGGAACTGAAAGAGGATGGCCTAAAAGAGTATGCTGATCTGAAGCAGTCTTTGCTGCTCTACGATGTAGCTATTGTGATAACAGGTTTCTCTGCCTTCACCTTGGCTTCAAAGGACAACGCCGCCTACTCATTCCTTGTCGGTGGCATTGGAGGGTTCCTCTATCTGTTGTTACTCCAGAGGTCTGTCGATGGATTACCTGCGCTTGGTTCTCCCTCCGAAGCTGGAAACGCAGAGCCTTCTTTAAATGGTTTCAGTGGTGTAAGAAGGCCATGGTTGATATTGTCACTGGTCATGGTTGCCGGTGCTGTTGCACTGAAGTATGGTGCTGGTGGTGACAGATTTGAGCTTACACCAACCGAGCTCTTTGTCGGCACTGCAGGTTTTTTGGCAAACAAAGTTGCTGTTCTTCTGGCTGCGTTTAAACCCATGCAGAGTAATTCTAAGAGTGAAGATAGATCTGGGGATCAACGTTAAAGTATTACTAGTGTTTATCTACATTATTTAAGATCTGAAGCTAATTTGCTATAGTGCAAGAGGCAAGTCTCAAAAAATGAACTTCGAATCATGTTGCTTAATCCTCTTAAGTAATATTGTTCAGTCAGCACAGCCTGATAGACAGGGTAACAAGCCAGTCTTATTAAAAGGTTCAGTTCAAAACAGAGTTCCAAGGGGAAATGTTGTGTTACCCAGAAGTTGGAAAGCTCGATGCAGATCATTTTCCTACCTTGTATATAATTGTATATAACCGCTGCTGTATATAAATATGATACTAGTAAGAAGCATAGGGATCTGAAAAAGGTTTGATACTACTGGTGCTCAGAAAAAAATGTAAGAATTTCTGAACATTTTAAAGAAAACTTTTATTTTTTTTAGATGCAAGACTTTTGACCCCGCTTTATAGAAAGCAAAATAGCATCTACTAGGGTTTCCAGCTTACGAGTTTAGGATCACTTCACCGTTTACAGCCAACATATCATGAGAGCACCTCTCCCATCTCAACCCTCTCTCTACAAAAGGCTGACTACTAGCTGATAACAGGATTGCAAGTTTGGAAATATTTTGAGATTATTACACGGCTTACAAAACATGAAACAACATAAAATCATCTATTGTTTTTTCAGCCAATCCCAGTAGGGTCGATCTGCATTTGCATCTTGATCCCATTGTTCACTTGCTCAAGGTCCTACTTGTCGTCTCCTGACCTGAGTATTTTGCACTACTGCATGAAAGTATTAGTCTATAAATGATCGAGCAGGGCGTTGATATCATCTTACCTTTGAAAACCCACTAATTTATATTAAAGTTATAGGTTCCAACATATTGCTCTGAAAAGGATCAATAAAATTTTATTCTCCCACTTACCAACCGCTATAACAAGTTTTGGTTAAAATTACCTACACTCTTCGGTACATTTAACCAGCCTAAACTAACTTGATCACCATCCAAAGGTAAACCGCAACTGAAGAGTTGAACAGTAAGTGATCTACTTTCTGCACGGAAACTGTTTATTAAGAACATTTTTGCACCAGTACATTGTGACCACCTCCTCTGGCTGAACCTATGAATGTTTTTTTTTCAAGTTGTGCTAGACAATAAGCATTCCACAAATTTAATTGTTACCGATGAGTCAATGACATTTACTACATCGAGACTGAGGTTATTATTTAGTCAAAGATTATCGCTATCAGTAAACAATTTTCCACAGATCACAGATCTAATAGTGTCACCACCCACATTTCCCAGCCAGGTGGCTGCATAACCATCCTGAGCCGGCGCCGCCCCCACCTGGATTTTGCAGACACCATTGACATTAAAATTAACTAATACGTCAGTGACGAGCTTCAGTCTCCAACTTAACTAGCATCTGGAGATCCAGGATTGCACTGCAGCAGCGGCAGCAGCAGCCTGTTTTCACCAGTTTTCTCTTCCAGGTTCCAACCATGAGCGATCGTCTTGTGACCATCGTTGTAGTGATCGTTGTTGCCATCTCCGCTGCCACTTCGGCGACTGCTGGCAATATGCCACAGCGAGCCTGAGCGCCGCAGCCGGCAATGCCACGGCGAGCTGGCACAAGAACACGACGGCGCCACTGCCGCCGTTCGGCGCGAACCACGCCGTCGGCGAGGGTACCGGCTGGTTCTTCGACTGGAAGGCCAACGCCTCCGCTGCCAACTACTCCGCCTGGGCCGCCAACCGCACCTTCTACCTCGGCGACTATATCAGTCAGTTCTCCCTCTGTCTCTCTATTTCTCATTCCATTGAACAGAGCACGAGCTCAAACAGTGGTGAGTGGTGACTGACATTGTCCGCGTTTGTGATGTGCGTAATACAAGGCTTCAAGACGGACACGGGCAACACGGTGGTGCACACGACCAACGCCACGGTGTACAAGAGCTGCCGCGCCGGTGACGCGGCGAGCGGAAGCAGCGGGTGGAAGCCGGAGGCGGCGTTCCTGGCGGTGATGCTGACTGCCGAGGGCGCCAACTACTTCTTCTCCGACGCCAGGGACGGGGAGCATTGCCGGAAAGGCATGAGTTTCGAGGTCACCGTCGCACACGGCCGCGGCCTTCCATCTGTGCCGCCAGAATATTATGAGCCGCTCTCCGGTGCGCCCGCAGCAGGGTGGCGGCTCGGCGGGGCTGTTTCCGTATGGGTTGCTATGTTTGCTGCCTATGCTGTACCCTCTTGTGCTCTGACTGGATACTGGAACACTTTGTTTATCTTTCGCAGCCGGCAGCCCATGACCTTTTGATATGTAAAACATTTGCCGTACGAAGATGTTGGTATTTTCCAATGTAAAATATATAAAACATGTTCATGAAAGAGATTATAAAAAGGCTTTGTCTAGATTCCAGATGTATGAAATTGATAAAATTTTAGACGTCAGGTAATTAGGAGCTAATTATTACTATTAACTTGTTTGGATTTGTACTCGCTTGTAATAAATTGGTCATGACCTCCTTTGAGAGGAAGGTCGGAATTTTACTCATCATCTAAAAATTTACTACCATTAACTACTAATTCTTGTAATCAACCATTAACTGTTAATTTGATAGGTTATTCAATCATAAAATTATTTTGTTTGATTGTTTTAAAATTAACATATCCTTTTGTAATTAACAAAATTAATAATCAACATAATTAGAAATTAAGTAAAATACACATCAAAATTCGCAAAAAGTTATTTGCTGCTGAAATTACAAAAGATAGCCACAATTAGCAAAGATAGCTGCAAATTAGGACAGATATATAACATTTAGGAAAAACCATATTTTTAGTCAAAGGGTGATTACTAATCTAGCTTAAACCTGAGAAGAACCTGGAAGGACGCCCAGAATCTAGCTTAAACAGATTTTTGCAAAAACCTGGATCCGATCGCCCCAAAGGACTAGGTCGGCCGGGTATTACCTGGTTTATCCGTTAGATAGATCATCGAACGCTGGATTTTTCACCCTACTCTGGGACTTCCTGACCTGCTCACCCCTTGGAGCACGAACGGCTCGCTAGCGGGGCACATTTTTTGTGACTAATAACCTGACCTCGTAAGAGGCTTAGGGCCCGCAACGAGATCTCGACTAACAACGATGGGGCGCATGCACCTCGTCCGAATTAGTTCTAGCCGCTAGTGGTCACGCGTGTAATCGAATTGATACTAACACATTTTTGAGCTCTTGTTTTTCAAGGTCTCCGGCGTGAGGGCAAGTTGATCCTACGACCAATTCCACGAAAACTCGGACGAAGGCTCGGAGGCTACCAACGGAGTTATGTACTGTAACACCCATATTTTTATAAGTTAGAAGAAAAGGGCATAATCTAATTAAATGATAAGGAAATAAAAAGAAAGAGAACAGAAAAGAAAAGAAGAAGAAAAAGAAAAGAGCAAAACCCTCACTTGGGCCAAAACCCTATCCTGCGGCCCATCTTCTCTCTTCCCCAGTCAGCCCAGCCCACCACCTCCCTCCCTCTCCCTCTCACTGCCCCGCGGGCCCCGCCCGTCAGCACCATCCCCTTCCCAGCAACCGCCGCCTCAACCGATGTCCCGCGCCCCCCCACGCGCGCGCGTGCGGCAACCGCCGGCCCGGTGCCGCGCCACTCTTCCCCCCCCCCCCCCTCCACCCTAGCAACCGCCTTCCCCTTTCTATTCACGGCTGCGCCCCCATTCTTTTCCCCCACTCCACATTCCTCTCCCAACCGAACCCTAGCCGCCTCCATGGCCGGCGGTTGAGCTCGGCGCCCCACATGAGGAGGCCGCCCCGGCCGTTGCCGATGCCCGGTCGGGCTGTGCCACACCACGCCGCCCCTGTAGAGCCCCTCCTCGATGAGCTTCGGTGCCCCCATCCCCTCCCTCGCGAGCACCGACGAAAGCCGCCGCACCTCGCCGTCGAGCGCCCGATTCCGGTCAATTTCCCGCGATGGAAACACCCGCGGTGAGTTCCCCACGTTCTCCTCTCCATTTTGAACCAATTCCCGTCAAGTTTGGTGTACCGGACGCCATTCCGGCGAAGTCCGGCGATGGTCCGGCGAGGGCGCCGTCGCCTGGCTCCCTGCCGGCCGCCGTCGGCCACCCCACCCCCTCCCTGGCCGTTGGATCATATTCCACGGCCAGGATTAAATCAACCGAAGGGGTATGGCCCCGGTCCACGGTAGACCATGGACCGAGCGCCTATCCCCGGGTCCACAACACCATGGACTCGGTCCATCGGATTTCACATAGAAAAATAAATCAGAAAATAAAAGGAGAAATAGGCTTTACAGTTAAGTCCTTGCACTTTTATATCAAATTACGAATAGGTCCTTACTTTCATGGAAATGCCCCTTGACTTCTCTAGAATTAGGTCAAAGTTAGTAAATGTTGATTTAAGCCCCTGGAATTTTATAAAATACTACATTTAACCTCTATCTATATGGAAAAAGTACAAAACAACACCTGAACTTTATGGAAATTAGTTTATACTTTATATTATTACTGTTTTTATAGGAAAACTCCAGTAAATAGAATTTAATTGTAGAAAGTTATATTTAATGCATAGAAAATGTTTATAAATAATAAAGTAAATATAGAAATTGTAGGAAAAATAGTAATAAATCTTTTTAGGCTAAAATAAAATAGTAGAATACATATAAAATATATTTTGACTATGAAATTTTATTTAAAAATGCTTTTAGCTATAAATAAATATTAAAAATAGAGAATAAATATGGAAATAATAGGAAAATTATTTATAAAATGTTTTATGCTGAAATAAAATTTATAAAATACATATAAAATATATTTTGGCTATAGAAAACTCATTAAAAATGTTTTTAGCTTGTAAATAAATACTAAAAATGGAAAATAAATGGTAAATGCATTTCTTTAGCTATGAAAAATAATAAATTACTCGTACCTCCGATTTAAATCATAATTATAACATATTTCAATCATAATATTTGTATTGCTTGTATGGTGTATTGTTCTTGATTGTTTTTATTTCTCTTTTGACGGTAGTTTATACGCACTCGTATTTCTACGATCAAGAAGCTACATGAAGATGTGAAGATCAAGAGTTCAATGAAGAAGAACTGAGCAGCTATTTATACAAAGGCAAGTGTCCTTGACC
Source organism: Tuctoria greenei (assembly GCA_036927565.1). Classification (NCBI taxonomy): domain Eukaryota; kingdom Viridiplantae; phylum Streptophyta; class Magnoliopsida; order Poales; family Poaceae; genus Tuctoria; species Tuctoria greenei. Next base: position 171,354,731 of record JAYESD010000009.1, on the reverse strand, counting down.
ATCTTGCACCTTTTTAAGGGTTTAGTTAGTTGCATGCTAATTAATATGAATCCTATATCATGCCCTGTTGTTGTATCCTTATTACCTTGTCGCATGGGTCATGGAAGGGTGATAAACGGGATTTACTTTACGCTTAGCCATGCATAATAGTTGGGTGGGAATACATTTAACTACACTTGTTACTCATTACTTATTATTATGATTATGACTATGATGTTGGAATATGAAGTGTAGTAAATAGGAATCTGGCGGGTTGGTTGAATGGTATGGTGCAGTACGCACGAGACCCGGGATTGGGGTTGGAACCTTGCCGGATTCTAAGGACCGGTTTATGGAGTAGCCACTAAGCTATACAGTATCGCCACAAGACTGAGATGGGGCAGCTTGGTCAATTAATTAGGTTTCTCCCGATGAAATGTTAGTAATTGGATGGTGCGGGGAATGATGCGGGTGATCTGCTCTTGGATCCGCAAGGCTCAAGAGGGGGCTCTGGGGCGGAGGGTTACTCCGAGAATCCCCAGTGGTGGAAACCTTAGAGGGCTAGCACTAGTCGGGAGTACCTTTGTAAAGACCTCGTAGTGATCTCCTGGCCGCACACCTACGGAAGTGTGAAATGTGGTTGATCACCACTGGCAGCAGGGAGGTTTGATTAGTCCACCTGGCAACAGGGGATGAAATCACGGCTTGTGGGTAAAGGATACATTCTCTGCAGAGATTGGGAAACTGTCATGACAGCCGTGCTCACGGACAAGAGCGGCTTGGTGTCGAATTCATAATTAGTCAATGGTTGAAATGGTGGTTGGGATAATGTTTGGAATTGATGTGGATATTATTATAATTACTATTACTGTTATTATATTACGGTTGGGATTACTCACCTAGAGGTAGGTTGCTAATGAAAGCTAAGGTTAGGTTTAATGCTTAGTGCTTAAACAACTATCAGCCTTCTCCGTTGATTGGCCTTCATGTCATTTATTTCCCACACTTGCTGAGTACCACGGGATGGTACTCACACTTGCGTTGTTGTATTTTTGATATGCTGCTCAGTGAAGAGAAGACCTAATGAGAACCGTGACAAGTGAAGACGGTGTATAGGTCGCGTTGCTGCCAGTCAACTTGCCTGTGGTTGCCCTAAAGTTTTCCTCTTCCGCTGCTACTTCAAAACTCTTTTAAAGGTAAAAATGTTGTTTGCATGCGATATGGAACTGTTTATCACTTTTGTCGTACATGTATGGTGAAACTGATCCTGGCATACATGTACTTTGCAGCTGGTTTTATGCTTAATAAAACCGGGTGTGACAAAGTGGTATCAGAGCCAGGTTGACTCTAGGCACGTGACCTTAGTTAGAATGGACCTCTTAGATTCTCCTTTGACCTTTCTCATGAAGATGAAGATTCGTATCGACGGACATGAGTATGAAGATCGACATATGAGGACAATGCGAAGGAAGAAGAAGACTCTTAAAAATTATCATACATCACTTGCTTAGGTCCCCTTTTGTTAGCAAGTGAAGTCCATGCCTTCTTCACAGCGAATTAGAACACGTTGCTTGATGCATTGCATAAGATTAATAATAACAACAACAATAAAATTATAGCATTTGTCTGTTTAAGGGGGGTAGCCGACCCACTTAACCCTCATAATTACAAAAAAAAAAAAAATAGTAATCATGACAATGCATTTTAAATGGAAGACTTTAAAATTAAAGCCATAATGCACATTTTAGCCAAGTTCAAGATAATAATAAGAATAAGAATGTAGAAGTACGTAAAAATATGTGTGTTGTTGTGTAATAATACTTTAAATTTAACTAAATCAACATATTTCATCATAAGTGCTTATTTGTGAAAAATGCAAATTTCAACTTTTAAGGAATAAGTTTGAATCCACAAGAAATTAAGGCATGAAAAAGGAAAATTCAATCAGGGCTCATAACACTCTGTTAAAAATTAGAATACATTGATAGTGAAGTCTACATATAAAATAATAATAATAATAATAATAATAATAATAATAATAATAATAATAATAATAATAATAATAATAATAACAATAATAATAATAATAATAATAATAATAATAATGATGATGATGATAGTAGAATAAGATATAAATTTGTGTGTGGTGATAAAAAAAAAAAAATTCTAAATCAATTTAGGACAAAAATAAATGTTTTTATATATTCAGCTGTAGGCACTCCTAAACTTATAAAAGTGTTAGCAGATCATTGTAAATAAAATAAGAAGTAAATTATTTTAAGATAATAATTATAATAACTTGTTGATGAGTAAAAAAAAAAAATCTAGTCCTATTCTTTATGTAACCTTAAATCTCGACAGTGAGATTGCTTGTAAGTGGGGTAAAATTGTAACACCTAGACAAATTTACTCAATTAATAGCAACAACATAATAAAGAAAGAAATAAATAAATCTAGGCAAATAAACAAATAAATAAATAAACAAAGTCTAAATGAAGGAAAATAAAATTAATGTGTTGTATCAAATGCTAAATAATCAGAACTAATCTATTGAGGTGCTTGGGTTGGAAAACAAAATTTTCAATTGCTAAAGAAAACTTTTAAGTTCAAAAAAAAAAAAAAAAAAAACAATGTTCAAGCACCTTGAACCCTTCATTCAAACAATAGTAAGAAGAATAATGATAGTAAAATGAGAAACTAAACACAATAAAGAGGAAGAAGAAATAAAACTTTAGTGCACAAATTTTCATGGTGTTGAAAGTTAGTTTTCCTTAAAATTAATTCAAACTAAATTATTGCATTGTATTTGTACATCTGTGTAATATTTTGTAACTTCCAAAATAACTTAAGATCAAAATTTGAGATAGAAAGAAAAATGTATAATAATATTTTTTTTCAAAAGAAGAAATTGGTAATTAATTGATTTATCTAAAAATCCCGTCCTAAACTTTACGCAATCCAGAATCTCGGGGCGAGATTCCGTTTAAGGGGGGTAGAATTGTAACACCCATATTTTTATAAGTTAGAAGAAAAGGGCATAATCTAATTAAATGATAAGGAAATAAAAAGAAAGAGAACAGAAAAGAAAAGAAGAAGAAAAAGAAAAGAGCAAAACCCTCACTTGGGCCAAAACCCTATCCTGCGGCCCATCTTCTCTCTTCCCCAGTCAGCCCAGCCCACCACCTCCCTCCCTCTCCCTCTCACTGCCCCGCGGGCCCCGCCCGTCAGCACCATCCCCTTCCCAGCAACCGCCGCCTCAACCGATGTCCCGCGCCCCCCCACGCGCGCGCGTGCGGCAACCGCCGGCCCGGTGCCGCGCCACTCTTCCCCCCCCCCCCTCCACCCTAGCAACCGCCTTCCCCTTTCTATTCACGGCTGCGCCCCCATTCTTTTCCCCCACTCCACATTCCTCTCCCAACCGAACCCTAGCCGCCTCCATGGCCGGCGGTTGAGCTCGGCGCCCCACATGAGGAGGCCGCCCCGGCCGTTGCCGATGCCCGGTCGGGCTGTGCCACACCACGCCGCCCCTGTAGAGCCCCTCCTCGATGAGCTTCGGTGCCCCCATCCCCTCCCTCGCGAGCACCGACGAAAGCCGCCGCACCTCGCCGTCGAGCGCCCGATTCCGGTCAATTTCCCGCGATGGAAACACCCGCGGTGAGTTCCCCACGTTCTCCTCTCCATTTTGAACCAATTCCCGTCAAGTTTGGTGTACCGGACGCCATTCCGGCGAAGTCCGGCGATGGTCCGGCGAGGGCGCCGTCGCCTGGCTCCCTGCCGGCCGCCGTCGGCCACCCCACCCCCTCCCTGGCCGTTGGATCATATTCCACGGCCAGGATTAAATCAACCGAAGGGGTATGGCCCCGGTCCACGGTAGACCATGGACCGAGCGCCTATCCCCGGGTCCACAACACCATGGACTCGGTCCATCGGATTTCACATAGAAAAATAAATCAGAAAATAAAAGGAGAAATAGGCTTTACAGTTAAGTCCCTGCACTTTTATATCAAATTACGAATAGGTCCTTACTTTCATGGAAATGCCCCTTGACTTCTCTAGAATTAGGTCAAAGTTAGTAAATGTTGATTTAAGCCCCTGGAATTTTATAAAATACTACATTTAACCTCTATCTATATGGAAAAAGTACAAAACAACACCTGAACTTTATGGAAATTAGTTTATACTTTATATTATTACTGTTTTTATAGGAAAACTCCAGTAAATAGAATTTAATTGTAGAAAGTTATATTTAATGCATAGAAAATGTTTATAAATAATAAAGTAAATATAGAAATTGTAGGAAAAATAGTAATAAATCTTTTTAGGCTAAAATAAAATAGTAGAATACATATAAAATATATTTTGACTATGAAATTTTATTTAAAAATGCTTTTAGCTATAAATAAATATTAAAAATAGAGAATAAATATGGAAATAATAGGAAAATTATTTATAAAATGTTTTATGCTGAAATAAAATTTATAAAATACATATAAAATATATTTTGGCTATAGAAAACTCATTAAAAATGTTTTTAGCTTGTAAATAAATACTAAAAATGGAAAATAAATGGTAAATGCATTTCTTTAGCTATGAAAAATAATAAATTACTCGTACCTCCGATTTAAATCATAATTATAACATATTTCAATCATAATATTTGTATTGCTTGTATGGTGTATTGTTCTTGATTGTTTTTATTTCTCTTTTGACGGTAGTTTATACGCACTCGTATTTCTACGATCAAGAAGCTACATGAAGATGTGAAGATCAAGAGTTCAATGAAGAAGAACTGAGCAGCTATTTATACAAAGGCAAGTGTCCTTGACCATCTTGCACCTTTTTAAGGGTTTAGTTAGTTGCATGCTAATTAATATGAATCCTATATCATGCCCTGTTGTTGTATCCTTATTACCTTGTCGCATGGGTCATGGAAGGGTGATAAACGGGATTTACTTTACGCTTAGCCATGCATAATAGTTGGGTGGGAATACATTTAACTACACTTGTTACTCATTACTTATTATTATGATTATGACTATGATGTTGGAATATGAAGTGTAGTAAATAGGAATCTGGCGGGTTGGTTGAATGGTATGGTGCAGTACGCACGAGACCCGGGATTGGGGTTGGAACCTTGCCGGATTCTAAGGACCGGTTTATGGAGTAGCCACTAAGCTATACAGTATCGCCACAAGACTGAGATGGGGCAGCTTGGTCAATTAATTAGGTTTCTCCCGATGAAATGCTAGTAATTGGATGGTGCGGGGAATGATGCGGGTGATCTGCTCTTGGATCCGCAAGGCTCAAGAGGGGGCTCTGGGGCGGAGGGTTACTCCGAGAATCCCCAGTGGTGGAAACCTTAGAGGGCTAGCACTAGTCGGGAGTACCTTTGTAAAGACCTCGTAGTGATCTCCTGGCCGCACACCTACGGAAGTGTGAAATGTGGTTGATCACCACTGGCAGCAGGGAGGTTTGATTAGTCCACCTGGCAACAGGGGATGAAATCACGGCTTGTGGGTAAAGGATACATTCTCTGCAGAGATTGGGAAACTGTCATGACAGCCGTGCTCACGGACAAGAGCGGCTTGGTGTCGAATTCATAATTAGTCAATGGTTGAAATGGTGGTTGGGATAATGTTTGGAATTGATGTGGATATTATTATAATTACTATTACTGTTATTATATTACGGTTGGGATTACTCACCTAGAGGTAGGTTGCTAATGAAAGCTAAGGTTAGGTTTAATGCTTAGTGCTTAAACAACTATCAGCCTTCTCCGTTGATTGGCCTTCATGTCATTTATTTCCCACACTTGCTGAGTACCACGGGATGGTACTCACACTTGCGTTGTTGTATTTTTGATATGCTGCTCAGTGAAGAGAAGACCTAATGAGAACCGTGACAAGTGAAGACGGTGTATAGGTCGCGTTGCTGCCAGTCAACTTGCCTGTGGTTGCCCTAAAGTTTTCCTCTTCCGCTGCTACTTCAAAACTCTTTTAAAGGTAAAAATGTTGTTTGCATGCGATATGGAACTGTTTATCACTTTTGTCGTACATGTATGGTGAAACTGATTCTGGCATACATGTACTTTGCAGCTGGTTTTATGCTTAATAAAACCGGGTGTGACATGTACCCGGGGTACTAAACATACGAGACCCGACGGTACGTGACCACTACGTGGCTACGCACTGAAGCTACTCTCCGGTCGAGGAGGGGCTCCCCACCAACGCCAAGGCCACACGAGGTCGGGGTACTTAACCCGCACAAGTTCCGACTGAGAGGTTGAACGGACGATTCCTCCCGGGATAACTTCGGCATGGAGGAAGCACCCGCGATGTGACCCATTGTAGAATAAGCCTTACATCCGTCTCATTCGACATCAGAAGGGCATCAACTTCGCCCTGAAGATGTTTTTGGAGATCACAAAGAAGCCAAGACCAAAGCTTGGACAGACTGGATTCATAGAACAAACAATGTAAAACCGGTCTCACTACCAGTAATGTCGGATAGATAACGGGAGACCGAGCTGTCCACGACTAGGCCAGCCAGGGGGCGTGTGCGGCGACGCCGCAGCTGGTAGAGGAGCTCAGGGCGGCAGCGGACCGAGTGCATAGGAGCTCGAGGCGTCGGGGTTGACAAACGACGCGGCGGCGGTGCTCGTGGTCGGGGCGTGGCGGTGCCAGCAGGAGCAGATCTGTTGGCGCAATGGCGAGGAGGAGCGATTCGGCGACGAGGAGGAGTGGACCCAGCGACGCGATGAGCAGGAGGAGCCGCGACGCAGAGGATGGCTGGGGCGCTCAGCGGCAACCGGGACTGCTGAGCGGTGGTGGCAAATGATACGAGGATCGGGACGGGGTTGGGCACTCGGGCAGGACCGCAGGTGGCGGCTGTGAGGGTAAGGTTATGGTTGCCAATGCAGTTCTCTTTCCCTATTTACATAGGTTGGGCCTTATTTTGTGGATTGGGACTAAATTTTACGGATTGGATTCTGTTTTAACGGGCCAAATTTGATTTATCGGTTAAAAACTGAGAACCGAAAAAAAAATCGGTTTTGACGTAATGCCAACTGAAATTTGACTCGGTTTAAACGGTTTCGGTTAGTTCGATTTCGGTTCCGTAGCTATTTGCTGCATATTTTTGTTGGCACGTTGCAAATATATATAGACGTCCGAACCGTCCAGACGCTAGTCACCCTGCCATCGCCTGTCCGAAAGACGAATCCCAAGTGTAGTAGTGTACATAACCGCTAGCAAGCTAGCCGGATCTTCGCAGATATGCCATCACGCCTATTCCCGTGACGAGGGCGGCACCAGCAGCCACCCCACTGTAGGCCGCCGCCCAAGCGTCCCGGCTGGACATGCCCACCGCCGTGCCGCCCCCGGAGGCCACGCCTTTCCGACGGCCGGTGGCGCCGGAGTAGTCCAAGAATAGCCTGAGGCCCTGCGAAGATCAAATCAGGGCACACACCGTCAGCAGGAACCAGGACGGAGCAGGGGCACAACGCATCGAGTGCAAATATATGGAAGAGGTTGTTGTCGCGTGTGCGTGCCTTCCATCCAGCCATCCTGGCGTGGTCCACCGCCGCGGCGAGGTCCTCGTCCGTCGCGAGCACCACCTTGTCCTTGTCCTCGTCTTCGTACTGCACGAAGGAAGAGATGCAGACCGGTCACTTCTTCTTTTTCTTCATGTCAACAAATTATCGACGCCGTGGGAAAGTCCATTTAATTTCATGAGAATATTGGCCAACTTACGTACCAAAATTTGCGGGAGGCGGTCGGGGTGGATGTCGGTGCCGAGCCTCTGGAGGATGCAGGTGACCAACGGCGTCAGGCTCTGCACATCTGCAGGAAGAGTATGAGTTCGTCGGACATGCTACAGCAACCACTGCAGGTGACCCACGTTACTTATGAGAAGCAATCACTGTACCGCAGCTGAACCGGTGCATCCGTCCTCGCCTGTCCTGAAGCTTGAAGGAGAACGACGACGGGAACGATGCCTCGCTACCATTGGCCGTCTCCTGGTGAACTTCAGACATTATATGGGACCTCGATGCCTCGCTGATTAATCAAACAAATAGAGCAGAAATAAACTTACAAACTCATCCTAACCTCTAGATCAGCAGAAGAAAAACAAATGTTCAAGAGTTATTGGGCAACCTCATTTGGGATTGGGTGTCTGTCTCGCCATCCACGGGGCCCAAGGCCATGGCAGAGTCCCAGAACCTCTGGATCATGGAGATCGCGGCATCGTCGTTCCCACCAACTCCGTCGGTGCTGCTCTCAACCTACCACCCCGTTCCCCGATCAGAGGGAGACGTCACTCTTTACTCTGAACATGTATGTCTGTCCTGAACTTGCTAGATAATGTGCAGCTAGCTGAATGAACTGAACTTACGATGGAGATAGCTGCGTGTGTGATATCAATGACATCAAGGATGGAAACAATAGAGCCATCTGTAACAACAAGAATGTTTCCGTAAGAGGATAAAAAGTATGAAACGTCATACTATGTGTTATGTAAGTGATCCAATACGTATGAGGGTTGTTCTGACAATACATGCATTACCTCTATCCATGACAGGAAGATGCAGGAATTTGCGCTCTTGCATGATACGTAGTGCCTCGAGTATAGGCATGTCAACCGTGGCACATTCAGGGTCAGGAGTCATCACCTGGAGTTTGCATCACATGATTAAGTTGCTTCTTCTCAACGGCAAATCGTAGTTTGTCCTACGTTATAGCTAGAGAAGAACTGGCTGGTGTAAAAAGCTCTACTGTTTTACCATCTCAACGGAGGTCGTGTCCGAGGGGAGGTTCTTCGCGATCACACGCATCAATATATCTCTTGAACTGGCAAGCATGATGAGAACCAAAACAAGCAGTAACTAATTAAGAATGAATTCAGACAAGTAGCTAGCGTCAGTGGATAGAGAATAGAGGAATGCAGGTAGCAAGCTCACGATCACGCACGTCAGGATGCCCTGAGCCTTGCTACCCACAGCCACGACGACCGAGCTCGAATTCCCCTCAACCATCTTCTTGGTTGCTACGAGTACCGAATCGCCAGGTGAAACGGTGACGACCCTATTGACCAATTTACAAGGTCACACGTTTTAGAGAGAAGCAGTTGCTGTGCATAAACTAGTAAGTATAAATCATTGTTCCTTGGAATAAGGGTTGTGTAGAACCGACGTTGGTGAGTCTGCATTCGCGATCGCCGACAAGCAAGGCCGCCTGAACATCTGCTCCTTGAGGGCTTCAACGATGGAGTACTTGTCGTCGCCATCAGCCGCCGCCGTCGTCATGGCTGCCTTCCCCTTCTCGGACACCCTCTCCATCCTGGCGATGAAGTCATAGAGGCACTTGGCAATGTCAAGCATGGCGACCACCTCGCCGTTTTCCACCACAGGCAGATGTCTGAACTTTCCTGAAATCGATGTCGTTCAGCTCTTGAATTAGTTTTGTATACTCCAAATTAAGCTGCACGCACAGAATGGAGGGATAAGTACATAAGGCCGATGATAGATTGACCTTGGACCATCTTTTGCAGCGCCTCGACGGCGAGCGTGTCCGAGAGGACGAAGACCGGCTGCCGGGTCATCACCTTCCACACCGGCGTCTCGTCAATCTTGAGCTCACGCGCGATCACCCTCGTGGCAATGTCCTATATGTATATAAATTTGCGATTCGGGGTTGATTTGACGATTTTGAATGATGCAGCGTGACAGAACAGGGGACCTTGTCTGTGAGGATGCCGCAGAGCAGAGCGTTGGAGTCGGTGAGTAGCGCGGCGTCGGCCCTACGCGCGGCCATCCGCCGGCACGCCTCCACCACGGTGGTGCCCTCCGGCACCGTCAGCGCCCGGGACAGGCGCAGCCGCTTCACCGTGCGCTCGCCGCCCATGGTCCTGCACCCACGCCTCGCGCCGGTCATCAGGTAATTCCAAACACTCGGGTCTGCGCGTTCATCAATCGGCAGCGAAAGAGAATGAGCGGCTACATGGACCGGGAGAGCCCGGGCTTGGGGCTTTCGCTGACGGTGGACCCGCGGCGCCCCATGGCGCCACCGCCCATCGACAGCGTCCGCCGCGGAGGTGAGAGGCCGCCGGCCATTGCAGCGGGTGGGTGGTAAGGGGTGTTTGCATGTGTAATTACGTTGAGGCTAAGGTCAGCATGCCGAGTCGCGCGCTTTTTCCTGCAGGTGAAAATGCATCACGTGTAAGTTGCAAGAGGCGACATGGCTACAACAACTGCCAATTATAACTTGCGGTGGGGAGCACACCTTCTATTTTAAATCGTCGGATTTCGAAATTCAGTTTGCAAGGTATGATCAACAATTAGCATATATCAAAGTTTCATTTTGCGATACAAAATTATTTGCACTAGTCTATCAACCCGTGCTCTTGCACAGGCTAGCAATATCTTAAAACACGAAGATGCTCATGAAAAAAATGAAATGTCTCAACCTTCCTGAATTTTAGTGGTAGAACATATTTCGATTGTATATGTTAGCATATAGTTTGGTTCCTTCAATGAGCCTGTCAAACTATCAGAATTTTGACCACCACATCTTTGCATATATATTTCATTTCAACGTTCCGAAATTATATGAGTACATACGTCTTGAAGTTTCATGATCTTTTGAGTTTCTATGCTTTACAAATAAATGGTTGTCGTCCCAGACTATATTTCCCATATTTCTCATCCAACTATTGGAAAAAAAATTTACCCGTCTGCTATTGGTTCACAGCTGAATCATTTTTTCTTTCCCATCTTGTAGCAGTTTTTTTAAATCCACGGTTGAACCAAACACCCAAAGTACAATAGAAGTAAACACACATTTTTTAAGGGATAGTCTGTTAAAGATAAATAAAGTTTCCTTTTGCGACAAATATTCTTGGTACTTTTTTTTTACAGTGTCACCCTCATTATTAGCGTGTAAGAGCATATAAGCAAAGTGACTAAGACCATTTTTCCATAGCCATTAACTATGTTTTATCAATATTAGATTATTTAGATTTGCTGTAAGGATAGAAAGAAAAAACTTGTCACCTCGGGGTCAACCACCATGGCGTTATAATAAAAATACTCAGATTAGTACTACGTTTGGTGTAATATTATCTAGTAGAATTTCTAATATACACGGACATGATTAATTAGTAGAGCCCTGATATCTATAGCTTGCCGAGTCAAACCGTACGCTACATTTTGAAATAAAGTAATAGCGAATAGCGAGTTACGATGATGCAATTTCATTATCCAGGAAGGCAGTGACAACCCAAAGGATTCTAATTTACTCGAAACTTTCGAGCCCATACTCAAAAACAATATCTAGTGGAATCTGACTTGTCAAAGTTGGCCTCTACATTTTTTAAAAAAAAAAAGGTACTGCCCGTTCCTTTTTATTTGATGTGGGTGAATCATCGCCACAGTGAATGAGTCAATCGATTTTTGAAATTTCTTGTACCAGTAGCCCCTTTTAAAAATTTATGATCAAAATATTACTATTTAAAAAATATACGAATCAGGGCCCGTCAAGCGAGATGGCTGATGGGGCCCAAAACCAAAAGCGCAGTAATTTGGCCCATGACGCCAGCGTGGACGAAGAATTGTATGGTCCGTCCAATTGAAATATGTTAGCTCGAGTTTTGTTTGCCAGTTGTGTTTAGTTCCATAAATATATATGGTTTCGTCGGTATAAAATAGAAAAGGTATTTCTTACCACCGTGAAAACTGGAAGGTTATATGAAATTTACATTCATAATATAGGCCCCTTGGGTTTCCCAAAAAAATATCGATATAATCCACTGGTCGTCGGTATTGATATTTTAATCTTTTATTTGCAACGATGACCAAAAGGTTAATTGGGGCCAGAATGACCTTATTTGGACACAAGCCTCCTCGAGTGGAGTTCAAACAATCCAGATAAAGAGAAAAAAAAGCTATGTGATCTACTAGGACGCTAGCCAATTTACATTATCTGAATAAATCCATCTAGAAATCAACAATGAACCAATAACCATTTGGCACAAGTAATCCGCACTCATGTCCATGCCCATCCTTCGTCTATACGAAATCGTGTAGCTGCTTCTCTGCTTACCTAGAACAGCAGATGAGTCCAATGTCCACGCAGACCTGCATCCAAAAACAAAATAATTGTGAGCATACAGTAAATGTTGGGATATGACTCTACCTCTTGTATGCCTACGACTATAAATATAGGTCACCTCTGTACTTGTACCCCAACCTTAATAATAGATTTGTTTCCCGTAGTTTTTTTCTCCTCCACCTTGAAGGATTTTTTTCCCACGTTAAATCATATGTCCCCCCTTTCCCTAACAAGTGGTATACAGAGCCTCTAGAATCTGATTTATTTTTCTCCCGGTGCGCCGCCGCTGATGATTCGATCTATTCGGTCGCTGCCTCTGCGGATTTGCCACGCATACGATTCGGGCCACCACCGTTTTCTACCGATCTCACGTGACGTGATCGGCATCTGGGTCTCGCCGATCACAAGCCTGGGCATCAGTCTCCTTTCTCCGTCATGATTCCTCCGTGGATACAAGGTCCAAGACCTTGCTCTACTGCTCCAGCAAATCAAGCACGGCCGCAAGGAACGCTACTGCTCCCGTGAAAGAAAAATCAGAATTGGGTGCCTGCTCTGATCCAGGCCTACAAAGAGAGAGGAGTCTCTTCCGTGACTTCAATTCCCGTGAAGCACTCCAACCTGACCAGAAGGTTCACGTGACCCCATCACTTTGAAGACTTTTGCTAGGTGCACACGGCTGAGGTTACCAGATCTCTTTTCAAGTTGGATATTTGCTAAGTTCACACGTGAAGGTTACCACACAGCGTGCTGCTTTCTGGATTTCTGCTACATCTACACAGGGAGTCTACCAGATTTATTTTTCCCTGTGTTATTTACTGCACGTCATGTCTACTAAATTGGATATTCCAAAATTTGATGGAAAAATCAATTTTTCCGTATGGCAGATTCAGATGAAGGCCGTTCTTACTCAGTTGGGCGTGCGCAAGGCTTTAAATGATAAGCCTAATGACATGTCAGCTGATAAATAGAAGGAACTTGATGAAAAAGCTTTGTTCGCCTTGCAGCTCAGTTTGTCTACAGATGTTTTGCGTGAAGTCTTGAACGCAAAATCAGCCGCGGAATTGTGGAAGAAATTGGAGGAGCTTTATATGACTAAAAGTCTTGCAAATAAGCTCCATCTTAAGGAACATTTGTACACTATTCGCATGGCGAAAGGTACCTCTATTCAATCACATCTCGCTGAATTTAATTCAATTTGTGTTGATCTTGCAAGTTTGGATATGAAAATTGATGATGAGGATAAGGCAATTTTGTTGGTTGTTTCTTTGCCCGCTTTGTTTAAGCATTTTAAAGAGATTATGCTTTATGGAAATAATACCTCACTCAGTCTTGAGAATATTAAGTCAAATTTGTTGTCTAAGGAGAAATTTGATACTGATTCTCGTTCTGAGTCAAATGGTGAGGGTTTTATTGTTCGAGGTCGAACTCAACAAGCGGACAGTTCCAGTAAATCACGATCAAGATCTAAGTCTAGGAATCGTAAATCCAACACTTTTTGCCGATATTGTAAAGCTGATAATCATGAGATATCCCAATATTTTAAGCTGAAAAATAAGGAAGAAAGAAAGAAAGAAATAAGAAAGAGTTGGATAAATCTTCTGTTGAAGCTAGTATTGCTGAGAATTTGGATAGTGGCGAGTCACTTATGGTCACATCTAATGTTGAAAAGTGTATGTTTTGGGTTCTTGATTCGGCTTGCTCTTTTCACATTTGCTCGCATAGAGAGTGGTTTTCTGATTATTCTAATATTCATGATGATGATGTTATTATTGGTGATGAATCTTCACTTGAAATTATTGGAATTGGTTCTATTCAAATTAAAGTTCATGATGGCACTTTCAAGACCCTTACCAATGTTCGTTATGTTCCAAAAATGAAGAGAAATCTTATTTCTTTGGGCACATTAGAAGCAATGGGATTCAAATTTTCTGCTGATAATGGTGTTCTTAAGGTCTCTCAAGGTAACCGTGTGGTTTTAAAAGCAAATCGTATGAATAATCTCTATTATTTGCAAGGATCCACAGTTACAGGTACTGCAATTGTTTTTATTGCATCCAACACATTAAACACGAAGTTATGACATATGCGACTTAGTCATATGAGTGAAAAAGGTATGCATCTCTTGCATAAGAGAGGTTAGTTGGACGATATTGGTAAATTGGAATTTTGTGAACATTGTGTTTTTGGTAAACAAAAGAGGGTCAATTTCTCTTTATCAACTCATTACACTAAAAGAATACTTGATTATATTCAATCTGATCTTTGAGGTCTTGCTCCTCATTGTTCAATTGGAGGTCGTGAGTATATGATCACGTTTATTGATGATTTTTCTCGCAAAGTTTGGGCTTATTTCTTAAAGCATAAAAATGAAGCTTTTCCTACGTTCAAGTTGTGGAAAGCTTTAGTTGAAAATCAGATTGGCAGAAAAATCAAGAAATTAAGGACCGATAATGGATTGAAATTTTGCAGTGGTGAGTTTGATTCATTCTGTGTTGATCATGATATTGCTAGACATAGAACTATTCCAGATACTCCTCAGCAAAATGGTGTTGCAGAAAGGATGAATCGTACTATTCTGGAAAGGTCCCATTGTATGCTTTCAAATGCAGGTTTATGGGAAAAATTATTTTTATGGGCTGAAACTGCTTCTACAACATGTTATTTGATTAATCGCGCTCCTAATTTAGCGATTGATTTCAAAATTCCAGAAGAAGTATGGACAGGTAAACCTGTTGATTATTCCAACCTTAAGATTTTCGGTTGCACTGCTTATGCTCATGTTAACAATGGAAAGCTTATGCCAAGAGCTCAAAAATGCATTTTTCTTGGCTATGGTTGTGGTGTCAAAGGATATCGTGTATATTGTCCAGATTCTAGAAAGGTGATTGTCAGTCGTGATGTTACTTTTGATGAAAGTATATTTAAATCTGCTGAAGATATTACTACTGGTTCTTCATCCACACCTATACCTGAAACTAATGTTCAGAATCTTGAGGTAGATGTGCCTGTTAATGATGATTTTATTGCTTCTTCTACTACACAGTCAGTTTCTACTCCTGCACCTTCTGTTATTGATAATCACAATATTGCAATTGATAGACCTAGAAGGAATATCGTTTTGCCACAACGATATTGTGACACTGATAGTATGACTCATTATGCTTTTATTATTGCTCAAGATACTAATGGTGCATTTGAACCTTCTTTTTATTCGGAAGCTATCTCATGTGATAATTCATCCCAATGGTTAGTTGCTATGAATGATGAATTTGAGAGCCTTTAAAAGAATTCTATATGGGATTTGGTTGAGCTTCCTATAGGTAAAAGACCTTTAAAGTGCAAGTGGATTTATAAAAAGAAGGAGGGTGTACCTGGAGTTGAACCATCAAGATGTAAAGCTCGTCTACTTGTGAGAGGTTTTGAACAAAAGGAAGGTATTGATTTTAATGGTTTTCTCTTCTGTTGTTCGTCACTCTTCTATTCGAGTTATGCTTGCAATTGTTGCTATGTTTTATTTGGAGCTAGAGCAACTTGATGTCAAAACTGCTTTTCTTCATGGAGATTTAGATGAGGAGATTTATATGACACAACCTGAGGTTTTTTCTGCTACTGGACAAGAGCACTTAGTATGTCACTTCAAGAAATCTCTTTATGGTTTGAAACAAGCTCCTAGACAGTGGTATAAAAGGTTTGACTCGTTTATGCTTGCACATGGTTATTCTAGAAGCAATTATGATCATTGCATTTACTTGAAGCAGTTCTCCAATGGATCTTTCATGTATTTACTGCTCTATGTTGATGATATGCTTATTGCTTCTCATGAAAAGTTACTAATTGATGAATTGAAGGCTCAACTTAGTGATGAATTTGATATGAAAGATCTTGGGCTAGCTGAAAAGATTCTTGGGATGGAAATTAAACGTGACCGTCATGCTGGTACTCTATTTCTATCTCAGAAAAGTTACATTGAGAAAGTGCTTGAAAGGTACAATCTCAATAATTGCAAATTCGTTCCTACACCGTTTGCTTCATATTTTAAGTTGTCATCTTTACAATGTCCTGATAATGAAGAAGATAGAGAGTATATGTCTCGTATTCCATATTCTAGTGCTGTTGGAAATCTCATGTATGCTATGATCTATACAAGACCCCATTTGGCTCATGCTGTTAGTGTGGTTAGCAAATTTATGCATAATCCAGGCAAAGAACATTGGAATACAGTGAAGTGAATTCTTCGTTATTTGAAAGGTACTTCTAACTTCGGATTATTATTTGACAAGAATTCGGTGAAGTCAAATGATGTTATTGGATTTGTTGATTCTGATGATGCTGGTGATCTTGATAAAAGACGCTCCATCTCTGGCTATGTATTTTCTTTATGTGGTTCTGCATTGAGTTGGAAGGCTTCCCTTCAATCTATAACTGCTCTCTGTACTACTGAAGTGGAGTATGTTGATGCTACTGAAGGGGTTAAAGAAACTATTTGGATGCATGGTCTTGTTTCTGAATTCGGTGTTCGTCAGGATGTCATAAAAGTTAATTGTGACAGCCATAATGCTATTTGTTTGACCAAGAATGACATGTATCAATTCAAGACCAAGCACATTGATATCAAGTATCATTTCATTCGTGATGTTGTCGCAGAAGGCAAGATTGTGGTTGAAAAGATACACACAGATGAAAATCTCGCAGACATGCTTACAAAGCCATTATCTAATACCAAGTTCAAGCATTGTCTTGACTTGGTAGACATTCGTGGAGCTTAGCACCCTAGTGGTGTTTGAGAGGCAGTTTTCTAGAGTCAGGAGGAGATTTGTTGGGATATGACTCTACCTCTTGTATGCCTACGCATATAAATATAGGTCACATCTGTACTTGTACCTCAACACTAATAATAGATCTATTTCCCGTGGTTTTTTTCTCCTCCACTTTGGAGGAGTTTTTTCCACGTTAAATCTCGTGTCCCTTTTTTTTCCCTAACAGTAAACTATATATATGCTATGCATGAAGTCGTCCAAACAACACACCTATGGTATGTTGTGTGCATGTGACCCGTGAACAGGTGTCCTACCACGAATTGTTGACGCAGCCCGTGCACCTAACCCCCGGCCAACTTGGTAGCTTCGATGTGCTGCAGCGCACCCACTCCCGGTCCCCCAGTATGCAGGCTAGCTGGACACACCTATGGTATGGTTGGTGCTGAAATGAAAGAACACAAACCATTTTTGGGGAGATCATCAAGGCTTGCATTGATCCTCGATTCCATGGAAGAGATTAGTGAGACCTTCGAGGTTGATCAGCTGTCTGACGAAGACCACTTCGTCGAAGCGGAGGATAAAAGGGACACGTACGGTGATCAGTCGCCGTCGCTGTGATTTGGGAACGTACTCTGGAGAGAAGGGAACACCCGCATCTTCAGATCAACCGACGTGATCATAGCGGCGGCGAAGACCGATTTAATTCTCTGGCGCTCAGTGGGATGTCACCACCTTAGAGCTGTAATTGCCAATATGGTGTGTTTTGATCGGCCTTGCATCAAGAAAAGACGTCATGGGGTCAGTTCATCTGTACACATATTGACCAATGGTGTGTTCTGTCGTCCCTGCTTTGAATTAGCTTTGCTCACCCGGCCCGGCCTATCTTCTATACGACACAACACTAAGGCCGGCATACTGCCTTGACACTAGTCTATCAAGGTCCTATGCGAGGCAACTAAGCCGCACAGTGTCCTCTTGCATATATGCGTCTGATCTCTAGCTAGCTACTCCCTCCTTTCCATATTATTTGTCGTTTAGGACAAAGATTTTAGTTCATTTTAAACTAGAATTCTTGTCCTAAACGACAAATAATATGGGAAGGAGGGAGTAGCTAGCGAGCCCCGACCCAAAAGGCAGAGGACATGGACATGGACATGGCAACGACCACCGTGCATGCATGGACGTCGCTCTTTCGGAGGCCTTGATTCCACGCCCTCCCCAACGGGGAAGAGGACAACATGTGCGGACGCGGGCGCGAGCCATCACAAGCGTACGTGTAAAGGGCTACAAAAGCATGTGGCTGCCGGGTTTGGGATCTCCTCCTCCTCGTCCGCTGTTGGTGGTGGTGAGCCATATCAGGCTGCTAGCTGGGTTTGGAACCTCCTCCCCAACTGCTGCCCCACCTGCCTTTCATATTCCATCTACTACGTACTGTACTCACTTTCGTTCTGCGCCTCCTCTCTCCATCTCACCTGGTCGTCCAGATCTTCTGCAGCCTGATCTTTGTGCAATGGCCATTCCAGATTACGTACAAGGCATATTCATACTACGACGATTAGAGAAACAGAAACGGGAGATGATGACATGCACCAGACAAGTCGACAAAGGAATGCATCGAGGGAAAGGCGAGCGAGTCCGATTGATGTAGCATCTTGCCTAATTTGTAAATGGCCAAGGAACAAGTCGTGCTTTAATAGATTGATGTGTTACAACAAATTCAGAAAAGAAAACGACGTGGACGTAAGGTAAAGAATCAAATCGTGTCCACTCAAACGCGTAACTAAATGTATAGTAACGAAGGATCGAGAGAGACACGGTGTAACCTTGACCTGCCAAAGTGTAGATAGTGACTTCACGTTATCCCTGTCCCCATGACCAAATTGTATCGGTAAAGCTAATTCCAGATCCAGCAAAGTATCTCGAAAACCCCATACCATGGCTAATCTTCCAGACGGACACAAAGGTTCACCCTCTCCCGAGCCACACATGCACCCACCATCCTATTTGCCCTCTCATTTACTTATTCCCTCATCAAAAGGTCAATATATATATCCCCTGATGCTGAGTCCTTCTCACACTCCAGCCACTCTCTCCCACTGGTCAGAAGCAGCACAAGAAGAGCTCTCGCAGTGGGGCTTCCTGCAGCAGGAGAGGAGACCCTTCTTCCTTTCGTTCTCCCCAGCTGAGCCAGCCAGCTACAGAGAGAGAGGAAGACCATGGCGGACTGGGGGCCGGTGTTCATCGGGCTGGTGCTGTTCATCCTGCTCTCCCCCGGTCTCCTGTTCCAGATCCCCGGCAAGGGCCGGATCATCGAGTTCGGCAACTTCCAGACCAGCGGCCTCTCCATCCTCGTCCACGCGGTCATCTACTTCGCCCTCATCGCCATCTTCCTCCTCGCCGTCGGCGTTCACATGTACCTCGGCTAGCCGTCCGCGTCCACTACCGCAGCTAGCGCACGCAGCAGCGGCGGTGACCCACCGGCCGGCGGTCCCCTCTCTTGGCCGGCGAGCTTATTATTATTAATTAGGTACTTAATTCTGTAGCGGGAGCACAGCTCATCTGCTGCTGGTTGGTTAGCATGCATGGTGTACCACTAGCTAGGAGGGACAGTGATTTGGTTACATTCTCTGGGCATTTGTTGGGTTAATGGTTTGGTACTATGTTTTCAGACATGATATAATGCGGTCGTATCTCCTAATTATGCCCAGTAATGCTTCTCATGATCTTCATGTCTATTGTTAGCGTGACGCGTGCTCGTACCGGCTAATTCACATCGATTTGCTTTGATGAGAGACGGAATCTGAGAAGCGATTTGCAGTTCACGGTTATTTAACTCATCGAAACGTTTTTGTTTGGTGTGAAGTGTGTGAAACCACAGGATGGGCTTGCATGCAAATTGAATTCCAACCGCATTTCTTAGTTGGCTCAGCCGCTCAGCGAGTGCATGGAGCCCTTCGTCCGTCGTCAGCTTTTTGGGTGATACTTTGGTGAAGCTGACGTCCCACCTAAACTACGACCATTCAATTAACACTCGCGCCAGTTATCATGTTCCTCATTCCTCTAGCCCCCCCTGGAATGTAATTTTGGTTCATCGTTCTTCTCTGCTTTCATTCATGCCGAAAAAAAAAAAACTCCTCCGGACATCGTCAACACTGCAAGCATTCATGCAGCCATCGATGGAAGCACTCTGCTCTGCAGTCAGTCAATACACACTGACCTCCCTTCTGCATCTCATCTCCAAAAGAATGCAGTTAAATTGAGTTTTGGACAGGAAATATGCTTTGCTTAATTAGAGACATTGTCGTTGTGTCCTAACTTACTGCCCTCTTCAAGCTTTTACTTGGATTTTAACCTGCTGGACTCGTCAGACACAGAGAAAGATGCAGGTATAGTTTGAACGAACGTGGGCTGGAGGATATGCATGCATGAGTTTGTTGACACGTCCATTCCATGGATTCCCTGGATCAATCAACGGTTGTGGTGCTTGTTAGCTAACACGTACCGACCGTGTTCATGTCGGTGCTCTTCTCTAGTTTGCCTGATTCTACTGATCTGTTCCGTGAGTGATAACTGACAAACGGACGATCGTAAACAAGTAGGCATCAGAAAAACAGAGCACACAGTTTCAGGAAATCAGGATTGGTGAAAACCACTCATGACAAGATGCTTAATACCGCTTTCATCGTAAATTAAGCATTTTTTGATTTTGGGTTGGCAGAAAAGTGAATACTCTGTTGGGAAGTACCGGACTTGTCCGGTAAAGACCGGACTAGTCCGGTTTTGTCCAGTAAGGGTAACCGGATTAGTCCGGACTCTTAGAGGACTAGTCCGATATTGTCCAGTAAGGGTAACCAGACTAGTCCGGACACTATACGGACTAGTCCGATTTTTCAGTAACTGTCAGTTTGAACTCGAAATTGACATGTGTTCTAAATGAAAGGACACAACCCACCGAATTTTGAGTCTCTGATCGGGAGACTCAATAATTCCTAAGGGTGGGAGGCCCCCTCTTGTGTCTCTTGGTCAACTATAAGAAGAGGGTCAAGTGTGTGATCAAAGAGTGCTTAAGGGCATACACTCATGCACACTTGAACACTCTAACCCACTCAGAATCTGATCAAGATACCAAGAGAAGAACAAGGAGAAATGCCTCTCGTCGTCGTTCTTCTTGCAGCCTCGCCTTGTTGGCTAGATGGCCGCATCGTCAAGCAACAACAAAGATGGAGGAGAAGGTATTATTGATGTTCTTGTGCTATTTGAGAGATAGCACTTGGTGTTCATGTTGTAATCAGATTTCTCTATGTAATTCGAGATGATTTAGTGGCTATTTGATCTTTGGACTCCCTCTTGATTTCTAACAATGGTATCAGGGCAGTTTAGACCACTAATCATTTCGAATTGAGTTTTGATCGAAGTTTTTCGCTGAAAGTTTTAAAGGTCCGGACTTGTCTGGTCTAAGGGCCGGACTAGTCCGGTGTGCCACAATTAAGTGGTTAGGTTTTCAGATCAGGGTGTTTTGACGCGTTCATCTGATTGAAAACCAATTAAGCACTTTGGATTGAAATCCATTGTGAAAATTAAGTTGATTTGGTAAGATGGTAAGATTAAGATTCCCTTTTGGGTATTTCGACATTTTTTCAGTTTTTTATATGAAACTTTTCCGGGGTTGGTCGTACTAGTCCGGAATAGTACGGACCAAACTCGAAAAGTTCAATAAAGAACGGATTAAATGTTTTTGATGGGACCAGACTTGTCCGGCGTATGGACCGGACTAGTCCGAAAACCATACTGTAAGAGTTCAGACTAGTCCGACCATGTGTGGACTAGTCCGTGCTATACAATTAAGTTTGCTTATTTAATAAGCTTCCGCTGTGAATTAAGTTTATTGTCATAGCAATTTGGTCGAGTAACCAAAGCGAAAGATAAATTGCTATGTCAATTTAAGTTGCATGAAATTCTATTGAGTAACCAAAGTAAAAAATAGAATTATCATGATTTTAAGTTATATTAATGTCATTATTGGCCGAGTAACCAAAGCGAAAGACATTAATGACATTTTCCTTTCTAAGTACATAGTAATTTGGTCGAGTAACTAAAGCGAAAGATAAATTACTATGTATTTCAGTTGTTCTTCAATGTTCAGTTTTAATGTCATTATTGGCTGAGTAATCAAAGCGAAATGCATTAATGACATTCCTTTTGTAAGAACATAGTAATTTGGTCGAGTAACCAAAGCGAAAGATAAATTACTATGTTGATTTTCAGTTATTCTCAAATGTTGAGTTTTAGTCGAGTAACCAAAGTGAAAGATAAAACTCATCATTTTCTTGTGGTTAACATCTATGCATTCTTCTTGATTTTGGTTTTTTGATTATGAAGGTTCCTCTAATGCTAATTCAGCACTGAGTTTCATCGCTTCTATTGATCCACTCAATGGAAGCAATTATGGGAGATGGTGAGAGAAGTTGGATATTGCTTTGGCAGTCTCTGAGATAGACTTGACTCTCACTACTCCATATCCGGTTGCACTGGTTGAACCAGTAAGAAATGATGATGAAATTCAGGAAACCTTTGCCGTGAGGACAAAGGAATATACTACTGAGTTACTGGCTTATGACATTGATTGTTATAAGTGGAAGAAATCAAACAGGAAATGTTTGATGGTCATTAAGGGCGCTATCACTGAGGCCATTCGGGGAGCAATCCCTGAATGTGAAACTGTTGTTGAATACCTCCAAAGGATAGAGAATCAGTTTACTGGTTCTTCTAAGGCCACTGCAAGCACTCTTATCAAGAGGCTTGTTACTGAAAAGTATCATGGAGGTGGTGTGCGTGAGCACATCTTAAGGATGACAAATATGGCTGCAAAGCTTAAGCATATGGATTTGGGGATTAAAGATGAGTTCATTGTGCATCTCATCATTGCCTCACTTCCTAAGGAATTTGAGACTTTTGTCATCAACTACAACTCTCAACCTGAACTATGGAACATAAAAAAACTCATGGCTATGTGTATTCAGGAGGAAGAGGGTATTAAGTCCCTTCACAGTTATGATGCTATTAATTACGTGAAGGGAAAAGGTAAGGCTAAGAAGAATTATTATTCTAAGCAATCTTTTAAGTATCATGGTTCATCTCACCATGATAAAGATAAGGGTAAGTTTCCACAAAGCAATCCTTACAATAAGGATGTGAAAGTAGATAAAGATCAGTGCCACTTTTGTTTAGACAAAGGTCACCATCAGAAGGATTGCATTGGCTTCCTTAAATGGTGTTGCAAAAATGGTAATGACTTTGTGACCTTTGTTGATGAATCCCTTCTTTTAGATTATATATCATCTTCTTAGTGGATTGACTCATGTGCCACTGTGCACGTTTGCAATTCGTTGCAGGGGTTAAATATGAGGAGGACCCTAGAAAGAGGGGAAAGGGCCATTAAAGTTGCTGATGGCCATGAAGCTGAAGTGAAAGCCATTGGAGATTATCCATTAGTATTAAGAAATGGCTTTGTACTTACACTTCAGGATGTATTATATGTACCCTCTTTAAGTAGAAATCTCATCTCAGTGTCATGCTTAGATGATGATGGTTATGTTTGCCAGTTTGACAAAGACAGATGTGTAATTAAGTATGATAATAAGATGGTTGGTGTTGCCATAAGATAAGGCATGCTATACTTATTATCTATGCATGATGATGTTAATATTGTAAGCGACAATTAGTTTTCCTCACATTAGGGTAAGCGTAAGAGAATCGATTCCGAAATGTCTTCGAAATTATGGCATTGTCGCTTGGGCCATATTTTGAGGGGGAGAATTGAACAATTGATTTCACAATCGATTCTTCCCCATTTGGATTTCTCGGATTCAGAAGAATGCATAGACTGCATTAAGGGAAAGTTTGTTAAGAAAATTAAGAAAGGTGTCATACGCAGTGCGGGAATTTTGGAATTAATCCATATGGACATTTGTGGTCCTTTTCCCGTAGTATCTGTTGATGGTTTTGATTCATTCATAACCTTCACAGATGACTATTCTCGCTATGGCTATATTTATCCAATTAAAGAACGCTCTGAAGCGTTGAATAAATTTAAGATACTTAAGGCTGAAGTTGAAAATCGGCACAATATTAAGATTAAAGTGGTAAGATCCAATCGTAGTGGTGAGTATTACGGTCGTCATACCCCGTATGGCCAAGTTCCTGGACCGTTTGCTCGGTTCCTACAAGAAAATGGCATAGTCGCCCAGTATTCCACACCGGGCGAGCCTCAACAAAATGGAGTAGCGCAACGGCGCAACCGTACGCTAATGGATATGGTTAGATCCATGTTAAGTCAATCAGATTTGCCGGTTAGCTTATGGATGGAGGTATTAAAAACCGTCATTCATGTGCTAAATCGGGTTCCTACTAAGTCGGAGCCCAAAACACCGTATGAGTTGTGGACAGGACGTAAGCTCTCATTAAGTTATATGCATATATGGGCTTGTCCCGCTGAGGCAAAATTGTTTAACCCAAACATTGGTAAGTTGGATTCTAAGACAGTAAGTTGCCATTTTATTGGCTATGCAGAAAAGAGTAAGGGATATCGTTTCTATTGTCCGCAACAATATACTAAGTTTGTAGAAACAAGGTATGCCGTCTTTTTAGAGGATGTCATGATCAGGGGGGTATGGCAAGACGAGAAATTAATCTTGAAGAGAAGCGGGTTTATGTACCCACTCCTATGATTCAAGAACCATATTTCTCATTACCTACTGCTGTTGAATCATCAGTGCCTATTGGTAATGATTCAACACCTGTTGTTAGTTCTCCATTGGCAACGGAATTATTAAGAGAGGTTGAACATTTTCAGCCCGTTGTCACTAATAATGAAGAGCAACAACAACCTCAAAATGAGGATAATGTGCAATTAAGAATATCCCAACGAGAAAGAAAATCGGCCATTTCGGACGATTATGAGATCTATTTGAGTGAGGCAATTCAAATGGAGGGTGATCCCACCACATTTGAAGAAGCTATGAGAAGTCATCAATCATCTGAATGGCGTAAAGCCATGGAGGATGAAATGAGGTCTATAGAAACAAACAAAGTCTGAGATTTAGTTGAGATTCCTAATAGAGCCAAAACAGTAGGTTGTAAATGGGTCTACAAAATTAAACGTGACTCCAAAGGGAATATTGATAAGTTTAAGGCCAGACTTGTTGCAAAAGGTTTCACTCAAAGAGAAGGGATTGATTATAATGAGACATTTTCACCTGTCTCAAGTAAGGATTCGTTCAGAATCATTATAGCATTAGTTGCGCATTATAATTTAGAATTACATCAGATGGATGTAAAGACGGCGTTTCTCAATGGTGATCTATATGAGAACGTCTATATAACACAACCGAAAGGTTTTGTTGTTAAGGGTAAGGAACATATGGGATGCCACTTAAGAAAGTCCATTTATGGACTTAAACAAGCATCAAGGCAGTGGTATCTCAAGTTCGATGAAACAATAAGAAAGTTTGGGTTTAAAGAAAATGAGGAGGACAATTGCATTTATGCTAAGTTTAAGAGCGGGAAATTTATTTTCCTCGTGCTTTACGTAGATGATATACTATTTGCCAGTAGTGATGTCAATCTACTATCAGAAACTAAGAAGTTTTTGTCCTCTAATTTTGATATGAAAGATCTTGGTGAAGCATCCTATGTATTGGGCATAGAAATTCACCGAGATAGAAATAAGGGGGTATTAGGCTTATCACAAAAGACATACTTAGAGAATGTACTGAGAAAGTACAATATGCATAAGAGTAAGCCTTCGCCTGCTCCGATTGTCAAGGGCGATAAGTTTGGGAACTTTCAGTGTCCTAGGAACCAATATGAGATCGATCAAATGAAGTCGGTTCCATATGCTTCTGCTGTCGGAAGCCTTATGTATGCTCAAGTCTGTACTTGCTCTGACTTAGCTTATGTGACCGGAATGCTTGGCAGATATCAGGCCAATCCAGGGATTGATCACTGGAAGGCAGTTAAGAAAGCATTAAGATATGTGCAAGGCACAAAAGGCCTCATGTTAACGTATAGTAAGTCAGACCCACTTGAAGTAGTGGGATATTCAGATTCAGATTTTGCGGGTTGTGTGGATACTAAGAAATCCACGTCAGGTTATATATTCACCCTCGCGAATGGAGCCATTCGTGGAAAAGCTCCAAACAAACCGTCACTGCATCGTCCACAATGCATGCCGAGTTTGTTGCATGTTATGAGGCCACCGGGCAGGCTGTTTGGCTTAAGAAATTTTTACCCGGTCTTAGAGTGGTCGACAGCATTCAAAAACCACTTAAGTTATACCGCGATAATGAGTCCGCAATATTTTACTCTCACAACAATAAGTCGAGTGGTGCTGCCAAACACATCGACATTAAGTTTTATGTTGTGAAAGATTAAATTCAGGATCATACCATAAGTCTTAAGCATATAAGTACCAAGCGTATGCTTGCGGATCCGCTAACAAAAGGTCTTCCACCCAGCGTGTTCAGTGAATACGTAGCCGGCATGGGTTTAAGGGAGAGCCTATGATCATTGGATATTTAGGGGCCAAGTAAGAGTAAGGTTCATTTTCAAGTGTGAGATGTATTGTGGTCTTCGAGTCCAACAATACGTAAATAGTTGTTGTGATGCGTCGTGCCCTATATGTCAAGCATGAGAAAATGGACACTAAGTTTAGTATTAAGTAAGTTGGTAAGTTTCAGATTCGAGTTCAAGGGGGAGAATGTTGGGAAGTACCGGACTTGTCCGGTAAAGACCGGACTAGTCCGGTTTTGTCCAGTAAGGGTAACCGGACTAGTCCGGACCCTTAGAGGACTAGTCCGATATTGTCCAGTAAGGGTAACCAGACTAGTCCGGATCCTATACAGACTAGTCCGGTTTTTCAGTAACTTTCAGTTTGAACTCGAAATTGATATGTGTTCTAAATGAAAGGACACAATCCACCGAATTTTGAGTCTCTGATCGGGAGACTCAATAATTCCTAAGGGTGGGAGGCCCCCTCTTGTGTCTCTTGGTCAACTATAAGAAGAGGGTCAAGTGTGTGATCAAAGAGTGCTTAAGGGTATACACTCATACACACTTGAACACTCTAACCCACTCAGAATCCGATCAAGATACCAAGAGAAGAACAAGGGAAAACGCCTCTCGCCGTCGTTCTTCTTGCGGCCTCGCCTTGTTGGCTAGATGGCCGCATCGTCAAGCAACAACAAAGATGGAGGAGAAGGTATTATTGATGTTCTTGTGCTATTTGAGAGATAGCACTTGGTGTTCATGTTGTAATCAAATTTCTCTATGTAATTCGAGATGATTTAGTGGCTATTTGATCTTTGGGCTCCCTCTTGATTTCTAACATACTCATGTAGTGACATTGCATTTCTTAAATTATAGACCTCAAGAGTTCTTGAATGCACCGTTGTTACTTTCCTCTTTTTTTTTCAAGTGGACAAAATTGTTGTTTGGGACACAGAATGCATTAATACGAAATTGTTGCACTGTTTCTTCTTTTCATATTATTGTAAAATAACAAATATTTTCGTAGACTCCAAGTTTATTTTATTTTATTTTCATTTACATGTATTTATTCAAACAGTACAAGAGATTTTTGTTCCTTGATTTGTTTTTTTACAGAGATAATATGAGAAAGGACAAATCAAGTTCTATATTAATTTTGACAGGAATACAGAGGAGATGACATATGTTTCCTAACTTTCGGGTGTACATTTGAGTTACACTAAGAAACAATGCTCTTAAAAAAGACAAAACAGCAGCCCGTTAGATTCAAGCAACAGTGAATGGGTTTGGGTGTGTACTGCAAGACGTGCAATAAACATGCGAAAGTCGGACATCCGCGAGGGGGTGCCATGTCGAATGAGGATCCCCTAATTTAAAACGCAATCACTGATATGTGGAGGCTCGATCTCACATGTCAGTGACCACATCATGTTGTGAAGTAAAGTCAGGTGATTCTCGTCCTGCCATGTGGCAGCCTATTGATTGTGGTATGTGATTAAATTGTATTTCGATTTTTAAATTCATTTATCTCCTAAACCATGCATCTATTTTCAAAACCTTTTGAACTATGATGTTGTTTAGAATTAATACAACCAAATGAGATCCAATATAAATATATTCTATTTTTACATTTTTGACATTTTAAATATACAACCCGTTAGATTCAAGCAACAGTGGATGGGTCTCAATGTGTATTGCAAGTCTCAATGTGTACTGCAAGACATGTAGTAAACATGCTAAAGTCGGACATTCGCGGGGCTGCCATGTGAGATGAGGATCCCCTAAGTTAAATCGCGATCATTGATATGTGGGTCCGATCTCACATGTCAGTGACCACGTCATGATCTGCAGTAAAGTCGTATGATCATGTCCTACCATGTGGCAGCCTGTTGATTGTGGCACGTGATTAATTTTAATTTTAATCTTTAAATTCATTTTTCTCCTAAACCATGCATTTATTTTGAAAACCTTTTGAACTATGATGTCGATTAGAATTAATACAATCAAATAAGATCCAATATAAATATATTCTTTTTTATACTTTTGACATTTTAAATATACATGCTCAATGAACGCATACTTTCAACATTTCTATAGCTGTTGTTGAACTAGATCTACTAAATTGTTGGAACGGATTTTCAAAATGTTGATAAGGAATGTTAGAAATGTTAAAAATAAGTAAAGTTGCAGATCATTTCAAATATGCTCCTCAATAATTTAAATATGCTATTCAACATATTGTATAAAAAATTGAACTACTTATCCGTAATTGTTGAACTTCCTTTTGGAAAAATGTTGGATCAAGTATGCAACTTTTAACACAAATTAAAACATAAACGGATAAAAACTTACTTCTATGTCCACGGGCTGAAGCATCTTCTGAGATGAGAATACAATGATCATCATGATTTAGTGGGTTGGTTTATTGATTAGCCGAATAAACTTAATGGGCCGTTCGCGAGATGAGTGTTAAGATACTCACTCCATTCCAAAATACTTGTCACTCTCGAATTTATTTGAACTAGAGAGTGGCAAGTAATTTGTAATCGAGAGAGTAGTAAGGCCTCCCTTAGCACAACTCTATGAAGTTGATTCTCTAGATTTATTTTTGATTCTCTGATAAAGTGATTCTGTGACTGGAAGTGATTCTCTATGATTCTTTAAAATAAATTCTCAGAATCAAGACAGAAAATCGCTTCACAGAATCACGAGAAGCTACTTTTTTTAGTTTTTAGCTCTCAGCTGCTTAGTTCATTTCAAAGAATCACTTCTCGGAATCGAGCAAGAATCACTTATTTTAAAAAACAATGTTTGGTACAACTTCCTTGATTCTCCCTGATAATCAACTCCGTAAAACTCTACCAAAAGAAGCCTAAATAGCACTCGGGTTTCATATAGGAGGTACCATGTGTATATGCATTAATTTAACTGCAGTACGCAAACAAACTTGGACCTTCTGTTTGTTATAGACAAGGCGTTCGGGCAAACAAGATATTCTACCGCCATCAACAAAAAAGCTAAGAGGAAAATAATTAGTAACAGTACAAAATGAATCAACCAAGCAATCTGCATGACAGCCACCACCCGGCTCCAGAGGACATGACCCCTTGACCTGTGCATTTGTCAACATATTTGACAAAAAGCAAGATTTCTACAGGTGCACAAGCACCCCTCGAGTCTCAGCCATCATCTTTACCAGCAACTCAGCAAATCAGCACTCAACAGCCATAATTACAAGGGAAGATTTCCACCCTACCCTACTACTGCCAAACGAATGGCAGTGCTTGTGAAGGATCCTCAAACAAAGCATCAGGAAAAAACGCTGCAACCGTTGCAGGTGTTGTTGCATCTTGCGACGCAAATGAAGAGGTGCCCAGTGTTTGGACTGTGGTGGGGAAAGGATGGTGCAGAGACGATGACAGAAGAGAGAGAGCACACTCCGGGCCCAGCGTGCCGGAGAGACTGCTGCCTCTGGTGTGGTTGTGATTTTCAGCTACAACATTATTGGGGGTAAGTGCATTGAGCATGCTACCACCGTCCTGAGACTGAGAGAAAGGGAACTGTTTTGGTGCCTTGAAGGTTTCCGAGAATGATATGAAGGCCTGCTGATGATTAACGAAGTGAATGCAGCTGGAATTCTGGCCCAATCTTGGAGTTGATTGTGGATGGATTTGAAATTGATTCACTGCAAAATAATAACTACTTGTCATCTATATACTTTGTTGTTTCCTTGATTGTGATTGGTTAAAGGTTGCTCAAAAACAAATAATTAGCATCTGAAAAATCTACCGGAGTATGCAAGCAACCAATCATAAAAGGATTCCAATCAGCAGAAGTAGCACAGTTTCCAAATGATGAAGACAACATGTCCTCAAATAAAAAGTTGCTGTATGCAATTTTGACCAATTATTATGTAAACAATAGATTAATTGCTTAACGAGGATATATATAGGGGTGTAATTTAAGGCATCCCAACCGAATTACTCCCTGCGTCCCAAATTAAGGAATCTAAACTAAACTATAAAACTCTTCAATATGATAATTAAACTACCAATTTATCAATCTTATGTAAACTGAAATGTACAAACCTTGGTGGTACGGAAAGAAACCCCCCAAATTCATGGTGTCATGCTGTGGCTTTCTTCGACGCCTGTTATGGCCATCCAAACGCTTCCTGCAACTTCGTTTTCCCTCATCAAACTCAGATAGCATGTGAAATCTGCAAGTACACAATAACCAACCACATTCAGGACAAACTGGTATCAACTGGTACCATATATTTAGGTACAAAGCAGATTTTTTCCTTTTTGCTATGATGTCAAATAGGATTTACAGATATATTTTGATGAAGCATATTAAAAAAAGAGTGAAATGCATGAGCGCCCACTGTATTTAACGGGTTGTCTCAATTTGGCCATTGTACTCACAAAATTGCAAATCGCAGCCATTAAGCTTGCTTCTCTGTGCCATAGTCATTCGGTCTGTACCACTATATCTTTTTTTCCTCAAACACGCAAGAGATCTGCGTATCATTATATTAAGAAGAAAAAAGGGTTAAAGAACCCGTACAACATACACACTACTCACACATACAAAATTAACAAAGGGCGACCACAACATTACTCAACTTAGCCTAATCTCCAGGCAATGGGGCAGTCATGAATGACACCCCATGAGCCCCAGCCATCTTCCAAAGGTGTCGTGCCTCACCAGCTAGGATTAGAGCAGTCGTTATACTAGGAGTAACTCCCTCTAACACAAAGGTGGCGGCTACAACGACGGTGGGTGGAGCAGAGGAAGGACGTTTGAAACTTGTTCCCCAGCAAATCATCAGCTGATCAACTGAAGCTCTTAGTCGGATGACTAGTCAGACGATTAGGATTCTAGTCGTCCTCATCAGGTAGACAGGCCTGATCGGAATTAGCTAGGTTTAAGGCCGACTAATAACAATTAGTTGTTAATCTTGCAAGCTCGTGAAACTCCAGGATTTTTACAACTTGTATTATTTTGGTAGTATCATTTACTCGTTCTACCTAATATAAATTGTGCTAGGAACTCTCGAATTGGCTTAATTGCGGACTTTGACTGTTTCGTTAAGTTAAATGTGTTTCGGATTTTATTAGCCTATTCACCCACCTAAGGCTACTTTTATGGTGTGACTAGACGCTAGGCGATGCCTTAATAACACTGCACTTGGACAGCCCCCATACTTCTATGTTCGTTTCCAAGGACTAAATTGTGTTGATCCAAGACGAAACCCTCATAAGCTAACTTGATTGAATATTGTACACTTTCTGAGAGCCTCCAAATGTGTGTGTCTTCCCCTCCAGGCTGCAGCTGGAAGTCGAAGAGAATGTTTCAAAGCCATGGATAATCAACCAAAACCCCAACTAAAATTGCTCCTTTAATATCATTGATCCATGCCTTGTTATTGAATCTTCAAGGATTATCGAATCCCACCCTCTGCCACACACTTAGCGATAAACTGGATATACTCCCTCCGTCCCCATAA
The DNA here is from genome assembly GCA_036927565.1 of Tuctoria greenei. Lineage (NCBI taxonomy): Eukaryota > Viridiplantae > Streptophyta > Magnoliopsida > Poales > Poaceae > Tuctoria > Tuctoria greenei. Next base: position 171,322,830 of record JAYESD010000009.1, on the reverse strand, counting down.
ACTTGTCACTTTGTAGTTCATTTTTGAACTACAAAGCGACAAGTTTATGAGGACGGAGGGAGTACCATATAAGCATCAATGGCGTAAGGGTGATGCTGACTTGGTCTTGAACCCTTTACGGAGCTCCATATGTGGGTGGAGGCCGTTACTTGGCATTCCAGGAGACTGGAGGTGAAAGGTCACGGGAGATCATGGAGTGGCGCGCTTTGTGACCTTCACGCTTGCACTTTGCAGCGATGTGTCTGAATGAGAAATAGTTGAAATATCGGTTGATCAGATCTGCAGACACCGATCGAGCGCCTTGAAGGCGAGAATGATGTTTGGCTCTTGAATCCAACCCTGACTTGTAGTGGCAATCATTAGCGGCAGACACCATAGCAGTCGTCGAGCCAGCCAATGAACCACCTCCTGTGACTCCGACATAGGAGGAAGAGGGAGCAAGCAGGAGCAGGCGCGGGGAAGATGGTGGCTAGAACGCTGTCGACCTACCATGCGAAGACCAAGCAATGACCTGACATCATGTTCCAACAGGGGAAGGGAAAGCAACAAGGGATGAGAAGACGACAGAGTGGTGGTGACCTAGACCTGGGAGGTGAACAAGATGGGGGCGAGGGCTGGAGTTGTGAACCCAGATAACTTGAGGAAGGGAGAAATCAGGTCAACCGGTGAAGCTGAGGCCGAGGAGGGGAGGGGGACAATGGAGCAATGAGCCCCAACAAGGAGGGGGGGGGGGGGGGGGGGGGGGGGGGGGAGTCAGGAGGGAAGGAGAAGGTAGGGATGACGAGGATGGGCGGCGGGAGAGGGAGAGACTCTGTTGGGGGGAGGGCGTCCGCGGGGAGCAGAGGGCGAGGATCGATCCTGTGACGGAAGGGCAACAAGGCAGAAGGGGAGCAAGCGGAAGCTGAAAATAACGAAGAGGAAGATGGGGGCTGTAGGGGATGCAGGAGGGAAGGACAAAAGAGGCAACGAGAGCTCCAACTGTGAGGAGGCGACCAACGGCAAAGCTGTCAAAGGGGAGGTGATCAGGGAGGGTCACCTTCCTGAGCCACATGACCAACCATCCATGTCGCATCAATCCCCACTCATCAATCCTTCCTTGCGCCTGGTCGTCGGCCCTGTTTTAACAGGCTTTGTTGTCCTTGTTGCATTGATGTATTGCTGGAATAATATCATTGAGTGAATATAATCAGCACATGTGACGTAGTTAGGATACACATAATAAGTGGTGAATAAAATCCATAAGATAATGATACTTTATAGGATAAAAGTATTGGATGATTCTGTCTGAGGCTTGGACAGGCACCCACAGCAGGCCGGTTCGGGCTACTATAGGCTTGGAGTGTGCCAGGCCTGTTCGGTGTGAGGCAACAACACCGTAGTGAACTAGGACTCCTAGTTTTTTTAAATGATGAGTAAAGTCTAGACTTTTTCCTCTAAAGAGGTTATAATCAGCTTATTACAAGCTTTTTCCTCTAAAGAGGTTATAATTAGCTTATTATAAGCGAACACAAATGCAGACATTCACAACCTATTGTCTAGAACAAGGTCATGATAACATGGCTAAGCACACGACTGTGGACCAGACTTCATGGACCAACATGTGACATATTCGATCTCTCATATTTTTCGTCGGTATACCCCAGGTTCGGCACCTATAAACTCCTCAGTAGAGTACTTGCATTTAGTATTGTGAAATTTAGTCTAAAATTCGCTCTCACCGAAATCGAAGTCAGGACCTAAGTAGTACTACGCAGAGTATTTAACCACTAGACTAGGACTCCTAGTTAGATTAGAAAAACAGTCTAGAGATAGAAATATTGATGCAAATTTAAATAAGGATTAGAGTATCCTAGTTGGTTAAGATTTTGGTGTAACCTGGCTATAAATATCCACCAGTTTCCTCTCAGTTTCTCTCTTGCGCACGCCCCTGTCCTCTCTCTCCTCTCCGCATGAGGCTCTAGAACAGATCCACTGTTAGCAGATTCAATCTTCAACACCTGTGTAGACCAGTTTCAAAAGAGATTGACACACGCTAGCCTGCCTTTTCTCTCCTATGTGTGGGTTCCTGGCTGTTAGGCACATAGCAGATCCAATCCGCTGTGCATGCTGACTGCAGTTCCGGTGATCCCCTCACCGGAATTCCAACACAAAGATGTGAATAGGAAGAACCTTCGGTCTACTCGGTAAATTTGGTTCGGTTATTTTGGTCTTTTTGAATTTCGGTTTTTTAAATTCACTATCCGAAATATTATACAAATATTAGATACAACAACAGCAGCCAAGCCTTTGTCCCAAGCAAGTTAGGATCGGCTAGAAATATTATACAAATTACGTACCAGAAATTTTTAGTACCTAAAATTCGGTTTGGTCTTCGGTCTTAACCGAAATATCCGAGTTATACATTATTCTCATTTCATGCTCTCAACGATGAATAAAGTTTAACATCATTCGTAAATTTAATCTCGAGAGACAATAAATTTATAATTCACTAATGATAGGATCATAAATAAATTGTTTAATCTAGTGACTTCACATATCATAACTCACAAAAGAAATATCAAAATTCATATTATTTAGAGTTTAAGCTCATAATTTAACTTGAGATTTTATTGTCCAGATATTCGGGTATTTTGGGTACCTGAGGGCGATATTCGAACCAGAAATTAATATATCGGTTATCTAGATTTGCTACCCAAATAGGTACTCGATACTTAGGTCTTTTCGGTCTCGGTCTCGGTTTTTCTTATTCCGGTTTTTCGGCTTCTCTTCAAAAATTGTTGGGTTTTATTTCTAGCCAACCCCAACTTGTTTGAGATAAAATCTTGATTGTTGTTGTTGTGGTCCCGATTTTTTTGCCTACCCCTAGATGTGAACAGGCTGAGAACTTTAAACATCAAGACTTAACCAAGATGTTAATCAAAACTATGGGTTTCTACCTGACTTCACTTACAGTTCCTATCATGGTTTTTAAGGTGTCGCTTAAGCGGTAAGACACCGGAGGAGGTCGTGTCCTTGTCGCCTAGGAATTTAGAGTAAGGCGTCTCCAGAGTTTCGAGCACCGCTTGGGGTGTCCCTGGGGCATCCTAGGGCATTAGTGAGGCACGTCTTGGCGACTTGACAGCTGCGGCGGAGTGGCGGGGTTGCAGATCTCGGGGTGGCGAGGATCGGAGGGATGAAGCAAGGAAGGAGGAGGCGGAGGCGGATCTTCACGAGGAAGGAGGCGACGGCGGTTCGATCTCCACGAGGAAGGAGGCAGCGACAACGGATCGATCTCGATGAGGAAGGAGGCGACAACGGCGGATCGATCTCCCCGAGCGGACCAAATCGAGGCAGCAGAGGTGGGATCTCCCCTAGCGAACCGGGTCAAGGCGGCGGCAGATCTATTGGGAGGGGAGAGGGGGCAATCGATCTGCATAACGGAACGGAAGAGTGGGCCGCACAGCTGTATAAGCGGGAGCGGGCAGGAGATGGGAGTGGGTTGTATGCGGAGTGTTAACGGGCCTGCCAAAATAAGTCAAAAATAACAAAAATATGCATATATTCATGTATTCTTCAAATATTTAAAATATGTTGCTGCATATATTTTCCAGTTTTACATATTACTAAAGCATCACCCCACCTTACGGTTTATCGCTTAAAAAGTAAAAAGAGGGTCCGCCTCGAGTCGCTTTATCACCTTAAAAACTACTGTTCCTATGCTTCATTCATTCAACTTAGCTGCCACTACTTTTCGATGAAATGATGAATACAGAACTTGAATATGTGGAGCCATTTTTTTTATCGAGCCTCAGTTGAGTATGTATTTTTCCATCAAGATACATCTTAAAATGCTGAGCACTGTAATCTATTCGAAATCAAAGTTTCAAAATGTGAAATATCTTTTAAACTGTAATTGCACCTCACATGCCATGATCTTTGTTTATTTGACTGAGAAATAATGTACCTTTAGATGACAAAATATTCTAGTCATTCACCATACGTATTTATGTAACATACTGTACTGCTTTCAGCAACGTTCTATTCTTTCAGTTTTTTCCCAAACAAAAGACAAGAAAAGAAAGTTTCCCATTTTAAATGAAACAAAATTAGTGCACCCATGTTCAGTTCAACTTCTCTTCTCCTGTTGGCTGACTGTGAAACATTCAAAACAGGGAAACAGGCAACATCAATCAAACCAAGATATGATCTAATTTCCTGTTTCAGGTAACTTGCTTCGAGGAATAACCCATGAAATAACCTATACCAAGTTTGAAGTATTGCTTTTCTCGTCAGCACTAGCGACATGATAATCTCTACAGTTCATGTCAGATCTTGCGAAACAGCTTCTTATTTGGTTCCTCAAAAATATGGGTGGTTCATAAAGTCCCATATCAGCACAGCACAGCAAAGCTGTGCATTCTGACTGAGCATGCAGCTGAAGAAACTTCAACCCTCATCAATCATAAGCACGATTGTGCATGATGCTGAATATCCAATAGAAAACTCAAACCCTACTCAAGCAAGTCAGTTGTCTACACCAGCAACTTTGGTTAAATAGTACCAGTTGGACTAAATTAATCAGCATCACAAGACCCAAAATGCCACCGAACTACCAACCCAATTGTTTAGTCGTCCACCAATAGCATCCAAGAGATTAAATAATCAGATCCTAAACGCCACCAAATTATCCACCCAATTCTTTAGCTTGCCAGCAGGGGACCAAACAAGAACCAAAAAATTTCGATAAATTTGCCCCAAGGTAAGCAAATCTACCCATTCCCAAATCCCCGAATTAGCATCTAGATGGGGACCAAACTCGCACAATTATTAACTAATGACCCCATCCGCACAATAAACCTTGAATAATCGGATTCTTAAAACCGTCATGTCGTAGGATTGGAAGGTGGTGCCTTACCGGCTGCATTGCTGGCAGAACCGCTTCTCCTGGCCGCCGACGACCACCACCGGCGTCTTGGAGTGCTCCTCGCAGACCTTGTGCCGGCGGTGGTACTCTCGACACCGGCTGAGGTCGGACCGGCACCCGTCGACGGAGCACGTCTCCGGGACACCGCCGCTGCCCGCCGCGCGGGGCCTCCTCCCTGCCCCCGACGACCGTGGCGGCCGCGTACGCCGGACGAGACCGAAATCTTGGAGCTGTATCTCGGCAGCGGGAGAGGTGGAGGAGGACGGCCCGGCGAAGGACACCATGGTCGGGCCACGGTCCGCCGCCGCGCTCCAGGACGGCGCCCCGGATGCCACCGCCCAGTCCATGCCACCGGACAAGAAACGCCGCCACCCTATTCCCGAGCAACCGTCAATGACAACAGTAATTTGGGGAGAAAATTCTACAGCAAACCAAAAAACTAGACAAGAAAATGGCATCCACACAAGAAAGCGAGCAGGGATGCACTCCCGGACACAGCAAGAACTTGCTCATGGAGCGACGCCTGCGGAACGCAGCTATCCAAGTGCAAGGAAGCGACAAAGAGAAGCGGAGGAGAGCGGCACGTACGATCGGAGGGAGACGAGGGGGCGGCAGTGAACAGTGTAGTGCGGCGGGGCTGGTGGGGAGCGAACACCAATCTTTGGAGCGGGGAGTGGGTATTATATGGGTACACTACTGTTCACTGATCCCGATCTTTGGAGAGAAGTTTTCTTATTAATCAATTCACCTTTATGTTTTGCATCTCCATTCTTACTGTTCTCCGAAACACATGATAGGCTATTACTCCCTCTGTTCTCAAAATAAATGGTATTTAAAACGGCATATTTATTTTAAATTGATTTAGATTGTTTGTCATAAACAGCATTTATTTCAGAATAGACTGAGTGTCTTGTACTCTCTTCATTTTAAATAAATAAAGCTACGTGTGACCTAAACATTTATGAAACAGACGAGGGGGAAATGGTGAGGTGATGCAAGTACTAACAGATACAATAACAAAGAAGATATTACAAAGATTAGCGCTTTCCGCAGTGGTGTACCGTAAAGTTTACCGGATTGTAAATATAGAATAGAGTATTAAAAGTATAGAGTAGGTGTGCAGGATGAACATGCTGGAAGTATAGAGAAAGTATAAAGGATAGAATATGGTTTAAAAGAAACGAGTGCGGATAGTGTAATGTTACATGGAACTTTGAACTCATCTTTATCATCGAACAACGATCATGCATATTACAATCACATCCGAAGCACAAATGGAGAACCATACGCTGCAACATTATAATATTGTTGACGTATAATATAAGGGTATGTCTATTTCTCAGATGTCTAAAATTAGTGGATAATTACTATCATTAACCACTAATTTTACAGTTAATTATTAACCTTTAATTCTATAGGTTAATCAATCATAATTTTTTGTTTAACTTTTTTTACAATTAATATAACTCTTATAATTACATATTAACAACTACATATTAACAATTGACAAAAAAAAATTTACCTCATCTTCTTCCATTCCGGACGCCGTCGCCGCGACGCTACCTCCACCACGCGCCCGCGAGCCGGCGAGATCCATTATTGCCGCTTGCGCCAGCGAGATCCCCTGCTCGTGTCATCGCCTCTCGCCGCGATCTGCCGCCCGCGCCACCGCTCGCTGCCATTTATGCAGCCGCCCGCGCCTGCTCGTGAGGAGCCGCCGCATGAGCAAGCTCGACTGAGGCAGATTAGGGCTGGGAGTACCATATACTTCAGTTGCACAAATCCTAAAGTGAGATAAGAGATTGACGGTTGAAAGCATCGACTGAGAAATAGAAAAATGTCAGCCAACTAAGTTTGACGATAATATAAATATCCTCTAATGTAAATGGAGAACTTACAACCACCAAACGGTGTTACACGACATCCACATGAAAGTTCCATTATGTTACAAACACAAAATATTCTATTGTAACAGCATACTAAGTTTGACGTTCATCCAAAATGATTGTTTACAAAAAGACCAGGAGACCACAACTCTCAACCTTCAAGAACTACATTTGCTACATCAATCAAAACATAAGTAAAGAAGCAATGATTGATTTGAGGTGCTGCAAATTTTCTCCTGCAACTTTTTCATCTATCCTAATTCCCAACATTCGGGGAGCAGTTCTTAATCGATTAACCTTCTTATTATTATTATTCTTCTTTGTTGCAAAGAAGTTATTATTAATATATTCTCACTGATGCCTCATGCCCCTGATGGAGATGGACAGGACTACTGAATGCTTCAGTGTTGTGAAGGTCATGTTAAAAAAGCTTTGTGTCTTTTGATGCCTGCGAGCATGCTATGTTTTGGTACAACATGGGTTTGGTTCATGTACTTAAACCCCATTGGGGAATGAACTTCTGTGATTACCCAGATATCCGGTAGTTCAAATAGGGTTTAGAACTAGAGGTTCTGGGTAATCGAGTCTTTTATGTACGTTATATCTCTGTTTCAATTTGGAATGGAGGTGGTGCAACCATGTCAAAAAAAAATTATCTATTGTAGATGATCATGACCATTATTGAGACTGCCCCCAGTCGTTATTATTGTAAATTTGTATTCTAAAATAATGCTCCTAGAAAGATTTCATACTCAATATTGCAGTGTCCACATTAATTTGTATTCAATCGATTTAGAATGCTTAGTTAATTTAAATGCACACGCAAATATATTTATTACGGACAAGGAAGATAAAACTGTGGTAAAATATACCAAAATTAGTTACTCATTGGTATATGAATGTTGTCTGAAACGACTCTTTTTTCAAACGAGAGGGAGTATTCGTGACGAAGCATTGTACGGTTTCTGCAAAAAGCGCACCTACCGAGCACCAAGTACCAATGCGGCGAGCCTTTTCCATTTTTTACTGGAAAAGGCTCTCGATTTGCCGTGCTACTTTTGGCTTAAAGTTCCACCAATGGATATGCCCAATCTGGACAGATTTGGAGGGGACAGACAATGGTGCTGCCATGATCACTTCACCTTCCACGAAGATGGCCACAACGGTAGCAAGTGTGTGTGTGCTCGGCAGGGAACTGTTTCACCTTGGAAGACAGCGTCCCCTCTGTTTCTCGACACACTCTTGCTCTGATGTGTGCAGCACATGCCTCCGTGGACCTTTATAATGCACTTGACGTCCTTGCTCATCGAATTGCGTAAAATATACGCTAATGGTTACAGCCAATGGATCGAACAGAGTGTTATTCTTCAAATCCACAAGAAAATAGTGGTACAGGAGCAAAATTATTTTATTCCGGTGTTATTAGAGCAATTTTGCCTTTTTTTTTCAAGAAAAAACATAATACAGACATAGAGACACGCATGTACACTATACCTTTATGAGCGCGTTTAAAAGAATAATGCTGCTGATCTTCAAATTCACGAAGTCAATATAGCTGTCGTATTATTGTTCGTCTACCACTAAAAAGTAATTGAGCGTAAATACAACATCATGCCAAGTTTAGGACCTAAACTAGTTGAGTTTGCGCTAGAGCTCATCGTGTTTTGAGAATCACACAACAAGAGGCACATAAAAAGACACAAAAAATTTCATGTCACTCAACTCTGGTGCCGGTCACATTGTAAACTCTGTTTTCCCCTTATATACGTATAATATGAGCACCGTTTCACCAGTCCTTCGAAAAAAAAAAACTAGGGCTACAGGAGGAAACAGAAGCAGTCCGTGCAGGTGTTTACATGCTTCATAGAAAATGCAACCCATGTGATTGAACAACGTTTCTTAGATTGGATACAATGGGCACCGACTTTTCTCATGACATATGCATATATCGGACAAAGAAACAAAGGAAATGCATTGCGCATACATGGAAGCTTAACAAGTTGTTGTACCCCTTGTTTAGATTCCTCGGAATTTTAATTAGCCCCCCCCCCCCCCAATAATTATAATCTGAATCTGATTTGGAAGAATGATAAGCAGCTGGGACAATGAATATTGGTTCATCCAACGGTCACTCAAATATTTTGTCATAATGGCCTATTAATATTTTTATTTACCGGCAACAATTGCTGAATGCTTAGTCAACCTATACAAGTTGTTTCGTCGCCTGTGAGAGGCATATTTTTCTCCTAGCTGCTTATTTATACTTATAATGCCATTTTATAAATTATTGCCATCAAGACAACAATTTAGTTAAGTCTTGAACTAGATACATCAATTTTAAAACAAGAATACCCCGACTAAAAGTGTACACAAAAAAGGGACATGAGTTTTGCAGTCCAGATTTGTTAGATTTTAGGGTTCCTTAATCTATCGGGTGAGGTATAAGTTCAGAATAAGCAACAAACATAGAATTCTAATTAGAATATGAACACGAGTATCAGGGATAAGAGTATGTGTATACCTTTCTGTTGTAAACCGAGAAGATGAGGTTGAACGTGGCAGCGGCACTGTGATCGGGGAGACGATAGTGGTGCAGTGGTGATGGCGACGGCTGTCCATGGTGGTGCCTACAATGAGCTTTTCCCCGCACTTCCGCACCCTTACTGGTCGGATCAATGATATCGTATTCAGGACTAGTTGGAGCAGCAACCCCTGTTGGATGGTTGCACCTTATACATGTCACAGTATGCGAGGGGGTCCATCGCTATAGATGGCAAGAGTGACCCCGATCAGAGCACCTATATGGGAAAAGAGATGGGAGATCAAAACTTTCTGACAAGACTAACCAGTATTTGTTGGACTGTTTTTACATTCCTTGGGAGCACCCTACTACTAATTGAGCCAAATATGCTATTTCATAAAGTATAAGACATTAATGTCTCATCTCATGGGAAAGAGAATTTTCAGTTAGCCCTCTGACAGTTCAAAAACCAAGAATTTTCAGTTAGCCCTCTGACAGTTCAAAAACCAAACTATCTTAAACAACAACGACCCCTCAAATAGTGGTATCTTTCTCTATCCCCTCTCCTAAGATAAAAATCAAATGCCCATGCAGAATCTAGGCTCATGGCTTCAGCGGACAAAGGGATCTGCATACCTATGGATTATTTTTAAAAGATAAATTATTGATGCGCCGTAACAAGTGGACGGATGATGAGCTCATGGAACTCATGAATTATATCTTCTCCCTCATGGCTTTTATTATAATCATACACGCACTAATAGAATGGAAAAGTTTTCCTAGCCCTCAAATTCATTGGAAAGGGTTTTCCTACTATATGTTAGCTCATTAGACCCAATCTACTATTCGAAAATTATTCGGTTATTGTTCGGAAACTTTCTATTAAAATACGGTAATTTCGACAATTCGATCGAAAATCAGTCTAAATCGTTTTCATTCCGTTTACTAAATTTCAATGTCCGATAAAAACGGTAACTGGATCGAAAATTTGAAAATTGTCAAAAATGATAATCGCATCGAAAATTTTGGAAAACGGCGTCGGATGATTCGAAAATTTACCGTACCATTTTCATCCTACTTCAGACCATAGGCTTCTTCACCCTCCTGGCCGCGCGCTCCAGCACCCAGTTCCAGCCGCCACCCGTGCCACTGCAGTGACAGTATAATTTTTTTTCGAAACTGCAGTGGCAGTAGAATAAAGATAAGATCTTGATTAGCTGCTTATATGAATGCGCACATGTACAGTAATTGCATGTTAGTTGCTCTCATAAATCCGTCTCACACCATCTCACAAAACAAACAAGAAACGGAGATGATCACATCTCTCTAGACAAACAAAAAATGAGTTCATCCCATCCCTAAAAACATGGATGGATTCATCTCATCCCACTTTGACTGCAAACCAAACACACCCTTAGGTTACGTGTAGAGACAAAACTAGAGCAAGTAGTTGTATTTCTTACAATTTGCAAGTACTTCCTAGGGCTACTCACTGACTTGGTGCTTGCGTGGATGCGGTGCTCCATGTCCCTAGAAACTATCTGAATATGATTTTTTAAATGCACTAGGCTCTCTTGGAGGAATCTGATTTTTGAAATTTCAAAGTGGTATTTTTATCATATACTGCTCATCCATTTTAGAAATCGTTTGAACTACAATATTTACAATCAATCTTGCTAAATGATATTCAATATGGAAATATTCCACTTTGTTTCGAAACATATCCTGTTATTTTTCTAAAAAGAATATTTAATGAAGCCCTATGAAGTGTTGAATACAGATAAAAAACATAAAATCGTAATATACAAAACTTACCTATGCCCATGGGCCGCAATATCTCTTGGGGACGGGCTGTAATTGTCCTTGCGATTGAAAATGGGCTTCTTCAGTGGGCTGACTCGGCCTTTAGATCGATCACCATTCACATTTCTATTCATCATCCGACGCTGTGTTTTCTTTTTGTCGCTTGGACAATCGTTATTATACCGAAGACATAGTAAAGATTTACCAAATTTATGTTCGTTGTGCAGTCAGGAAAAAGGTTTATTAGTTTGATCTTGGTTTTCGAAATGTTCACCGTTTTCATTCAAATATAGATCATTTGCTGTAGTCATCAGAGATCATCTGCTGCACTGTTGTTATTTATGCGATTCTGAAAGATGGCCGTGTGTAGATTCATATATACGAACTGGGAGATGATCATTCAGAACTAGGCAAAACAAAACGCGTTCTTCCCAATAACTCTAGGACCCTTTTCCATCTCCTCGGCGGCTAATCGGCAGTGGACTGTGGCACTGGCGCGGAGGAGGAGCTCCCAGCGCGGGAAAAAGCTTTGATTGTTGCTGAATGCCAAGTTCTCTAAACAGCAGTGGATTTTATCAACTGTAAGTTTCAAAAACTTCAGCATTGTTTCTCTTGACTCTTCTTTCAAAATACACCTACCAGATTTTACGTATATTGTGTGCGCATTGTGCTAACAGCCACATCTTCTATCTTGCAGGAGGTGATTAGATCGATATCTTGCAAAGGCGAACCAGTTGATGGTAAGGGCGTCATCGAGGATATTCCGCACTTTCTACAGAATGAACCAGTTGAACTCCAATTGCGTCAGAACAAGTAGCAACACTTGCATTCGTAACAGAAAAGCCCGCATTTTGCATTAATTTTCCAAGTTACAAGTCAAGAAGAATCCACACTTTCTTGGGTGATGTCTGGCATGTGTTGTTGCAGTAACTGTTACATGAACATTGCGCAGTTTGGAGTCTGCAGAAAGGTTGGATTAGTGTGAGGAGTTGAGGTCAGTGCACCGTTATTGTTACCCTATTTTTCGTTCTGATGATCATCAGCTGGCAGTTTCTTCTGTAGCTAATTGAACTAGACATGGAAAGGGATTGAGCTGTCAGATCTGGTTTTCAAGTAGCCATCCCAACCACTTACCTCGAGCCATTTCTGATGAAAATCTAGTTCAGATCCAGTTTCAATACTGTAGCTACTTCATTCCCATCGGTTGGTCCGTGGTCTATTTGCACGATATCAATCAAAAACAGGAAGATCTGTGGATCATGTGTTGTTATATTCAACAGCAATATGTTATCTGAACTGGACATATGAGAAAGATATTTGTCATCTGGATGAACAACTGCTGAGCGTAGGACACGGAAGAACGGTACATTCTATCAGTTCGTCTACCAAAATACTACTTCCGTTTCAAAATAATTGTTGTTTCAGACAATCAAAATAACCAGAAATAAACTAATAAAGGTTGTCCTAACGACAAATAAATTGAAACGGAGGGAGTAATTTGTTTACAATACTTTTGTTCATCAGGTAATTTTAGCTGTTTTTGTTGACAGAGTGGACGGATTTCTGAAGGAAAGGGAAAGGGAGGTGGAGGTTCCTCACCGGCGCCGCTTAGCAGCATGAAGGCGTCACCGCCGGCGCGTGTGAGGCGAGGAGATGAGTCGAGACTGAGGTGGGTTGCGGCCGACAACGGAACGGGATCAATTCACACGGGTACGTGGACGGTATTGGGCTTCTCAAGGGCGGATCCGCTCACACCGTAAACTGATTACAGTCCAGCCCAACCAAACAAAAATCAACATTATCTGATCACGCCGTGAGCCGTTTTGCCCCAACCAAACACATTCTTTATTCCTTCAGAAATACGTCCACTCTGTCAACAACATAGCTAGCTTAGCTTTACGTGATGAACAAAAGTCTTGTAAAAAAGTTGTTTGGGTAGGATGGACCATGCACACCCATCCCTCTCCATGAAAAGGGTGATCCTGATGATGAGCCATGTACAATAATCCATGCCTAGAATACAATAAGTACATCACCAACCCCTCTATCAGCCCCCAATCATAAGCTCACATTTCTTTCTCCCCTCCTATGATTTAGCCATTAAGTAGATCCCAAGCATTGTGCAATGATCCATTCTGCCATTTTATAAACCCTAAGTAGATTCGATTGTACACCTATATATCTGCTTGAACAATGATTCGATCGAGAAAAATTAGAGGTGGTCGCTAATGGGGCAGGGCTGCACAGCTACTAGCTAGGGGTATCAAAATTGCAGGACCCACTCCACCAAAATTTGCATCCAAGTTATGATTTGCTGCACCATAACATTAGGAATGGCATGTAACACCCGATGCATGAACAAGGACAATAATATGGTTGGTGATGCCAGGAACGGGATCAAGCTGGCAGAGAACCGGCTGCGTATCAGTGCCGTGACAGTGTGCTGAATGCAGAGCATGTAGTTAGGCAGCAGGCTAAAAAGGGAGAAGAAAGTTGGGGAAAGAGGAGAGGAAGGTGCAACGGAGGAAATCGGGTTTGAGCTAGCTCATTATACGGTTCATGGATATATAATAGGGTGTGAAAAAACAGTGATTGGATTTAGGCTATCCGCACCAGCATACTCTAAAGCATCCTCTAAAGACTTATCTTCCTCTATTTTTCCAGTATCTTATTCTAAATCTTCTAAATTTACACTTATCCAGTAAGCTTTACAGTATGTCTCTGCGGACTATCTTAAAGCGCAAAGCGCGTGAGGGGCAAGCATAGATTGCCGATCACCGCCATAAAAAAGAGTGCATGGAAGGTCATATAATAGGCTGGCAGTTACCAGTGGGAATCCGATTTTTTTTTCTAATTTAGTATATTTTAATCAAATTTGTGGAATGGTGTAGCCGGTACAAATAATTGCAGAACTAAGATTAACTCGCTCTCTCAACGGATATGACCAGATCTCGCCCCGTGGATCGGCGATACTTTCTCTGATCTCGGCTCACCACGGGGCAAGACATCGCTCGAGGAGGCTAAATTGATGGTGATTTTCCCGCAAGGACCGAAGTGTAAAATTTCCACTAGGTCTCGCCCCATGGAGGACAAGAACTCCAAGAGATAGATCTCCCACCACTCCACCAGGTGAGATCTGCATCAGCAACACACAAACATTTTGTAACCTCCTTTTCTTTCCAATTATACATATAAGATTGGATTCATAACATATAAGATACAAATATTTCAAATCCAATGTTACAACATGTTACAAATCATACATAAACCAACAATGTTCGATGTTACAACATATTACAAATAATACATTGCGCATATAAAGTTCAACATTACATTACAAATATAACAAAATTGAGTCCAAATTTTAGACACTTATTACAAATGAGCTCGGTGAATGTGGCCTAGAGGGCGTGTTAATAGGCATTTGAAATTTTTCCTGAAACACTTAGCAAAACTGTTAAAATTAGGAAGGTCGGACTAGCCCCGTGTTAGGTGTAGACTAATCCGGTGTACCTACAAGAATCTAACTCTTCTTGATATTTTCTTTGAATTGTTAAGCAACGGAAAGTAGTAATTATCCTAACAACTTTAACAAGTATTTAGGATGAATAATTTGCACGTGGAATACAAGATTTAACACAAGTTGCAAATATGATCAAATTTATACCCTAGATAGTGATGATAATGAAAAGTATGATTCAAGAACACACGAGAAGAGAATTTTACCGAGGTTCAATCCCACACAAGGGATCTACATTCTCATTGAGGAGCTCACACAGAGTCGGGTCTCCACCAGCCCTTCCCTCACCAAGTCACCACGAAGACCGACTTGGTTCTCACTATCACAAAGGATAATCATCGAGTTTTGGGGCTTTGTCACAGGTTGAGGGCTTCCACTAGATTACAAATGAAAAGAGAGATAAACACACTCGAATAATTACACAATAATCTACAGGAATGTGTGAGAAATCAAATCTAAGAGCTCAATGTCGATGAGATCGTCACTCTCTCTTTCCCAATTGCCAACTCCTAAAGATTTGACTCTTAAGGCCTTAAATTGTGTGGAGAGGAGTGTTCTTGTGCTCTTGGATGCAGTTGTGGCGCTAGGGTTCTTGTTTGGTGGCTATGGGGCTGTGGATCACATATTTATAGACATTTTGAAAAGTTACAAATTAAATTCCGACGCTCGAACTAGTCCGCTATGTGGTACCGGACCAGTCCGGTGTGTTGCGTGATTTATGTGTGGAGAAGTGCAACATACTATGAAATCTTAATTTTTTGTGAGTAGACCGAACTAGTACGCATAGGACCGGAGTAGTCCATTTTTGTACGGAGAAGAAATCAGACCAGTCCTCTCAAAAACCGGACTAGTCCTCTTTTCCTGTGTAGAGAGAAAACGGACTAGTCCTCTCAAGGACCGTACTAGTCCTTTTTTCCCGTTTCATGAATTATGTTTTAGCCCTTAATCTCTCCGCAACGACTTGAGCTTTTGGGGATGTGTCACACACACACACACCCCCTATACATTTAGAACTACTTTTTGCATTTTTTTTCACTTGTGCTCTTTCCTTTCTTGATTCTTCTCACTTGTTTATCATCAATCATCCAAAACCCATAAGGGTGTGCCTAGATGCACTTTCACTCGGTACATGAAATCATTAATTGTCGTGAGTGCAAGGACGTCTCAATGTGGAGGATGCAGTCAATGTTGGCCTCCCATCTAAACAATGTCCCGAAGAGTCTCCTTGGCAGATGAAGAACCTCCTGCATTTTTTTTACAAGTTTTGTATGTGTATCCCAACTCATTACACATAATGCATTGTATGTGTATCCCAACTCATTACACATAATGCAACGCCTCCTTTGTCCTACCTTGGGATCATCCATGCCATTTCGAATGTGTTGTGTTCTATGGCATCCTCTTCATAAGCGTGGTTCCCGGGTCAGGAACATGGAGCACAATTTTTTGATGCCCCTGTGAATTTGCTCGCTGTACTAATTCCATACACCTCGGACTCCCAAGTATATGCAATGTAATCTTTTTTGAAGTATGAAAAAACATAAATTTCAGAAGGAATATCGTACTCCCTGCAGGCACAATATGGCTTGTCCCGCGTGCTGACGATGTATGCGACACACATCTGGTCTATTAACACCTACCACATACTTCAAAAGGGATAAGAACCAATACTAACTGTGAGTATTTTCACTCTCCATGAAAGCAAAGGCTACTAGAAGTACTTGATTATTGTCAACCACCCTAAAAGTTGTTTGAATTTGTCTCTTGTATTTCACTATTAAGAATGTACCATCAATACAAAGGATTGGGCACAATGCTGAAATGACTGGATGCATGGTCTGAATGAGAAGAAGACACAGTCCAATATGGAAGGGTCACCTGCATTGCTAGGAACGCTTTTGATTCAATAAAATGTTTTCGAATTCCTACCTTGTATGGTGGCCAACAACTGAGGTAGATTATCATATCATGCCTAGTATGTGCCAAACCTCATCTCCAACACCTTCCTTTTAGCTCTCCATAACTTGTGGTAACTAATTGTGTACTTGTATGTTTCTTGCATGTGCCTGATTATGGACTTTGATTCATAAGTGATGTGTTGTCCACTATCATTCCATACATCTCATTTGCAGCGAAAGCAGAAGTTGGATTTCTATAAGACCTCACCTTTTCGGATAAATGATAGGTGTGATTTATCAATATAGTGCATTCCCAGTAGTCCTTTCACTTCCCCTTCAAAAGTGTGGACTCGCCATGGGCAATCATCCTTGACACACTTCACTTCATAAGTTGATGTCGGTACCCTAAAAACTGCACACCCCTTGAGGTTACAAAGATTTCAAAGGAAAGCCATCTACTTGGGTTGAAGACCCTCGGAGGCCCACTTGTCAGACATGACCGGACCTGCTTCTCCAACATGGTTAATCCCTGGGTCGCCACGTGTACTGCCAAACCGGAGCTACCGCCCACAAGGGGGAAGCTCCGGGCCAGGTACCAAAACGGCACCTCCGGACTTAACCCCGGACCGAGAGAAGCTCCGGAGTTGACACGTGACTGGTAGCCCCGGAGCTACCTGCTTCCCACAGCAAGCTCCGGAGCCGCCACGTGTCCAATCGTCGGACCTGCCAGCCTCTAACCTCCAGAAGACCTTGTAACGGCTCCGGATCTTTAAAGGAGAGCCAAGGACTTCAAGACCCGATTAAGTGTCATTAATGCCATATTAATGACACTTAAACGGACAATCTTAACACCAGTAACGGCACTGTCGGAGCCCGTTACAGGATCATTAACAGCAATTAATCGTGTATCAATACTAGTAACCGCCGGGGCCACATGTCGGGCCAGGCTAGCTTGTAACGGTCTGTCCTTGTACTATAAAAGGACATGCCGATGATACACTCAGGGACGTTCACAGACGAACTCACGCACCCGATACACTCGTGACAAGCTAATACAACACCAACACACCCGTGGAGTAGGGTATTACGCTCAGGCGGCCCGAACCACGTAAACTCTTGTGTCTCCTGTGTCAAACTCCTATTCACCTTCTTGAATCTCCGCGCGCCCACACCGAACCACAAACTCCCCAACCACTTTAGCAGTGTCGGGAGATCTGACGGCTCCAACAGTCGACAGTTGACTTCTTAGAAATAACCACCTTGAACTCTTTCATCATGGACACGGACCAACAGTGCACTGTCGCCTTAAAGAAAGAAGACGAGCATATGTAATGTCTGTCTCAGATTTTTTTATATAAAAGAGATGTCCTCCTTGAAGCTCGTATTGTATTACTCAGAAAAAGGAGACACACTTTTTTAGAGCTTCTCTTGCATGTATGTTGATCGGTGACGCGTCCACCGCGCGTCTCAGTTGACTCTGTAATGCAAGACGTGACGACGGAGACGACCGATTTGTACGTCTTCGTTCTTCGTGCAGGCTCGTCTCGGATGAGCCTTTCTCACGTAGTGACATGGAACAGATGATCAGTTATATTTATATATATATATATATATATATATATATATATATATATATATATATATATATATATATATATATATATATATATATATATGCACACCTTGGCCCATAGCCACCAACCAACCAAATTCGATTCACTCATACTCCCTCTATCCCAAAAAGAATGTCGTTTTTAGAACTAATTTTTGTTTTAAAAATTTCATCTTTTTGGGATGGAGGGAGTATATAAGTAAGCATTACTCTAGAAATACGATGACCTAAGGAAACACTTTTATTAGAAATCAAAAACATCTCAACTCGTTATTACCTAGCTTCAGCTCAAAACATGATGATGGATCTGCAAATGTTCTCTAGCTAATAAAGAATGGGTGGTGGTAACTGAAAAAATGTTTGAAATGCATGCACATTCCACAAATATTAAGAGAAGGTGTACTAACCATCACGGATCACCCTCCTCTGACCATGATGACAGCAGCTAAGATGGCGTTAAACGGACAAGGCCGGCAATCGTTGGCGTGCATGCATGATGACCGATCATATACGTACGTGCTAGTAGATCGTAGAGTGGTGCCGTCAATTATCGGCAGTGCTTCCACTGCTACAATAAGCCTCATCACAGGCGGCTCCAAACCTATTATCACAGACGGCTTTTAAAACCGCCTGAAACGAAGAGTCTGTGATAATCCGCAATTTCACAGGCGGAGAAGTGAAACCGCCTGTGAAGACTAATTATCATAGACGGTTCTTCACTAAGGATAGCCGCCTGTGAAGACCGATTATCATAGGCGGTTCTTTACTTAGGCTAGCCGTCTGTGAAAATACTTTATCACAGACGGGTCGTGCAGCATATATAACCGTCTGTGATAAACGTCTTATCACAGACGGTTATTGAAGAATAACTAACTGTCTATGATAAGAAGTCTTCACAGACGGGTATTGAAGCATTACTAACCGCCAATGATAATTTTTCTTCACAGGCGGATTTTGAAGCATAACTAACCGCCTATGATAATGAGTCTTCACAGTCGGGTATTGAAGCATAACTAACCGTCTATGATAATGTGTATTCACAGACGGATTTTGAAGCATAACTAACCGCCTATGATAATATGTCTTCACAGGCGGGTTTTGAAGCATAACTAACCATCAATGATAATGTGTCTTTACAGACGGTTATTGAAGCATAACTAACCCGTCTAAGATAATGGTGTTATCACAGACGGAGTTTACCTATATCAGACGTCTGTGAAGACCCTTTAACGCAGCCGGTTTCTACCATAACAGACACCGCCTGTGAAAATTAGGTTATCACAGATGTTTCTTTACTTGTATCTAGCCGCCTGTGATAATTGTTTTTCACAGTCATGCAGTACTACTGCTGTTATTTCTAATTTCCAGGTCAATTCAATATAATCACAGAACAAAAAACAACAATCATCACAGAACAAAAGACAACAATATTATCATCACAGAAGTCAATTTCACTAAAACAATATACATACACACAAGTTACAGATACAATTTCATCTCAAAGTTTACAAGTTTTCACTAAAAACTGTTTAGATTGGTATAGTCGCAAAGTTCTGGCACATCAGTTGCTGGACCTCTCTTATCAAAGAACTTCCCCGTTTTGTGCAAAATTTCGCGACGAATGAACTGACAGAGTTCAGAAGCAATCCTGTCGGCTCCTCCATCAGGAATACTTCTACAAACCGGCCATTCTTCGTTCAGATTCTTCTTGTGCTGCAATATAACACATAACAAGGTTTAGAATGTGTTGGTTTGAACAATCTCAAAGTATAGATCAAAGTGAGAGTATACAAGAATTTAGTAGGTATTTTTGGAGCAGTTGTACTATGAGCAATTGAATTTTGAAGTTGGAATCAAAATATGAAAATAATGTTTCTGGTAATATTGAACAGCAGAGAATATAAGCATTAAACTATACTAGTTACAATGAAAATGAAACACAAAAGTAAGAAAATAAGGTATCGACATTAAGGATAACTTACATCCTCACGATTGACTCTATATACGGCGGCGGTCCGAAGATGCTCGCATACATAATACCCGCATAAGACACTCCCAGCAGGCTGCTTCGGACAAGCATAATACGTTTTAATGTCCAATGCATTCGTATTAGGAGGTCTCTGACCGCCAAGCTGTTCCGCGTAAAACCGCCAAGCGCTGTAATACAAGAAATGTCATATAAAACTTGTCAACACATTCTAAATGTGCGTAAATTAAAATTATTGAATAAACGTACTTTTTCAAAATGGAAAGGAAATCTTTGTAACGATCTGGTGGGTAATCGGCCGAGTCCAAGACTGTTGCCATTCCCTGCGTTGGCTTGATGAAGATCATTATGTAGTGATTACTGCAAACATACAAACACACGTGTTAACAATTATCAATAATTGCTATTTCAATGCCATGTGTCGAACTTACTCGAAGTGGTACGGAGCCTTTACGAGGTCCTGGCCGTCTCTGACAAAGTTAAACATCGCATATCCTATGTAAGCTGCAACTTCTGCCTTTCTATCCTTCTTAAGTTTTGCAATTGCTCTTTCAAAATCTTTTTTTTCATGTGTTTGTACTGGCTTGATTCTCGATTCGCCTGGACGTCGAATAGCGACTTTGCAATCCTAGTAGGGTCAAGGATACCTGTCTTGTGCGCCAACTTTTCATTATCCATGTATTGCATCCTATTGAAGAAGTCCAGAATTGTTATAATCTCATGAAATGCGTATGCGTGTAGTAAGAAAAGCAAATACAAAATATTAGAGCACTTACAAGCACCAGACGAGCAGCAGGTTGATTTCGAGCATGCCCCGATGGAAAAGGGAAAGCAGCTCGTCAAATAAAATGACTCGTTTATCTACTCCAGTGCTCCAGAATGCTTCTTTTGGAATACGAAATGTGACGCAATCAAGACCATATTTTGTGCTGGCAGTGATGTACCACTCATGCATTCTTCTGAGCGCGACGGGTTGTTTGCTAAGTTGTACGGATGTCATTAACGGCTTCCCATTCTCAAATTTAGGAGGAACATCCTCAAGCTTGTATATTGGAACTCCTGGTTTAACTAAAGCCGTCCGCCGATTATACATGACACCGTCTTCTTCCCACTCCTCGATATCTTCTAATGCTGGCTCATGAGAAGAACGAGATGCACTCGATTTTCTAATATTTTCCTTCATAGCTTCCAAATACTTTGTCACTTCTGATGAAGGTTTCTTATTTTCGTATGAGCTAACTTTGACAGGCACTGATGATCGAGGAGTAGTCGTCGGAAGTTGGACACTGGCTTGTTGTTGAACCTGTTGTTCAACTGATTGCTCTTTACTCCCAGCAGCTGGCTCTAGTACTACTTCAAGTTGTTGCTCAACTAGTTGCTCTTTACTAGCAACAGCTTGCTCTGGTACTGCTTGAAGTTGTTGTCCAACTTGTTGCTCTTGGATATCATCATCCTTGCTCAGACATAGGGGGAGTGGATCTTCCCGGACTGGGAGTGGATCTTCATGCACTTTCGCCTTAGAAGATGGGGTTGCAGTATTTGGAGATGCGACGGGGCTAGAAATTGGCTCATCGTCCAACACGATATCGCGTCGGTGCCAAAGGATTAATTGGTTGACAGCCTGCCCCAGAGTCGCGATCCCCTCAGGTGTGACGTGGTCTATTTCATAATCTTCATAATCATTATCAATGATCTGAAGAACTTGCACCACAGAATAATACAACGGAAGTGGACTCCCGTTGAAGTCACGATCAGGCTTTGCCATAGCAGTGGCAACCTGTTTGGTTTTGTTCCCTGCTCTGCCTATCGGGACAAGAAGACGACAAGATTTGTCGTTAGCAATATCATCGACAGGGAACTTATGGGCTGACCCTGAGCCTGGCACGGAACCAACGCTGCTAGGATAGGCAGTTGGAGATACTAATTGCTCCTTTTGCACCGGAACCATCATTGTACTCGGTGCCACTAATTGTCCTGATTGTCTAAGTTGTTCCATTATTTCTTGCATATTTTCTTTGACCTTTTGAGCAATTGTTTCATCAAGTGTTTTCTTAAACTTCTCACGTCTTCTATATGTGTCTTTATCTTTAGGGAAACCATCTAGCCAAGACATTTGAGAAGAGGCCGCTCGAACCCGTCCGCTGTGTTCAGGGTTTCCCAAGATAGCGGTAAGTTGGTCATTCTCCCTCTTCGGCTTGAAGAGACCCTTCTGTTGCTTTTCAATTACTTCTTTCATTTTATCCTCTACTTCATTCAGAGAGTCGGGCTTTTCAAGTTTGCCCTCGCTGGTCAAACCTGACCGAGCAAAGACCCAGCGTTGAGTTCGCTCATCGCACCCTTCTAATGGGTGAGGATTGCCCTTACTAAGAATTTCTTCTATTATCTTATTCCATTTCTGGACTTTGGGGCCATATCCGGCAGACCCCAAGCGATGATGGTATTTGTTCTTTTTTGCAAGCTCTGACCTAGTTGCACTTAGAGCTTTAGCATCAGGTGTGCTCTTTTGACGAACAAACTCTTGCCACTGAGCTTGTGTGATTTTTCCCATCTTCCTCGGGCTAGGGACCTTATTGGCCTTAACATAAGCATTCATTTCACTCTTCCAGCATCGAAACTTCTTGCCGCAAGAGACCAATGTTGCTTTCTTTACAGCTTCTTCTGTGCCTTTCGAGAACTTGAATTGTTTCTTTATCTTTTCCCACAACTCATTCTTGGTCTGCTCGGGTAATTTTCTCCAATTCTCGGTTGTGATCGGCACAACCTCCCTAACAAGAAAACCGCATGCATTACGGTACTTGGTAACTGAATCCAGTGGTTCTTGGGGAAGCCCACTTGGACCGACCCTTGTTATGTACATGATGCGGTCCAATAGACCCTTATTGGGACCTCGTTGCCCTCGTTTCCGCTTGAGTGAAGCTGAGGATTCATCCATTGGTGAACCTTCTGCGGTTTTAGGAGCCGATGTCACCTCATTGTCTTCGAGATTAATCTAGGTAGAAAAAAATTATAAGACTTCGTATACTTGACAACCAACATTAACTTGAACTGCTGAAGTTAAGATTCGTGATCCATACCTCGTCGGCAGGATCATATTCCGGGTCTAGATCCACTGAAGTCTTTTTAATTTTTATATTCGGAAAAGGATCCGAAGGACTGTGATAGGAGCTTGAACTGCTGGAGTCAGTAAACTCCATATTGTCTTCTTTGTTGTTACAATCAGGACCAGTCTTCTTAGGGCTTTCCATGCTAGATCTAATAAGACAAAAAATCTAATAAATGGCATAACTAAATTTGGTCATATTTAAAACAAATTTTCTCAATTTTGGCTCAATTAAGTAAATTTAGCCAAAACACATTTTTGAAGTTATATAGGTCTAACTAAATTCTTGTATCATAGAGATCGGCATCATATGCTCAGACTCCATCGCCACACCTAGTGTTACCTAGATATGGGCGTGAGGATGCTCCTGGCATCACAAATGAGTTGGCCAGCAACTTTTGTTTGGCTTCAGAGCTAAATATAGCATAACTTTGGTAGCTCAGATTAGGTACAATTGCTCAAATGAAGCTGATGGAGCCACAAGTGCAGACATCTTTGGTAGCACAGATTAGCTACAATTGCTCAAATGAAACTTAGAGAAATAAAAGCAAACTTAGCCAAACTTAGTCTAGCATAGCTAACTCTAAGCAAAAGTAGCCAAATATAGCTAAATATAGCATAACTTAGTCAAAATTAGTCAAGTATAACTATATCTAATGTAACTTAGCCAAAATTAGCCAAATTTGGTCAACTTAACCAAATATAGCTAAATCTTGCCCCTAATAGAGAATTATGTGGCATATGCAAGGCCGATGACAGAAATAGGGAATATACTGCTGTTACTAGAGTCTAGAATCATGTTTACCACTAATGTGTCAGAACAGTTTCAGACACACAGAACCAACTACCGATTTATCGTGATATAACCATCCACATAAATCTTGCCCCACCGAACCCTAACCAAAGATGCCACCGAACTTGACAGTTTTTCGAATTCCACCGAACCCTAACCAAGGATGCCTACCATTATCTAATTCCCGAACCCTAACCAAGGATATGCAAGGCGGCAGCGAGGGCGGGGAGGGAGGCGGCACGGCGAAGGAGGATGGAAGGTCGAAGGGTTTAGGGTTTACCTTGAAGCTCGGCGGCGACGAAAATGGCTTCGCTCGGCGTACCTGGAAGTGAGGAGGGCGAAGCTCGGCGGCGACGGCGAAGCTCGGCGACGACGGCGAAGCTCGGCGACGGCGAAGCTCGGCGGCGTACCTGGAAGTGACGAGGGGGAACACTTGGCGGCAAACGAAATTTTGGCAGCTTAACGGCGTCTAAGTGTTTCGCCCGGGTTAGGTTTTTCCAATGCTGCCGAGGGGTATATATAGACTCACATTTTCTCAGGCGGATTTTAAGTACCGACCGTCAGGGAAGACTGTTACCTCAGTCGGATTTTACTTACCAACCGCCTGCGAAGATAAAATTATCTCAGGCGGTTGTTAAGCAATAACCGCCTGTGAAGATATTTACTTCTTCTTATTTAATATTCTTGATTAAATGTGGTCCTTTAAAAACGGCAAAAATCCACTTTCTTGTAATATTATTGATAAGTAAAGGTTACCATTAAATTTCACTTCATAAATCCTTTTAAATTTGTCAGAACATAAAAAACATACAACAAATGCTATTTTTCATTTTTCTATCTTGATGAATATAATGCTTTTTTCATTTATTTTTTCAGTGGACATTTTTAATCATCATACCAACATCTACGAATTTTTTCTCAGGCGGATTTTAAGTACCGACCGTCAGGGAAGACTGTTACCTCAGTCGGATTTTACTTACCAACCGTCTGAGAAGATACAATTATCTCAGGCGGTTGGTTAGTAACACCCGCCTGAGTTAAACATGGGCCTGTGAAGATATTTACTTCTTCTTAATTTGATGAACGCCTACATAAAGACCCCTCACCAACCGGGATGAGGATCCCCTGACTTAATCAGCAGTCACTGACATGTGGACCCGGTCCCACACGTCAGTGACCATGTCACGCGTGCGCGACCTTTCTTTTCCACTCCGCGCGGCCTTAAAGACGCGCTATCGCTCACAAGCGCATCGCTCACTTTGAATCCTCTTGTTTTCTTCGTCTTCTCCGCTCCGACGACCCAACACCACTATGGCCGACCTTCCGCCGCCAAGCCCTCCGAGGGAGCCACCTTGCAAGAAACAATGTTGCAGCTCCCCCGAGAAGATCAACGCCGAGCAGCGCCTCCTCATGGCGCGAGAGGCGTACAACAATACGTCTCGCGCCATGAGTGCCTTGGGGCTGGGTACCCTTCCAGAGTATACTGGAATGGGTACCTTGGGCCACTACCTCTACGCCCTCGTGGGGGTGGCTGATCGTCTCGACATTCTGTTCGCGACGATGGCCCAGGTTCTTGGCCCCGAGGGCCGTAGAACGTTGGTGGAGGCGACGGCTAGCAACCTCGGGGTTGCACCGCCGGTGCAGCCGGTGCAGCCGGTGCAGCCGGCCCTGTCTCCTGTTGCACCGGTGCCGGAGTCGCCGCCGGAGGACGAGGAGGAGGAGATGGAAGAGGAGTAGGAGTAGGATTTAATTAGTTTTTCTTTTTGTTGTTTTTAGTTGCTTCTGTTTTGTAAATATTGTTAATGAATGAAATCTATCTTTTTTCATCTATGTGATTGAATATTACTTGTGTATCTTTTGTGTTCTTGTGTGTTCTTGTGTAAATATTGTGCATCTTGTGTGTTCTTTTGTGAGATGTGCATATTGTTAATGAATGAGTATCTTGTGTGTTCTTCAACTGTGTGAATGATTGAATATTGTTAATGAATGTAGTGTGTTCATCGTTAATTAAAATTTCACGTCTGAGAAGAAATTAATTTGATATTTACCAAAACATTACAATGTCAGCTATACAAGTTTTAAAAATATTTTGTTCAGGTGTTAGATGTTAATTTTATACAAATGTAGAAGAAAGAATCATCGAATTTGGACACAATTTGCAGAATCTAAACATGTTTGAGTATTTATATTGGAATCTAAATAAAAAAGAAGCAAGGGATAAGGAAACTGAAGAACAGTATCGGGCATTATCTCAGGCGGTTGTTAAGCAATAACCGCCTGTGAAGATATTTACTTCTTCTTATTTAATATATTCTTGATTAAATGTGGTCCTTTAAAAAGGGCAAAAATCCACTTTCTTGTAATATTATTGATAAGTAAAGGTTACCATTAAATTTCACTTCATAAATCCTTTTAAATTTGTCAGAACATAAAAAACATACAACAAATGCTATTTTTCATTTTTCTATCTTGATGAATATAATGCTTTTTTCATTTATTTTTTCAGTGGACATTTTTAATCATCATACCAACATCTACGAATTTTTTCATATTTTTTTAAATTTTTTGGAATCAATGTGTGTTCATAATTTGATGAATGCCTCATATGAATATGAGCATTTAGTTAGAATGGTGGATAATTTGAAGTTTGACATGTTGGAATGCTTTTAAAAAAATTCATACATGTATAAATTATACAATTATGTTCATACCAAAAATTTTGAGTGAAGGAACTTTTTTTTATGAGATACACAAATGTGAATAATATGTGAGTAGAAATTAATTTGATATTTACCAAAACATTACAATGTCAGCTATACAAGTTTTAAAAATATTATGTTCAGGTGGTAGATGTTAATTTTATACAAATGTAGAAGAAAGAATCATCGAATTTAGACACAATTTGCAGAATCTAAACATGTTTGAGTATTTATATTGGAATCTAAATAAAAAAGAAGCAAGGGATAAGGAAACTGAAGAACAGTATCGGGCATTATCTCAGGCGGTTGTTAAGCAATAACCGCCTGTGAAGATATTTACTTCTTCTTATTTAATATATTCTTGATTAAATGTGGTCCTTTAAAAAGGGCAAAAATCCACTTTCTTGTAATATTATTGATAAGTAAAGGTTACCATTAAATTTCACTTCATAAATCCTTTTAAATTTGTCAGAACATAAAAAACATACAACAAATGCTATTTTTCATTTTTCTATCTTGATGAATATAATGCTTTTTTCATTTATTTTTTCAGTGGACATTTTTAATCATCATACCAACATCTACGAATTTTTTCATATTTTTTTAAATTTTTTGGAATCAATGTGTGTTCATAATTTGATGAATGCCTCATATGAATATGAGCATTTAGTTAGAATGGTGGATAATTTGAAGTTTGACATGTTGGAATGCTTTTAAAAAAATTAAAAAAATTCATACATGTATAAATTATACAAATATGTTCATACCAACAATTTTGAGTGAAGGAACTTTTTTTTATGAGATACACAAATGTGAATAATATGTGAGTAGAAATTAATTTGATATTTACCAAAACATTACAATGTCAGCTATACAAGTTTTAAAAATATTATGTTCAGGTGGTAGATGTTAATTTTATACAAATGTAGAAGAAAGAATCATCGAATTTGGACACAATTTGCAGAATCTAAACATGTTTGAGTATTTATATTGGAATCTAAATAAAAAAGAAGCAAGGGATAAGGAAACTGAAGAACAGTATCGGGCATTATCTCAGGCGGTTGTTTAGCAATAACCGCCTGTGAAGATATTTACTTCTTCTTATTTAATATTCTTGATTAAATGTGGTCCTTTAAAAAGGGCAAAAATCCACTTTCTTGTAATATTATTGATAAGTAAAGGTTACCATTAAATTTCACTTCATAAATCCTTTTAAATTTGTCAGAACATAAAAAACATACAACAAATGCTATTTTTCATTTTTCTATCTTGATGAATATAATGCTTTTTTCATTTATTTTTTCAGTGGACATTTTTAATCATCATACCAACATCTACGAATTTTTTCATATTTTTTTAAATTTTTTGGAATCAATGTGTGTTCATAATTTGATGAATGCCTCATATGAATATGAGCATTTAGTTAGAATGGTGGATAATTTGAAGTTTGACATGTTGGAATGCCTTTAAAAAAATTAAAAAAAATTCATACATGTATAAATTATACAAATATGTTCATACCAACAATTTTGAGTGAAGGAACTTTTTTTATGAGATACACAAATGTGAATAATATGTGAGTAGAAATTAATTTGATATTTACCAAAATATTACAATGTCAGCTATACAAGTTTTAAAAATATTATGTTCAGGTGGTAGATGTTAATTTTATACAAATGTAGAAGAAAGAATCATCGAATTTGGACACAATTTGCAGAATCTAAACATGTTTGAGTATTTATATTGGAATCTAAATAAAAAAGAAGCAAGGGATAAGGAAACTGAAGAACAGTATCGGGCATTATCTCAGGCGGTTGTTAAGCAATAACCGCCTGTGAAGATATTTACTTCTTTTTTCTCAGGCGGTTTATAAGTAATACCCGCCTGAGATAATCATTTTTAAACTACAATATGTTAATTAACGGCCTGAGAAGTGTTAATTAACTGACGCGCCGCACGAGGTCTGCGGAGAAGTTGAGAAGCCGTGGTGCAGGGACGCGTGCAAGGATCTCTCAAGATCGTCTTCCACAGTGGTTTAATTGTGCGCCGCACGAGGTCTGCAAAGAGTTCAATGCGCAATGAACAAAATATTTTGTTCAGTTGGTAGATGTTAATTTAATACAAATGTAGAAGAAAGAATCATCGAATTTGAACACAATTTGCAGAATGTAAACATGTTTGAGTATTTATATTGGAATCTAAATAAAAAAGAAGCAAGGGATAAGGAAACTGCAGAACAGTATCGGGCATTATCCCAGGCGGTTGTTAAGTTATACCCGCCTTAGATAAACATATTTGTAGACGGTTGTTAAGTACCAACCGTCTGTGAAGATATTTACTTCTTTTTTCTCAGGCGGTTTATAAGTAATACCCGCCTGAGATAATCATTTTTGAAACTACAAATATGTTAATTAACGGCCTGAGAAGTGTTAATTAACTGACGCGCCGCACGAGGTCTGCGGAGAAGTTGAGAAGCCGTGGTGCAGGGACGCGTGCAAGGATCTCTCAAGATCGTCTTCCACAGTGGTTTAATTGTGCGCCGCACGAGGTCTGCAAAGAGTTCAATGCGCGGGAAACGAACCGCTCCCTCGTCTACTCCGCACAGACCTATATAAGGCGCGTCGTCGGTTATGGACAAGCACAAAACTTTTCTCCACTCCTTTCTTCTTCTTCCATCGTTCCACCTCTCCTAGCCCGCCGCCGATTAACCACCACAGCCATGGCCAACCTTCCGCCACCTAGCCCGCCGAGGCAGCCACCCTGCAAGCGGATACGCTGCAGCTCCCCCGAGAGGGTGAATGACGACCAGCGCGTTCCACCGCCGGTGCAGCCGGAGCCACCGGTACAGCCGGAGCAATTGGCTCAGCCGGAGAAGCCGACCCTCTCTCTGCTGCATCGTCGCCGGAGGAGGAGGAGGAGGAGGAGGACGACTTCGACGACGACGACGATGATGACGATGATGACGACGAGTCGTCCTCCGACGACGGCGACGACGAGTCGTCCACCGACGACGGCGACGACGACGACGGCGACCACCACCATGGTGACGACTACGACGACGACGACGACGAGTCGGAGGAGGACCGCTTGGCTTGGTTTGAGAAGCTGGCGGAGAGGATGGAGGAGGCGGGGCCGTAGTGTAGTTTTAGGATTTCAATCAAGTGTTCTTGTACATTTTTCTTGTGTTTTGTACATATTTCAATCAAGTGTCAATGAATACTGGTGGATAATTTGAATTTTGACATGTTGGAGTGCTTTTAAAAAAATTAAAAAAATTCATACATGTATAAATTATGCAAATATGTTCGTACCAACAATTTTGAGTGAAAGATCTTTTTTTATGAGATACACAAATGTGAATAATATGTGAGTAGAAATTAATTTGATATTTACCAAAACATTTCAACGTCAGCTATACAAGTTTTAAAAATATTTTGTTCAGTTGGCATTATCTTAGACGGTTGTTAAGTAATACCCGCCTGGGATAAAAATCTTCCCTGGCGGTTATTAAGTACCAACAGCCTGTGAAGATATTTACTTCTTAATTAACAAACATCATCTCAGGCGGTTGGTAAGTAATACCCGTCTGCGATAAAGTTAAAAACCGCCTGTGAAAAACCTACGTCTATATAAGGACCCCTCACCGCAGTCAAAACGCAACCCTGGAGAATTTATATCGACGCCGCCAGGCTGTTGAAATTTCCCCTGCGCCGCGCCGCCGCTCCGCCGCCCAGCCCATACTGCCGCGCCGCCGCTCAACCCCGCACCGCCACTTCTCCACCCAGCCGGCCCACCGTGCTGACGCCTCCCCACCG
Source organism: Tuctoria greenei (assembly GCA_036927565.1). Taxonomy (NCBI): domain Eukaryota; kingdom Viridiplantae; phylum Streptophyta; class Magnoliopsida; order Poales; family Poaceae; genus Tuctoria; species Tuctoria greenei. The sequence continues at coordinate 171,292,293 of JAYESD010000009.1, read as the reverse complement.
TGCTGACGCCTCTGCAAGGTAAATGTAGTTTCCTTACTTTTTCTTTGTATATTTTCATTAGCTGATAAGCTGTTAGTTTTGTGTGTTCTGGTATATGGATTCTGTCCTTTTGCATGTGTAAGGACTGTATGGATTGTGTTCTGGTATATTGATGTATGGACTATATGGATTGTTTCCTTTTTGTACCTATTATGTGACATGAATATGATGTTTAATTAACAGATGCTATTGTAATATATATAAGATGCATCTGGGCCTTGTTTCCCGATATAACGGACTGGATCCCACCCAGACCTAGCCCATGCTGCTCGGCCTGTTTCCCCCTTTGACTCCGTCCGCCTCAAGACGTCGCCTGTCTCCTACATTAGTCGCCCTAATCATACTTGTTATGTCTCTGTAAATTCATTTTATAGAAGACCTTTAGAGAATATTTGTGACCAAATTTTGTAAATCTGACAAAAAATTCTATTATTGAAGCATGGACCGTCGAGCGTGGATGTATAACATGCCAAGACCCGATCCTATGTACATTCGTAATGTTGCAAATTTTGTTGAAGCATCCAAGAGACATGCGAAGTTGCAAAAGATAGATGACATATTATGTCCATGTATCGACTGCGAAAATAAGATTGCTTGGACGGATACTATAGTAATCCAATCTCATTTGGTGAAAAGAGGTTTCAAAAATAACTACACAATATGGACAGAGCATGGTGAGTTAGATACACATGATGTGGATAAAGATGATGAGAGAGGCTTAGATGATGATAATGTTCATATCGATGATGGTAGTGACAATCAAGCTGGTGATGATGATGATGAGTTCGATTGTGAGGAGATGTTGCGTCATATTGAACCATATGTACTGACTTCTATGGGAGCAAGCAAAGGTTTAAGTAAAATGGAGACATTGCAGAATGCGGCCACAGAGCTTTTATATGATGAATCAAACGGTTGTGATAAAGAGTTTACTACATTGCGTGCAGTCTTAGAACTACTAAAGTTGAAAGCTACGCACGGATGGTCCGATTGTAGTTTCTCTGATCTTTTGAATCTTCTGGCAGAAATTCTTCCAAATCCAAATAAACTGCCTAGAAGCACTTATAAAGCGAAGAAACTTCTTTGCCCGATGGCACTAGGTGTGACAAAAATACACGCTTGTGTGAACCATTGTATTCTGTATCGCAAAGAGCATGAGCTCGCAACTAGATGCCCCATTTGTGGTGTCAGTAGATATAAGAAGGACTACAATCACCAGTATGTTACCAACATGAAAAAGACTCAGAAGAATAAGAAGTTTATTATTGGTCCTGAAGGTGACGATGACGATACTTCTGGCGATGCAGACGGGAAGAATAAGAGAAAAATTCCTGCATTAGTGATGTGGTACCTTCCGGTAATTGATCGCTTGAAGCGTTTGTTCTCAAACCCTAGGGAGGCTGAACTTATGCGTTGGCATTCCGAGGAACGCAAGAAGAATGAAAAACATATACGACACCCTGGTGATGCAACGCAGTGGAAAAATTTTGATATTCAGTATCCAGAATTTGCGAAGGAAATCAGAAATATGAGGTTTGCCTTGGGTACAGATGGAATGAATCCGTTTGGTGAAAAAAGGAGCATACACAGCACATGGCCCGTGGTCTTAACTATGTACAACCTACCGACGTGGTTGTGTCACAAAAGGAAATATATCTTATTATCTGTTCTTATCCAAGGTCCGAAACAACCCGGCATCGAAATTGATGTGTTCTTGGAACCTTTAATGGAAGATATGGCGAAATTGTGGAATGAAGGGGTACGTACATGGGATGAGTACAAGCGGGAGTATTTCACGCTAAGAGCAATGATATTCGTTACTGTGCATGATTATCCCGGACTGTTTACATTATCGGGACAAATGAAAGGGAAGAAAGGTTGCGTTAGGTGCGTGGATAGAACTGGATATCTATACCTCACTTCATCCAGAAAGACGGTGTACATGAGACATCGACGGTTCTTGACAGATACACACAAGTATAGGAAGATGAAAGAACAATTTGATAACAAAATCGAAAAAGATACTGCACCGAAACCTTGCAGTGGAAAACTTGTGTTTGAAATGGTCAAGAACATTCATATTGCTTTCGGTAAGGGAAAAAAGAGTAAAGGAATTAAGAGAAAGAAAAGTACATCTTCGGATGATACAACTGACATGGCTTTCAAGAAACAATCAATTTTTTTCAAGTATCTTCCGTATTGGAAGAATCTGGAATTTTGCCATAGTATTGATTTGATGCACGTTACAAAGAATGTATTTGACAGCATCATTGGGACCTTGCTGGACATGCCGAGGAAGACAAAGGATGGATTAAATTCACGTATGGACCTAGTAAATCTTGATTTGAGACCAGAGCTTCATCCAGTAGAAAAGGCGAACGGGAAGCATTACCTTCCCCCAGCCAGCTACAACTTGACGCTAGAAGAGAAAAAAGCAATTTGCGAATGCTTGCGTGGGATCAAAGTGCCCACAAGTTTCTCATCCAATATCCGCAAACTAGTCTCGATGAAAGACTTGTCTTTATTCGGTTATAATTCTCACGACTGTCACATGATGATGACAGTTTTCCTTGCCATTGCAATAAGAGTAATCAAACCTGAGCATATAAAAGTTGTCATCACACGTTTGTGTTACTTCTTCAATGCAGTATCGCAAAAGGTGATAGCACGTGAAGATTTAGACTATCTGAAAACATACATCGTCGAGACAATGTGCAAGCTTGAGATGTGTTTCCCACCATCCTTTTTTGATATGCAAGTACACCTAATCATACATCTTGTTGATCAGATAAAAGCATTGGGGCCACTATATTTACATCATATGTTTTCGTTGGAGAGATATTTAGGAGTATTAAAAGGTTATGTGCGGAACCGTGCTCACCCAGAGGGTTCAATTATGGAAGGATACACCACTGAAGAAGTGATTGAGGGTTGCGCTGATTACATCAAAGATGGAAAATCGATAGGTGTGCCTATACCGGTACATGAGGGTAGACTACGTGGGAGAGGCAAAGTGGGTAAGAAAACTTTTATTGTTCAAGATTACAAGAATGTACACCGTGCACATTTTGGTGTACTACAATAGCTCGCAATAGCTGAGCCGTACATCGAGGAACACCAAACTGAGCTTCGTGATAAAAACCAAGACCGCAAAGAGGACTGGATCATGAAAGAGCACAGAAGATGTTTCACTGAATGGTTAATGGACAAAAATATATCATACGGAAACACTATAGAAGAGGCAACAATGAAAAAGTTAGCTTGTGGCCCATCTGCTTTGGTAACATCATGGCAAGCATATGACATCAATGGTTACACATTTTACACTAAAGAAAAAGACGGTAAGAGTGTTGCACAAAATAGTGGTGTTCGTATTGAGGCTTATGATTCACAAGGGCAGAAGACCATATACTTCGGGTTCATAGAGGAAATATGGGAACTCGATTATGGCGAAAAAATGGTAATGCCCGTATTTAAGTGCCAATGGGTCAAACATCCTGATGGTTTGAAAGTGGACAATTACGGACTGACACTGGTAGACTTGAATAAAGTGGGTTACAAAGATGACCTGTGGGTTCTCGCCGATAATGTTGCACAAGTTTTTTATGTTCAAGATCCAGAAACTGAGAAGTTGCACGTAGTTGTTTCTGGAAAGCAAAATATTGTTGGGGTTGACAATGTGGGAGATAATGAAGAGGAATATAATCAGTATGAAGAGATGTACCTTTTCACCGAACCAGAAAACATCAAGCGCGTAGAGAGAAGCATTAAAAAGAATTTGAAACCCTATATGCGAGAAGATGTCAATGCTGGAAAAAATGTATATAGCAATGCGAGATGATATATATTGTATATATTTGTATCTTCTGAAATCAACTTAGAACAATGTTGGTATATGGATTGTGTCCTTTTGCATTTGTGTACATATGCGTTTGGACTCAATGATTTGGAAGTTTGGAAGTTTGGTCTTTCTTCAGATAATGATGTCTCGGGCGTGTAGCCGATTGAAGGAGGAGCGCTTGGCGTGGCGCAAGAACCATCCCCATGTATGTACATATGGCACACCGGTCACATGGTTGTATATACATATGTATCTGTAATGGACTGATGAACTTAACTGTAGTTTGTTTTTCCGTGTTGTTTGTTTTTGGTATTTTCAATTTCTCCGCGTAGGGTTTCTCTGCGAAGCCTGAATCGGGAGATTTATTGAAGTGGCAGTGCATCGTCCCCGGTAAAGAAGGGGTAAGTCATGAAGAACAAGCACAATATGAGTTTAACTATCGTCCTCCTATTAATAAATTTCTTTTGCAGACTGAATGGGAAGATTGTTACTACCCCCTGACAATCTCCTTCTCTGAGGACTATCCCTTGGTGCCTCCAAGATGCTCCTTTCCAATTGGGTTCTTCCACCCAAATGTCCATTGTTCAGGAGCACTCTGCATCGGGATTCTTGATCAAGAGACTGTAAGATAGACCTATTTTGTTCATGTAATTATTACTTATAATTTTTGTCGAACTTATTTGAACTGGTTTCTTATATTGCTTAAATTATATTTCGTAGGGGTGGTGCAGTGCTTTTACAATCAAAACTATACTACTTGAAGTTCAGCGTTTGCTGCATCAGCCAAATGTGCCTGATGTTGAAAATGATTGCTATAATCTACTTATCAAGGTTAGATGACACTTTGACTTAGTGACCAATGTAGGTTATTCATTCCTCCTTCGACATTTGTTAATTTAAATAATGTCAATATTTTTAGGATCCAGCGGAATATAAGAGACGTGTTCGGGAGCAAGCAGGACGGTACAATTTAGATTGATCGATGGGAGCTTCATCGTCGATCTACAATGAATGTAGCATGATTTTTGTTCAGTGTGTAAAGAAATTATCTTTGAACAATTGTAAAGCCTCTAATGGTGTATTATCACAATTAAGCCAGCCTCACTGGTGATCGAGCATTTCCTATAATGCATTACTGTACTAGTATCCGCTAGCTCATCTGTGTTTTTTTCCTGATACAATTTTGCCTGCACGACTACATGCGGCTGTGATATATAATTGCAACTACATCCCTGTAATTTCAATGAAAACCGCTTATGATAATTAAACAATGACCGCCACTGGAAATACATGATCTTCTCAGGCCGTTGTTAATCAAGAACCGGCTATGAAGTTCATTTCATCACAGACGGTTATTAATTAAGAACCGCCAACGAAGATCATGTATTTACTCAGACGGTTGTTCCTTAAAATCCATCTGTGAAGTTCATTGCATTACAGACGGTTATTAATCAAGAACCGCCAACGAAGATCATGTATTTACCCAGACGGTTGTTTCTTAAAATCCGTCTGTGAAGTTCATGGCATTGCAGGCGGTTAATAATTAATAACCGTCTGTGAAGATCATGTATTTACCCAGACGGTTGTTTCTTAAAATCCGCCTGTGAAGTTCGTTGCATTACAGGCGGTTCTTAATTAAGAACCGATTCTGAAGATCATGTATTTACCCAGACGGTTGTTCTTTAAAATCCGCCTGTGTTGTTCTTTCATCACAGACGGTTATTATATCATTCGTCATCACAGTCGCATATTTTTAAGGACCGCCTGTGTTTGAAAAATTGAGGCGCCTGTAAAAATGCTTTTTGTAGTAGTGTTCGGCGACAAACGGAAGGTACGGCCACCGCCATAGATGCCAGTGCAGGACGGCCGGTTAGGATAGCTAACCAAGCTCTACCATAGCACTGTGCTTACTGTACATGCCATTTCTCTCTCTCACACACACACATTCTAGCATGTGTCTGCATGTGCATGGCTCTTGTACCGCGAACGAAACGAAAGGTGATGGGTGATGGCTGATGGCAGTGAAGCGTCGTCGACGGAGTGACGCGTCGACTTTCTATCCCTATGCATATGTGCCTGGAGCTATGCGCCTCGTGGGCGTACCACCATGCGTCCATGCCTCGCTAAACTACGCATGCATGCATGCATGGATATGGAGCTTAGCTATTTGTATTATACATGCCTTAATATTGACCGGAGTTTGCATTCCGCATGACTACTAGCATGCGCTCTTCTACTTCTTAAGTAATTTGAAGAGCAATATAAAACATATATGTGCATCTTTTACTTCTTTTTGTACATTTTCTACTTGTCTTCGCATCCACTTCTTCGATTGATCTAGTAAGAGAGCAAGAACAAAAGACACAAGTTCTTTTAATTTTGAGGAAATGTCAAGTTGTTTTTCAAATAAACACTATTGAGAGACAAATTTATTCAAAGATCTGGCTTAAACTTTTTGTCAAGGCGGGTCTAATCCTATGAACAAGAATTGACCATTTTTTTAGTTTGATGAATTAACTTTTTAAAATTTGCCATTATTTTAAAATTTTGTTTGATTTCATTGGACTGAACAGCCAGAAGTGACCCTGAAGTTCTCCAGAGTTTACACCCTAATACTAGGAGGGTTCACCTTCTAGTACGTGTAAATCGAGTTAATATTACAACCATCTTTTTTTGAAAAAAAAAAACGCCGCTTACATCTATCGTGGGCATCTAGAGTATGGCAATAATCATACATCTCCAATAGGAGCGATCATCTGAATTTTTCTTTTGTGTCGATGCTATTAAAGAAAAAACAAGGCTGTATTATAATTCAGTATCTCCATCAGCAGATGCATCATCTAGGCTCAGGCTATCCGCAGACGCATCCTCTAAAGCATCCTCTATACACCTATTTTTCTCTACTTTTCCAATATTTTTTTCTAAATCATCTGAATTTACACCTATCCAGTAGTCCTTACACTATGCCTTTGCGGATGGTTAAGTGCCCGCCTTGACAGAAGCCCGATGCAGGTTATGTAGCATTGTCTATGGATGGATCGTTTTATGATTCTAGCAAGGTTGTTACTCGGATGATTCTAAGACTCAAAGGGTACAATCCTTCTCTTGACCTACAATTATCTAACAATTGTAGTGAGATTCCAGAAGTTGAAATCGGTATGGTTATAGAAGACATTGCTCTAGCGCCAGAGCGGTCTAAGGACTCAATCATGGTCGAAACCGACTATGCCTCTATTATTCAAACTTTTGGAAGCTTCGACCGTGACAGGTCGGTTTGTGATCATCTTTGATAGATTACACTATAGAAAACCTACGACGACCAAATGCCATCGTAAATAGGGTGGATACCGTCGTAAATAGTTTATTTGGTAAACGCTTATTTATGATGGTGATTGGCTGTTGATAGTAATTAGTCATAAATAAGCTTATTTATTATGGTAAAAAACTAGGTGTCCTAAGTAAGGGTCATGTGCCACATGGGCCCAGGGTCCTTATTTATGATACCCCAACAGACCGTTGTAAATAGGAATGATCTACTTATGACGGCCTATCAGACCGTCGTAAATCTACTTACGACGGTCTAGCAACTCATAGTAAATAGAATGGTTTATTTACGTCGACCAGGATCCAGACCGCCGTAGATCAACAGGATTCCTGTACTAATCAACTAACTAACTATTTCTAGTTGATGTACTAGTCAACTAATAAAAAATAGCAATTCTAATAAACATTAATTAATTTAATTAAAACTAATAAACATTAATGAATTAATCAACTAATGAACTATTGAAAACTGGTACACATTAAACAATTCATTAAATAATTAATCAACTAATTAACAATTACTCAACTAATTACATACAATTAATCAACTAATTGGGGGTGGGCGTGGGGGCAGGGGGTTAGGCGGGCAACGGTGTGGCGTAGTGGGAGGGGAGGAGGGAGGGGACGGTGAGGGAGGGGAGTAGCGACGGCCCGCGAGGGGAGGGGGCGGCGGCAGTGGCGCTCGAGGGGGGGGGAGGGGAGGAGGGAGGCAAGTTCATACCTGGCGGCAGGGGTTCCGGCGACGACAGCAGCATCAGGCGACAACGACAGCGTCGAAGAGAGGAGATCGAGCGCTTGCGACTGGAGAGCAGGAGGCATCGATTATGAGACTCGTACTTACGACGGTCGGATCATAGGCCGTCATAAATAACCTGTATATTTACAACAGTGCTGGTAGTCATCATGAATAACGGTCATATTTACGATTGTTTAGGTTAACCGTCGTAAATAACTGTCTTATTCACAATAAAATATCTACAATGACTATTTACCATCGTAAATTAATTCATCCATCGTGAATGTGTCACACTTTGTAGTGTTAGAGGGGAACATTGCTTGTTGGCTGCATCATGTTCCAGAATGGGCGGAATAACTGTATCTCTCTGATTGTAATCCTGATATGATGGAATAAAGCTCGAAGATTCAATTGAAAAAACAATAATACATCCATTCTTTCAAAATGAAATATTGAAAGAAAGAATTATGGCATTCATATATTTTAAATAAGAAAAGAAAAAGGAAGTCACACCCAAATAGGGCTGTCAATGAAGCTCGAGGCTCGTGAACTACTCGAGTTCGGCTCGTTAAAAGCTCGATTCGAGCTCGACTCGATAGTTAAACGAGCCGAACTCGAGTCATCTTGAGCTTGCGAGCCTGACGAGTTCGAGCTCGTTAAGCTCGATAAAGCTCGTTTAGATAAATTATGTTTTATAAATATTATTTTTTACTATTTTCACTTAAATATTATTTATTTTTATTGTTTAAACGAGCCTCCGGAGCTCAAACTCGATCTTTTACGAGCTTCAATCGAGCCTAACTATTTAAATTAGCCTTATCGAGCCGAGCTTGAGCTTGACTGCAGGATCAACCGGATTTCAGGCTCGAGCTCGGCTCGAATTCTTAGCGAGCTAGAGCGTCAGAGGGTAAGCGAGCTCGAGCTCGGATCGTTGACAGTCCTACCCCCAAATGCCCTCGAATCCACCGTCCACCGCTATCCTGACACCACCATGCCCGTCGGTCCCCCTTAGCCATCTCAAGTTACAACAACAGCAATTTATTTAGACTGTCCGATGCCGCTGTTGATGGTCCTTAAGTGTCATATTTAGACCATAAATTCACCTTATAATGTGCACAAAAGGGAAACACAATATAGTGGTTGGGTTAAAAACTAATCAATTCCACAAGTGTTGATGTTTATTTGTATGCAGGTGAATTATACCAAAAAATATCAAGACAGAGAGTAATCCATTAAATTGGGTTTCGGCGAATCAGGCGACACCACGTGTTATCACATGAACAAATGGCCTACAAATAGTAGTATACGAGGCCATCCAATAATGTAGAATCCATATCAAGGGATGGGACCCACCTGACAGTGACTTGAAGAAAGCACATGAGAAACGGTGCAAAGACCAGGTCAGCTGACCCCCCTAGTCGGCCAACTTGGTCTTGCACCAAACTGGGTCAATCGCTACATGTTGGCTCCTCCCGACTTCTTGAATACGATGGTGACTGATTCGCACACATTTGGTGGCGAGAACCGATCCTTCCCCCCTATAAATAGTACCTCACACCTCACTTCACACACACCAAAATTAAGAATAGAATACTACTCTTAAGATTTAAAGTAGTCTTAGAGGCTGCCAAGTAGAAGAAGAGTGTGGTGAAGAATCTAGGAGAAGGAGGCTTGGGCTTGTCAAGTCCCTCTTCTACACTTGTACCCCTACAAAGGTTTGATTCAATATTAAGTACGCCTTTGTGAATTCATTTCAAGTTTGATTTCGAATTCAAGTTAGTTTGCACAAATAGTTACTTGTGGGTTCATTGCTTTAATTTACTAGAGACTCTAGTTGTAGCTTTGTGTTCAAACACATATAGAGTAGCGATTAAAACGTAAGTGTGGTGCTTATGTTAGAAATCACCAGTGAATATCTAGTAAACTCACGGATTGAAGAGGTAGGCAGTAGGTGGTGACAACACTATCTGTCTTTAGTAATCTTGCACGTTCGGCTATGTCATAGACTCTTGACGGGAGTCGTCCTAGTGTTGCTAGAGATAAATTCGTGCCCGAATCAAGCAACTACCACAAATTCCTTTGAGTTAGAATCAATACTTTGAATTCCTCTCTCCTCCTCTCCTACGAAATAACTTTGTGTCTTTCGGTGAATTAGTTCGTAAAATTAACACACATGTTTTTTGATTTCGATACTCTTAAGAATGACCCTTAAAAGAAAGTGTTACACAACAATTTCCGTGCGTTTGCAGATTTTTAAGTGACGTAAGAAACGTCAACACCCGCCGCACATTGGAGCCGCCGCTACCATTGCGCATGGGTGCCGCAGCTACAAGCGTTCGCACGCTGCAGCAGAGCTCGCGCGACGAGCTGTATCCGGGCTTGTGTCGCCGCTGCCGTCGCGCATGGGTGCTGGCGCCACTGGCGTCCGCTCATCGAGTCGTAGTCGGGCTCCGCCCGTCATGCGCTACCTCGGTACAATCATTTTCAGAGGACTGGAGGGAACAAAACTGCCTGCAGTAATTGCCGCTGACTGGTGAGGCCAGAGAGCAATAGGACCCATATGTCAGCTGCAAGGATTTGAGTCCAAGACTGGAGAGGTGGGGAAGAAGGTAATGTTGGTGTGCACGAATCTCAAAAATGTTTATATCTCGTGCACCTCTACAATTGGATGTTTATTTATTTATTATCGCGGCAGAAATCGAAGGTGTGAGCGGGGCCCACGTCCCAGTGCCCCGCTCTTTATGGCCAAGCCTCAAGTACAAAGTCGCGCTCGCCACCTCCGCATCTCCCCTAGTGGTGGGAATTGGGCCGGGCCAGACTCGGGCGGCCCGAAGCACGACGACTCGGCCCGAGGCCCGGTCCGACCCGGCACGAAGTATATTCGGGCCGTGCCGGCCCGGCCCGAAACACCGGGCCGTGCCGTGCCCGGTTTTTGGGCACGACGGGCGGCACGGCACGGCACGCCGATCTGGGCCGTGCCCGGGCCGGCACGGCCCGAAACGGCCCGATGACCCGACTCGGCACGACGGCCCGACTCGGCACGACGGCCCGAATTGGCACGAAAATTGAATTAGGCCCGAAAAAGCCCATCGGCCCGAAAACGGCCCGAAAATTGAAAAATGAGGTCTCCACTGCTATTACTATTAGGGTAACGGTTCTCAAAAAGAGTCCAGACCGTTAGTTGCCACTTGCCCCCGAGTCCCGACCCTCCCCACGCTAAACCGCCGACGCCGCCGCCTCAGCGCCCCCGCCCGCGCCCTCGCCCTTGCCGCGCGCTCCGCGCCCCGGCTCCGCTCCTTGGCCGCGCCGCGGCCCGCGCGCAGCCGGCAGCCCCACGCTCCGCTCCCTGGCCGCGCGCCCCGCGGCCCCCGCCCGCGCTCCGCTCCCTAGCCCGCAAGGCCGCAACCATGTTGCCAACTAGAGGTAGTGGTACTAGGAAGAAGATTGGCGCATCGCGGCGGGGTCGTGGCCGTGGCTACGAGGAGCCCGATCCACGTCGTCTATCTCCAAGCATGGGAGATTACGGGATGGATGATGTCGATTTGGAAGGTGATGCATTTGAGGAGTATGAAGATGATGATTATGTTGGTTTGAATAATGCAGGTGGTGGTAGTTGCTCCGTCGATGCGCCCGCTAACGCAAGCGACGTGCCTCCACAACCCGAAGCTTCACATGAAGAAATTCAAACATCTACTACCTCGGGACCCAAAAAGAAAAGAGCTAAATGTTGGGATCACTTCATCGAGCACATAGAAAAGGTCAATGGTAAGGATTTAGTAACTTCTGCTACTTGCAAATATTGCAAAAAAGTTCTTACTGCAGCATCTAGTAGTGGCACGGGCCACCTAAATCGACATTATGCCGCATGTGTCAAGAAGTTTGCTTTACGAGGAGGTGCCTCAACACAAACTCAATTGAACTTCAATGCCGATGGCTCTGTAAGTACTTGGGTTTATAATCCTGATGTTGCTCGTTCTGAAATTGCTAGATATATTGCAGTAGAAGATCAACCTATTTGCATGGGTGAAAGTTCTAATTTTGAGAGAATGATTCAAGTTGCTTTTTGTCCACAATATAACAATGTTTCTAGAAAAACTACTCGGGCGGATATAATTAAAAGATACAAGGATAAAAAGGTGAACTTGAAAGAAACATTTAGTAGCATGTCATTTTCTGTTGCATTAACATCGGATATTTGGTTATCTTCACATCAAAGGACTCACTATCTTAGTGTTGTTGCTCATTACATAGACCATGAGTATAAGTTAAATAAAAGGATTTTAGCATTACGGTCTATTGATGAGAACCACATCGGTGAGGTAATTGCATCACATGTGCTTAATGTCATTAGAGATTATGGTATTGAAAATAGGATTGTGTCTATTACTCTTGATAATGCATCGGCTAACACCAGGGCTATGGATATACTTGAGCCATACATACAAAGCTACATTGGTGGGTATGTGCTTCATCAAAGATGTGTGTGCCACATCATTAATCTTATTGTGCAGGCTGGCTTGGCGAAGGCAAGTTCATGTATCGAAAATATACGTTGTGCCGTTCGATTTCTCATGAATTCTCCACAGTCTTATAGAAATTTCAGGGAGTATTGCAAAGTGAAGGAAATGAAAGCAAAGAAATTTTCTCTAGACATGAAAGTGCGATGGAACTTGTTTATCTTTCACAAATTAAGTCCAAATTTTTTGATTTTTTTCCTATATTCTTAAAAAAATAATCTCTACCAATTGGAACAATTAGTTTCAAACTTATATGGTTATTTTTGTAACTTTTTAATAAAGAACCAAAACATGTCATATGTACATATTCTTTGCTATTTTTTATATCTCCAAAAAATCAGCAAAATGAATCAAATTTCTTTTTTGTAGGTGTGTATTATATTTATATATGTGTATGATTTTTTGGTGAATTTTTTGAAACATTACAAGTTGTAAAAATTCAAAATTATACTCATTTGAGTCAAAGTGTTATAACATATGTGCCATTCTTTAAAAATCAAACACACATTCATTCATTTTAATTTTAAAAATTCCCAAAAAAATTTCATAGGTATATACTTTCAGATAAAACTCCCCCAAGAAATACCACTTCCAAATTCATTTTATTTTGAGATATATAAAAAAGACAAAAAACAATTTTTTTTTTGTTTTTTTTGTTACACTTTGTATATTGCGAATTTATGTCTAATTTTTTATGAGAACATGTAATATAACTATATGAAGCTACAATTTTTTTTCTGATTTTTTTGATTTTTTGTTCATTGTAAATCTGCAAATTTCGTTTTTTAGTCTATGATTTCTGGGCCCACTTGTCAAACTTGGTGAGCAGTCTACTATATGAAGGATGAATCACTTTACTGGGCCGTGCCCGGGCCGAGCCCGGCCCGACGTCGGCCCGACGGGCCACGTGCCGTGCTTGGGCCGAGATTTTCGGTAGCCGGCCCGACCGGCCCGGCCCGAGTCGGCACGACGGGCTTTCGGGCTCGGGCCATTTCGGCCCGAAGCACGACCGTGCCGTGCCGGGCCGGCCCGGGCACGGCCCGAGTCCCACCACTAATCTCCCCATCTCCCATCGCCTCCCCGTGCAAACAAGCAAGAAGCCGGAGCAAGCAACTCACCGCTGCCAGCCATGGACGTGGCTGAGGCGAGGAGGAGTAGCAGCGTGTCCTCCTCGTCCGAGTTCCAGTTCTGGCCGATGGTTGCCAACCCGACCGCCTCGCCGTCCTGCGCTGACGAGCTCTTTGCCTGCGGCGTCCTCCTCCCGATGCCCATCCTTCCGCGGAAGGCTGCGTCCCACGCACTAAGCAGCAGCAGCAGCTACGTGTCATCCGTCCCGGAACCGGGGTCCGAGCTCGAGCCCGAACGACGGGACGCGTCTCTTCTTGCTGGCGCCGCCACGGCTCCCGTAGGCTCCGGCAAGGCCATCACATCCCCGGCGCTGCCCGCGACGGCTGGAGCAGGAGGGTCCAAGCGGTGGACGGACATCTTTTCCAAGAAGCCGGCGGAGGAGAAGGAGAAGCGCAACAAGGACGCCGGTGGTGCCCGGAAACCGACCGCTCACGCCGGGAGTAACGGCGGAGGCGGCTCGGAGCTGAACATCAACATCTGGCCGTTCTCCCGGAGCCGCTCGGCTGGCGGCGGCGTGCCCGGCTCGTCGAGGCCGAGGCCGAGGCCTCCCACGCGCAAGGCCACCAGCGCGCCGTGCTCGCGCAGCAACTCTCGCGGCGAGGCGGCTAGGCCGCTCCCCCCTCGGCGGTGGGCCGCCAGCCCCGGACGGACCGGCGGCGGCGTGCCGGTGGGCCGGTCCAGCCCGGTCTGGCAGATCCGGCGGGGCCCGGCAGCCAGACCGGCCCCTACAGCATCGGAGCCGTTCGCCGACAGGCAGGCACCGCCGCCGCAGCAGCACAAGGACAAGCCCGCCGGCGGCGGCCGGAAGCTCGGCGGGTTGGGTGGCGGCGTCCGGGGCCTCAACCTCAGCGTGAACTCCTGCATGGGGTACAGGAACGAGGTCAGCTGCCGGCGGGCCGACGCCGTCACCGCGCGCAGCGACGGTCACGGCGGCGGCGGGCTGTTCGGCATAAAGGGGTTCTTCTCCAAGAAGGTCCATTGACCCAATGTAATTTTTTATTTTTCTCATTTTTACTTTTTTTTTTGTTTTTTGATTTTCTTTTTAGCTTTTTGGGTTAAATGGGTGGAAGGTATGTGTAGCAGGTGGTGGTTGTGAATTATTACTTGTAAAAAAGGGTTAGGTAGTAACCGGGTTTATTTTTGTAAAGCTAATGTATGGTGTTATGTAAAGTTTAGGAAATATTTAGCTAACTTTATTAAAGCCGTTGAGCAATGGAGTTCTTTGTAGCATTTGGTCTGCAGGGTCCAGCCCTGCCTGCCTACACAGATGAGATGGAGATGATGGTGCTGAACTTCTGGTTGTATCTGAAAAGTGATCCTTTTCATATGAGCATGTGGATAAGATTGTGCTCTCTTCATTTCTATTTGGCCCATACTTTTTCTGTCCTAAAACATAAGTGATTCAGGGTTTTAATCTTGTCTTTAAATGTAAGTGATTTTAGAGATTGGACATAATTCTGTAATTAATTTAATAGGTCAAGGATGGGTGGACAAAGATAAAATGAGAGGTGTAAATAGTTTTTCACTTTTAGTTACTATTTTTATCTTAGAATTTTAACAGTGTAATTTAGACGTTTGTCTTTAATGTTGGGCCTGCTCAATTGTTTCATTCAGTACTCTCTCCGTTCCTAAAAATTTGTCACTTTGTAGTTCATTTTTGAACTACAAAGCTACAAGCTTTTAGAGAGGGAGGGAATATTAATTTCCGTAGGTAACTATAATAGTATTACAAAAATGAAGGAAATGTGCTTAGAACGCATAGTTTTGAAAAAGAAGAAAAAAAGAGGAACGCAAAAACGAACTATTTTTTTCCTTCTTCCTTCCGTATACTTCCTCCATCCCAACATAAATAACATTTTTTAAACTAATTCTAATTCAAAAGCATCATTTTTTAGTGGAGTACGTACCGAGAACTTCTGAACATACTGTCGCGCCCCAGTTCTTCCTTAACGGTGAGACTGTATACAGTTATCGCTATCCAGTGAAGCAGCTATTGTTGGTGGTCACGTACTGTGATGTAACAGTAGCTAAAATTGGCCTTCGATCTTTGGCAACTGCCGGTTGCCTGCCTGCCTCCTTTCAACAATATTGGCAAGTAGAATTGATCGCACACCCGTCATGCATGTTGCTGTGACCGCATGCATCTTGCACTAAAAATGATTCCTTTGGATGGATATCTAGCGACTAATGAACCATGTAATGTTGCTGTCTACCAACTACACTAGCCCCTCCATGACATTACCACATCCTTAAGCAGACCAGACCATAACCATGTTCTGACCTTACCTCTAATCTGTTGGGTTGCATGTTGGACCTACATAGTCAGGATTTGTTCTCTTGGTCCTGCAAAGTCCATTTAGCACGTTATAACTACCGCGTATCGGTTTCAAATGATTATAGTAGTACTGTTCCATCTGTATAATATAATGGCAACTAATGCTTGTTCAGGGTGTAGACAATCATACAATTATATTGGTTCACATGTCAGTAAGTGACACAACTCATCGGCAACCAAATACGAGAGCTAGTTTATAAGTACGCATCCTTGTGTATGCTAGTTTTGTAAGAACATACTCCATTTGTTCTCAAAATTTATTTTTTTTAAATAAACTACAAAGCAACAAACTTTTAAAGACGGAATAAGTATATATTTGCAAAGCAACAAACTTTTAAAGACGGAATAAGTATATTTAAATTTGCCAAGTGCTAATTAATGCGTGCGTCAACGCTTCGAATTAAACCCAAGTTGATGGAATCACCCCGTTTCATGGAGATCATGGAGCGATCAACCAGTAACAATATTTTTTTGAGGTTGACAGTTGCTACAACTTGCTTGTTATTAACAATTAATAAAAAGGATCATGGCACCATATCATCCAAGTAGATCGAGACTATGCCTGGAGTAGTTCCAGAGACGTGGTGACAGAGACAGTCGATCAACGTCTTTTAAAAATTCATAATCCGTCGGACGCGAAACACAATAACTTGTCCATCGTGTACGTAGAAACTGAGAAAGGAGAAAGAATGCGTGCCTGGTGCGAAACTCGATGCTGGGGTTTATCATCGTCCCCTGTCCTATTCCTTCCATCGTTTACGTTCTTCTTTGCTTTGCGTTCTTCTAGACGGCCTTTTGAGCGATCGTGTCTCTGCTCTGGGGAAGTGTCGTTGTTGTCTGCGAGGAGGGCCGAGCAATTGATACACTGTTTCCACTGAGACAAACTTTTAAAATGACGATAAACAGTATTGGTAAATTCTAAATTAATGTTGACATATCTGCCAAGAACCTGTGAAGACGCTGCTGCACGGTTCCTCCCTCTCACGGAGATACGGTACATAGGTACTCACTCTGTTGCCAAATATCACTTATTATTAGTTCAAAAATGAACTAACAACTGATAAGTATTTGAGGATGTAAGTAGTACTGCTATCCTGTAAAGCTACTGTTGGTGGTCACAATGTGATCTAACAGTATCTCAAATTGGCCTTCAATCTCTCAGTGTTGGCAAGTATACAATTGTTCATACATCCGTCTGTCGCCACTTTTAGTACTCATTAATTTGTGGTTAATTAATGCACTTCTAACATTGTTATTTTCAATATACAATAGTATGACATCAATGATCCTTAATTAAGAAAACGTGACCACGATCATGTTCTGGCTTCTGACCTGAAGTCTAATCTATAGCATGGGCGGCACCTCTTTATCATGCCATCTCCAACAAGCACGTTAAAACTACCACATGCCGGTTTGAAACCATTATAGAAGTCCTGCTCCATCTGTATATTTAACTAAGAAGCGCAAGGCTTGTTCATGGTATCCACAATCAGACTAGGGTCACATGCCACCGACCAACAAACTCGTCTGTGACCAAACAGGAGAGCTAGTTTATAAGCACACCTCATTATTTTGTATATTACTAGATTATGAATATATATAGATATAACTCTGGCGAGAGTACACGCAGTGTCAACGGTTCAAATGCAGCTGAATGTTGATGGAATCAACCCATTTCTTAGAGATCATAGGGAGATCTGTAACAATGTTTTTCAGGTTGACTGTTGCTGCAACTTGCTTGTTAACAAATACAGTACAGAAGACATATGGTACAGTACAGCAGCATCTCATTCAAGTGGATCGATACTAGAACTCGCAGAGACGTTGTGACCATTGACCACGCGAGACCGGCGCAAAGATGGAGGCTTGGTTTCAAATTCGTATTCCTGCCTATGCAAAATCTAAACTTGTTTATAAGTTCTTCCAGAGAATATCTGGTGAAAACTAGCCAAAGTGAAGTTTCGAAAAAAAAACTAGCCAAAGTGAAGTTTCGAAAAAAAAAAAACTAGCCAAAGTTAGAAACTTGAAAACTCCATCCAAAACACATACTTAAGAGGTTCTAAAACATTTCCGAAAAATAACAAATGTTGGATTTTGTCCTTTTCTTGCATCCATACCTCAAGTATGCTTTTTTGACATATTTCTTTAGTTTTCAATATGTTTTTGATTTTCAGCGGATATGCACTTGAGTTCTTTAATTTGTTTTTTGATCACCAATAAAAAATTGCTGACGGAAAATGACAACGTAAAATCGATGTTACTACATTCGTCACGAAAGCTTCCACAGCTTTTTATTGTTGACTTAAATACAAAAAATTGGAGAGCACGACAAGAAGTAACATAATTTTATTGTATTTCTTAATCACATTAAAGCACCATTTTAAAAAGACAATGTTGATGTATATCATGGGCAACACGTGTCTTGAACCAAACGGTGTAGTTTACGCTATCCACAGTTGGAGCATTATTTTATTACTTCCCAGAACTGCTTCACTTAGAGAGTGGTCTGTTTTATTGTCGAGCCCCAGAGGGTGATGCAGTGAAAACCGGACCTCTGCTACTCGTATCCGTGGATCTTTCAAACTAAACTTTCAAAATTGTTATGAGCTCCTCGGCGTGAAACTCGAGCCTGGGGGTTGTCACGTGCCTGTGCCTGTGCCCTATTATTGCTTGCCTTCTTCCTTATAGCCTTTTGAGTTTTGATGAGTGATTCTATGTCCGTGCAAGTGTCGTCGATCGCTGCTGTCTTATTAGGAGGACGGCAGAGCAATAGACAGAAAGCTTTTGCACAGATCATCCGGCAAGTACAGGAGGACGTGCTTTGCTAGAACTTCTACTGTTTCATTGCTTCACTGCTTGGGAGAGAGCAGCATCTGTGCAATCTCAGACCTAGCTATCACTAGATTTGATCCGTTGCTTCAAATGGTACACCAACGATCGGACGTGGGCCAGATGGGCTTTCTGTACGAGGAAACCTCGCCATATGTGGCCCACGCAACGATCGGCCCGTCCCCTCACGCTCTATTCCCACACGGGCACGCACCAACGTACGCACGCACGGGCACGCACCCTGCTCTTCCCCTCCGGCGTCGACGATTTCGAATTCCAATTCGAACTCTCTCTCTCTCTCTCTCTCTCTAGCACGCGAAAGCGGAGCCGGCCGGATCGGGATGGAGCAGAAGCCGGAGGCCATGGAGGAGGAGGAGACGCGGCCCGATGCGTCGAAGGGGTCGGTAGCGGTGGGGCCGGAGCTAGGGTTCTGGGCGGCCGCGCGGCGGCGGCTGGCCCCCGACGACCCCTTCTTCGCCGCCGGGGACCTCGAGCGCGAGCTCCTCGCCAAGCACGTGAGCTAGTCCCCACCCGTCCCCTTCCCCCTCCCCTCCCTCCTATCTTGCGAACGCTTGCTAGGGCAGCGCGCGTGAGCAGAAGCAGATTCTTATGCCCGTCGCCATTTTAGCGGAGGATTCTCTGTTCCTGCTAATAGCGGCATTTCGTTTTCAATGCCCCTGCTGATTCCCATCCCCCCTTGTTGACGTAGGTTGCTTTGGACCTCTCTGAAGATGACCGGTACCAGATTGAGAAGATGGAAGTAGCCAGCACGTGGTAAGAAATGATCTTTGCATTGCTAGTCATTTCCCTCAGATTGTTGTGACATGTTCTTGCTTTGTATGCTGCTGTTTTATTTTCTGGAGCCTTATGCTGCTGATTTTATTTGGCCCCTTGTATCTTCTTTGCATTGACCTGGGAGAATGAAAGAATTTTGGTTGCTGCATTAGATAATTTTTTGTTTGCCAGAGTTCTGCATGTACTAGTATCATACTTAGCATGGACGTTGTGGTCCTGGCAGGATGGACTGATCATACACATTGCTCTGCATTTATCTCGCAGAAATAGAATAATCTAGCGATGAAGCTTATATACTCAACTTTGATGACAGACATCAATAAAAATGTCATGATCTGGCTTCAAATTCCATACGGAGTTCATGATATGTTCCTTTTCATCTGTACCAGTTGTAGAATCAGTACCCTGCAATCGTAATGCACTTTTGCTCAGTGACAATTGGCCGTTCATGAGCTGAACTAAGGGTTTGTTATATAGGTACTTTTAGTGATAGGTGAGGGTTCCATCCTGACACCGGCTAAAACATGTCATACTGCATTACCGCAGATCTAAGTTTGTTATGTGTTTTCCCTTCATAGGAAGGAGGCAGGAGATTTGCCTCATTTGAGACAACTAGAACATTAAATCAACAAATGTCACACCATCCTTATATGAACAGCGAAATGAACACTTTTTTCTGCTTATCCAATACCAAAAATGACTCAGGAATTAACAGCATAGGTTTTTTTTGTTGACTTATCTGACCCAAAAATGACAAATGGCATCTACCTTGTGCGGTTGTGCCTATGACATCTTCCACCATGTCATCTTGAGAAAGGATGCTAGTTTCCACATAGAATCTTCAGTTTTCACTGTCTGAAGTTGTTTGTGTTTTGTCTACTGCTATGGATGCTTTCCCTTCGTTCCCTTGTTCTACCATTTTCTCATGTATCTGAAATATGCTATTGTTGGTCCTCTTACAGCACTGTGTTTTGCCCAATTGCTGGTTGTGGTGCCCAACTCGATTGCTCGGAGGACTTTGAGGACCACTATATCACTCGTCATACAGCTTCATGCTCTGTGTGTTCAAGAGTTTATCCAACTTCAAGGTTGCTGAGCATTCATGTTTCTGAGGCGCATGACTCGTATTTCCAAGCAAAAGTTGCTCGTGGCTTTCCAATGGTAACAATCATCTATACATTTTTATTTTCTATAAATACTTATCTGTGAGATAACAGCATGTTTTACAGAGTTAGTATGGACATCATATGCTGATGGATAAAATTATTTTTGTAACAGTACGAGTGTTTGGTGGAGGGTTGTGGTGTGAAGCTGAAGACCTATAAAAGTCGGCAACAGCACCTTATTGATAAGCACCAGTTTCCCAAGTCATTTGAGTTCTTCAAAAAGTCACGGCCCTCCCAGCGACATCGGCAAAAGTACCACAGGAGGCAACCTCAGAAGGGAGAGGGGCCACAGACGCTGATGGACGTAGACGGGAAAGGCACGAGGCAAACGAACTGGAGATACCAACTGAAGCAACATGACTGTAAGGAGACAAGAGAGAACGAGCGTCAGCATAAGGAGGCCAAGGAAAACAAAATGGAGGTGGACCAGAAGATCGACGAGCTCACTTCTGCTGTGTCGAAGTTGAGCACAGCGGATTCTACGCCTGCAAGTGTGACCTTCGGCCACCGTCGCTCACGTGGCCTTACATTTGTTCCAAGATCAATCAGGCAACAGAACAAGCAGGCCTCTCAGTCTGAAGCGAAATGATGCACGCTTGATCATTTGGTCTTACGATGGCTGCCACTGCTACTGATTTTCTGTTGATCATGAATGTTGTCCTGTAGCCTGTACCTTGACGCTGTAATTCTTGGGTCACTGCGGACATGTTTTCTCGCATGTGACTAAGTCTGATATGTTCTGGAGCTAGAACTGTAACGTGGCAGTTGCAGTTCACGGTCGTGCGGTGTTCCACGACACGACATACAAGCCTCCGCTTGGAAGTGATTTCCAGTCGATGTGCAACGGTTTTGTCCAGAAACTGTTGCAGTGTAACCTGTTTTGGAACGAATGAGAACGAGTTGTCCTGCCTTGGTGTCCAACGTTTCCATGTGCCGACATACCAGTAAGATGTGTTCATTTCATACCGCTACTACCGATCATGATCGTTCTTTAGGTGTCGCCATGTTTCACCAGTCGATCAATTTTATAAGATGGAGACATGAGTGCCGGGCAAAGTCGATGGTGATGTGTGACAGTGAAAGCAGGTGACGGGGTGCTGAGCCGCGTGTGCTCGCTTGAGTCCGCAAATTGGAAAATATTTTGTAAATCCTTCTCTCTTAGGGTTCATGGGCAAATACTTGAATTATCTCTCAAGTGTAGTTTTACATCTATATAATGAAATCATCTAACTCAAATTGAGAAAAAGAGTTAAGTTCCATCTACATCGTTACCTCCCGTGTCTTCTTGTGCACTCATGGGAAAGGAAAGGAAAACAAGATATCTTCTGCCATCTACCTCATGTTCACCTGCTATCAGAATGGAGGAAAACGGACCAGGTGATCCGAGGTACAATGCGTTATTGATAGTAAAGTGGAGAAATAATAATTAGATTGAATAAAATCTCTGAGGTCGTACATATTTATAAGGAGGTCAAGGGACTTTGGTTACAAAACCAACATGATACTATTTGTCCTAACATTTCGCTGCAGTTTGAACGTCTACTAGTTAGAACATTCATACTGGATCTAAACTTCATATACACCGAAGACACCCTCGATGAAAATGTCCGCATACCGTGAGTTGGAAGGAATATGAAGAACTCGAACTGCTCCAGTAGCCACCTTATCAGAACAAAGTGCAAGTCAATCTCGATATTCTTAGGGCATTGATGTCGTACCGTATTGGTTGCGAGATATACATCACTCACTTTATCACAATAGACAAAGATAGCCTTTTGTAATGGGCAATTAAGTTCCTCCAGCAGCTCAAGCGACCAAGTAGCTTCGGCAACGACGTTAGCGACGGTACAATATTCCGCTTTTGTGTTGGAGCGGGATATCATGTGCTGACACTTTGAAGACCAAGAGACCAGATTATCACCGAGGAAGACATCGAATTTGGAGGTAGAACGGCGTGTGTTGGGGCAACTGATCCAATCAGCATCAGATACGCCATGAGCTCATTGACCTGAGAGCGGTGGAGCTGAAGACCATAATCCAAGGTGCCTCGAATGTATCTAGAATGCATTTGATCAACACAAGATGAGGCTCATGAGGATCATGCATATAAAGACACACCTGCAGCACAACATAAGCAATATCTGGTCGAGTGAAGGTGAGGTACTGTGGGCTCCAGCAAGATCACGGTAGTGAGTAGCATCCGAAATAAGAACACCATCACAAGACAACTTGGCACACGTGTCAACTTGAGTGGAAGATAGCTTGCAATCATCTGTGTCTGCTCTCTTAAGGATCTCAATCATGTACTACCATTATGAGGGGAAGAAGTCCATGTTGCTGTGAGTAGTGCAATGCCCAGAAAATGATGGAGACTATCCAAATCCTTTATCAAAAATTCTACAACAAGATCATCAATAATACAATAGAGCAGTGGTACTGTGGAGGCAATCATAACAATATGATCCAAATATAGTAATAGGTAGACTATGGTCGTGGCACGTCGGTAGATAAAAAGAGAAGTATATGATTGAGCACCACCAATAAATCCAAGAGAGGTAATATGGGTGTGGTCGTGGCGCGTCCCGGATACTTACTTAACTAAGACGCTCCTTAAAGTAGACCATCTCCTTCTAACCTCAACTGAGCCAACTTTGATCCTCGCTGATGCGAGCACGTCTCGTTTTTTTTTTTTTTTGCTCGGAGACGGACACCTTTGAGCTCGTCTCCGATCTTTGTCTCCTATTTGACTTTCTTACGTAGTGATGAATCATGTTGAGTAAAATATCATTTTTGTGTAACCTGGTTTCCTTATGATTAAAACGTTTCAGTTCTTATCTTGCAAAGACTGCAACATACGTTTATACTACCAGCAAGCCAACAAAACATCTCTTCTGTTACCTCAGGTGGAGTAGACTACACATGTATTCTGCTTCTTGCATCTAATGATCAATTATGCATAGTTTCGTCCTCCAAATTTTGGTTACGCAATACGATCACTGTGGCTCACAAAGCGGTTCTATCATGCAAAGATTTATGAATGAGGTTTGAAATAATTAACGCTGCTACAATTTTTGCGAAGACCATTATTATTTGCAATCTTATTATGATCTTATACAATATTTGCTTTGCAAATAACTATAGACTTACATCCAACATATTTCGTATAGGGATGCACGCGGGGATGAACCAAAGTAACAAACTATTACGATAGAGAAAATGAAAAAAAAAAAATAGATAACTGTGAACATCATGCAATTTACGTAACATCTCACAGTATGTGATCATGTGTTTCTCTATTAAACCTGCATAAGTAACAGGGACAAGAAAACATGAGATGGACAATAAAGGCAGGGGCCTTCTGAAAAAACTCATCCCACACTGTATAATGATATGGATGTCACATCACTCGATTCATTATCAATTTTATTTTACCTCATGCACACCATTTAAACACATGATTCATTGAGTTATTTGTAAAAAAAAATATGAATTACTTGCATTGACCGTGTAAGTTGTTGTATTTGTCACACAATTCACTCTTTAGAAAACATGTTAGGATCAACATAAGATGTTTAAAAAGACTTGTACATAATTTTTTCATGTAAGGATTAATTCCTACTGAACTCCTATATTAATTTTACCTCGTTGAAAGGCAGGCCTAAGCTCGTTACTGATATTGAAGTCAAAGTTCAAACTGATGTACACGTTTTGAATCCACGGAATGGATCTTGGACGCACGCTCTTGTTCTGGCGGTTAGGATTTCTGTCCGACGCTGGAATCATGATAACAAGGCCACGTGTCAGTAACTTCTGCGCACCATGCCCATGGTTCCTCCCTCCGCCGTCTCCTCTTCCGAGGTGGCAGAAACCGCCCCGCACTACCGGTCGGCGGCAGAGGCCAGCAGCCCGGAGCACGCGACCGGACGCGACCTGTGCGGATCAGCCGCCGACCTGACCACCACACCTTCTTTTATGCCTGCCGCTGTCCCCTTCCCTCTCCACTCCACGCGACAGCTCCGCCACCGGAGCACGAGGCCTCGCCCGGGCCGGCGCGCCGCCTCGAACGCCGCGCCTGAGTGGCAGACGGATCCAATATGCCCGGCCGCTCGCTGCTCCTAGAACTTTTTTTTAATATACGTATTTTAATCAAATTTATATTAATAACCCTCGATTCAAATTTTTTTTCAAATCTGACCGGCCGTCGTATGAGTCTCATACGACATAATGAATGTCGTATGAGTCTCATACGACATAATGAATGTCGTATGAGTCTCATACGACATAATGAATGTCGTATGAGGTCCATACGACATGCAAATGTCGTATGAGGCCCATACGACATTGGTGGTGGCTCATGCCACGTGTGTCGGCTGGGCCGTCCAGCGGGGCCGAAACCGGCCACGGTGGTATGTCGTATGAGGCCCATACGACATGCACAGAACCGTCGTATGTGCCTCATACGACATAAACACCCAGTTTATTTATTCAATTAAAAATAGATGATGACTTTCAAAAAATATGAAACTTTATAGATATGTCAAGCGAAACATGCAGAACACAATGGTATGGTCAGATGTTATTTTATTTTTTTTTCGAAAAATTTTTAAAATTCAGATTTGAATTTCATTGAAATTTCCTGAACGTCTGAAATAAAATAGCAAAAAGGATTCAAAAATCTTGAAACTTTGCAGGGAGGCTATTTGGATTATTTGTCTGACATGTAGCAGTGCACTACTTAGTTGGCGGTCCTTCTTGGTTCGATGAACCACTTGATGAATTCCCTCTATTAGGAAAAAGTGATTTTGGTGTGTTTAATCCTCTTCGTCCATTTGATAGTACCAAAGAAGAATGGCCCAAGTGTCGTTGCGGCCTGGATTGTTTGGTGCAAATGATGGATGGAAAAGAGGATAGCGGTCGTCGATTCTTTCGTTGCCCTGTGGCTCGTGCAGTAAGTTCATATCGTTTTTGTGTACGTTCACGTTGTATTTCTTTTTGTTATGTTTACTTTAAATTTGTTTTTTGTAGTCTTATTTCGATGAAGATAACTGCGGATATACATTGTGGGTTGATCCAGTACCTATCAAGCCTATTCAAGATTACATAAAATATTTGCGAAATCGAAACCGAGAATTAGTAGGTCATATTGCGGATATGGAGTTAGAACAATTGGAGGATGATACTAGTCCTAAGCGCAACAGCGACGGAGGAGGGCAGCTCCATGTCAGACGAATCTCATACTCCATGTCAGGCGAATCTCGTACAAGAGACATACGAAATTGCACTGCTCCGTGTCAGACGAATCTCATACTCCATGTCAGGCGAATCTCGTACAAGAGACATACAAAATTGCACTGCTCCGTGTCAGACCCGTGAAATGTCATTTCACACTTATACATGTCAGCGATGAATTTTCTTATAGACTAGGTCCATACACCATCATCCGCTCGTCTATATAACACTCACCCCGGTAACAGCTTCACCACGCACTACCAACAATCATTCTATATACTTCACTACCATGGACGAGAACTCACCACCCACAAATAGAGAAAAGGTTCCAATCCCCGAGGGATTGCAACCTCCAATGTGTTTCTGTGGCACTGATTGTAGGTTTGTAAGAGATCTTCGACCTGGTTACTCGTATGGTTGCCGGCTTTGGATGTGCGACAACTACGAGTACGATCCTCCTCACAGGACGTGCCCATTTCTTCCAGGTGGTAGGAAACAGGTAATATGCAACATTACTTATGTTTTATGCATGCTATAGAATCTAATATTTTAGACAAACACTTGTGCAGTCGCCGCCACCTCTATGCGACTTCAGGAACTACATCGACCAGGAACAATCGGCAGAAGACGCCGCAGAGGTTGAGAGAATGGCTCGACTTGCATATTGGAAGTTCAAAGAAGAAAGAGAGTGGGATGAAAGAATAGAGCAAGAGAGGAGGAATAGAGCTGCACAGGAGGAGCGTCGTCGCAAGAGGCAAGAAGAAATTCAACAATGGAGAGCAGAGTGTGAGCGCAAAGCTGCAGAGGAGGAACGCGTCGCAGCACAAGCACGAGAGGCTGAGCGAGAACGCATGCGCGAGAGAGCTCGTCGCGCAAAAGAAGCCGGTTCGGATGCTTTGCGTAAGGGAAAATACCCCCATTGCACTCAGTAGCAACTTGGGTAATTCAACTAAGGCGTGTTAGAATTAGATCGGCGTATCTTTAGTGCGTCGTACACACGCCATTTGTATCACCTATTTTACATTTTGTTCCAGAAATATGTGCACTTATGTTTTGCCTCATGTACCGTAGTAGTAGACTGGTAAACAACATGCACATACTTTCGGAACTACATAATTTCATTTTATGTAACCGCCGCCGAGCTTACAATTAATTATCTTCAATTATTATGCATTTATATAAATTTATACATTAATTGTATCATTTTCCAAACTATGCATTTCTAATCACTATAAGATTTAAAAAAAATTGATACTCCCATTAAACTCTCATATATTATATTCATAACTTATTTTTTATACTCCACAAAACTTACATTACAATAACCTATATGAACATTTATGTCGATTCTAACTACAAATATTTGTAAACAAAAAATAAAACTGAATACATTTTACAAATTTGCAGAAACGTGATCGTATTGCCTAATAACACATACAATTACTCTAGTTTCTACATACTAAACATAGATAAAGTTCATTGATTTCAAAACTTCACAATGTATTCTCTATTTTCTACTTTAGAAGTTTTTAGCAAATCGGTCTACAAATATTTTAAAAATTTTGACTAAAATCCATTACAGGATGGTGGTTCAACACGGGCTAGGGTTAGGGCACGCACGCATGTCGTACGTGCCCCATACGACGGTTCTGTTCATGTCGTATGGGGCACGTACGAAATGCGTGCGTGGCCTTAAACGCCATCGTGACATATGTCTTCTGACGTGGCATCGCGTGGATCCACATGTCGTATGTGCCTCATACGAAATACGCATTTCATATGCGGCACATACGAACGTAGGTCAGTTTGGCAATTTTTTGATTCTGTGGGTTATTTATTATAAATGATTTTTTAAAAGATATATTAATAAAAAAAGCTCATTCTCCTGACATGTACCAGTGAACTGTCGTATGTGTCTTTTACGAGATTCCCCTGACATGTACCAGTGCAATGTCGTATGTGTCTTCTACGAGATTCGCCTGACATGGTCCATAGACTTTCGTACACTTGGTCTATAGACCCATCCACGTTCGTCTATAAAAGGGTCCGCACCTCTTACATTTCGTATACGATTAAAGTTAGTAGTAACACAATGGAAAACAGAGGTCGTGCAAGGAGAGGAGAAGGAAACATTAGGCCAGTGCCTCAGAACTACTTAGTTGGCGGTCCTTCGTGGTTCGATGAACCACTTGATGAATTCCCTCTATTAGGAAAAAGTGATTTTGGTGTGTTTAATCCTCTTCGTCCATATGATAGTACCAAAGAAGAATGGCCCAAGTGTCGTTGCGGCCTGGATTGTTTGGTGCAAATGATGGATGGAAAAGAGGATAGCGGTCGTCGATTCTTTCGTTGCCCTGTGGCTCGTGCAGTAAGTTCATATCGTTTTTGTGTACGTTCACGTATTTCTTTTTGTTATGTTTACTTTAAATTTGTTTTTTGTAGTCTTATTTCGATGAAGATAACTGCGGATACACATTGTGGGTTGATCCAGTACCTATCAAGCCTATTCAAGATTACATAAAATATTTGCGAAATCGAAACCGAGAATTAGTAGGTCATATTGCGGATATGGAGTTACAACAATTGGAGGATGATACTAGTCCTAAGTGCAACAATATGTCCTGTGAATGTCCTCACCACAAGTGAAAATGTAGTAGTTACGAATTATGTTTCATTATTCCATCAAATGTATCGTTTAAATGTTTCTATGCCTTCAATTTCAATAAGATACTCGTTTGCTTCAGTTTTTTAAGTAACGCGTAGTATGTAATACTTCCTTTCCATGCGAAACACCATAGAAATAGAAACATAATGAAGTAATATAATAGAACATAAGTTTTTTACATCATAAGTCACACATATACGTCGTACATAACACTAACGTCTACCACGCTTGTCGGCCCTACGCGCAGCATTCACATGAGACCGGTCATATGAAATGTCTAGTGGCGGTCTCCTCTGCCGTTGCGGACGGCCAGCCTGCTCCGGTGTCTGAAACTGCTGAGTCTGCTGAGTCGGAATGGGAGCACCGGCCAACTGAGACCCATGAAGTGTATCGTACTGCGCTATATCAACGAGGAAGTCCTCGACCTGGAAAGGTGTCATCGGAGGAGTGTCGTGCTGCGTCTGTGAGTCGGACATCGTAGTCTCAAAGTCCGCTCTGTACGTACATGCAATTATAGAATAATTATCAGTACAAACTCAAATTACGAAAATATAAATGAATGAGAAAAATTATTCTACATCGTACCTGCGTCCGTCTGTGGGATATGCGGAGCCCCCCAAGCAGGTACCTGTGCTGAGGGATCCGTAAAGTGCTGACCCCAATCAGGCACCTGTGTCGACGTGCCTGCGAAGTCCGAACTCCAAGCAGGCACCTGTGTCGACGTGCCTGCGAAGTAATCACATGGGAACATGGTCTATGGAAGAGTTGTGGCTTCATGCATGTGCACGTGCAATCATGCTGATGAAGTATGCACTGTTGAACAACTCTAACACGGTTAGCACCACGACGGTCCTTATCCCTACAAAGGATTTCAAACCTGTGCTCTGCGGTACCCATAGGTCTGACGCGATGAAATCGGGCCTTTTCAATCTTCTTCTCCATGTATTTGCACAGGTATGGTGAATAAGCCAAATTCACATTATTCAGTGTTGAAATAGCAGTCGCATAACGTTGACGAAAATATTTGCATGTCCCATATAAAATGCCCTCAACAATAGCAACCAAAGGTAACCCTCTTAAACCGCGAATGACCCAGTTGTATATCTGCATTTCGTATCACTGCATTAGCATGATGAAATACATAACTAACACAACTAAAACACTTAGGAATGATGGATATTACCTCAGCTAAATTAGTTGTCATGATACCATACCGAGCACCATTGGTGTCGTATAACAAGGACCACTTCTCTTTCGCTTCGCGCCGAATCCAATGAGAGAAGTTTCTGCGTGAAATGTCACGAGGATTGCTAGTGCTTGAAGACGCTTCTGCACTGCCAGAAGTCAATTCGTCGAGACGTTTCCAAAGAGCAATAAACTTACTCTCCTGATTTTGACTACACAACATCTTGAACAAATTCATAAGTTGCTTGTTCTTGAAGTGGCTAAAAAAGTTGGCACCTAAATGCCTCATGCAATATCTTGATTGAATGTCTATCCAATAAGGTTGATATCACTGATCCGATGATCCAAATTTCAAATCAGATATTGCTTTAAGCAATCCAGCATGACGATCGTGTATGAGACAGACATCAGGACGTTCTTAAACTACAACCATCTTGACCCGACTAAGGAACCAATACCAGCTTTCAGTGTTCTCACTTTCCACAAATGCGAAGGCCACAGGCAACACCTGTTGGTTCCCATCAACTGCAATAGCAGTAAGAATTTGACCTTTGTACTTTCCAGTTAAAAATGTACCATCAATGCAGAGTATTGGTCGACAATGTATGAAAGCAGCAATACATTGGCCTAATGCAAAGAATGCACGGTGCAGATACAACTTCCCAGACACACTTCTATGCGGCATGTCCATAATGTCGTAAAAAGTACCAACATTTTTTTCCTGAATGGTCTGCAACAACTTTGGAAGGTTATCATAAGACGCTTCAAAAGTACCAAATCTTTGTTCAATCACTTTCTGTTTGGCCCTCCATGCTTTAGAGTAACTTATGGTGTACTTGAACTCTTCCTCAATAGTGGCTATTATTGATTTTGGTTCAAACTGTATGTTGTCCACTATACGGGCATACATATGATTTGCAATGAAATCTGAGGTCAAAGCACCGTTGCACTTCTCCAATTCCTGCAACTGACATGTGTGATCAACCATTTTTGAAACTTTCCAAAGCTTCGTCCACTTCTCCTCGAAACCATGAACTCGAAAAAGACAAGTTAGGAACACACATTTCACATCATATAATTTTGGACTAGACTTGTAAACTGTAAATGATCTCTGCACAGACAAAGACCAATATTTTACTGCATCTTTCAAACCATCTTTGTCTTTAAAAATATCTCCTTTTGTTAACTGGTTCTCATGATATCCAGATAACCCAGAATATTTTTCTGCAGCTGCTAAATTACTCAGGATTGCATTGTTCCAGTCTGCAGGAATGATAATATCATTCTCATCATCAGAAGAGTCATCTTCAATAACATTTTCATATTCCATGTCCTCAATTCTAATTTGTTCAACTAAATCTTCGATGTGCTCTCCTTCATCAGCGACACCAAGTGGGTCTTCTTGCATCTGGTTCACTCCGCCTTCGACCTCTACCTCAGTATCTTCCATATCGTCTGCTTCAGCTGAATCTTCAACTTCTTTCGTTTCTGCTTGCGCAAGAAACACCAGCGGCCAACCCCGTCCACAACTGTATCTACCCATTTCCTCCAATTCTGTGTCCCCTTAATAGGAACGAAATCCCAATAACATCCATCTCTTGCTCGATTAATCAATCCTTTCAGTTTCACTTGATATACTTGTTCATCAAGGTTTAACGTTTTAATCAGCCATTTCTCCAGACTACCAAATGACCTCTCATTTGGTCTTGCTATCCCCCTCACCAACGACGTCCAAGCAGACATATCAACCCCAATTGACCCATAAACAAGCGTGCCTTCTCCGTAGAAAATACGAAACATTAATTTGTCCGACATTCCTACTGTATTCAATATAAACAAACGTATTATAATCTACTCTAACCAAATTAATTTGACTCTATAAAACGTATATATTTGCCACACATTTGTAACTACAGGAGCAATTTTACGCTCCTCTGTAATGTATGACAATATTTTATAAATACTAATAAAACATAATATAATATATATTACACATTTATAAACTGAAAAATCATATCAAAAAACGAGTACATTTTAATTAAACGAATAATACATTAAAAAAACATGCTGCAATAATGTACTCTACCGTAATCATGACATTCGCATGAATATTAACAAAATTCATATTAAACTATATGCATGAACCATATAAATTCATATAATATTGACAACAATCGCGTGCACAACGAGTAACAATATGCAATTATATTATATTGACAACAATACACTATATGCATGAACAACGTGTACAAAAATTAAATACAATAGACTATGTCGCGTGTGTTATCAACACTATACATTCATACAAACAAATATCATAATATAATACGCATTCATATTATATTGACAACAAAACAACACAAATGTACGGTGGCAAAATCAATACCGAAGTCGCGAGGATCCGAGGACGACGGATCGGAGACGAAAAAGGTGAGAGTAGCGAGCGTCGGAGGCGCCGTGCGGGAGCGGTGGAGGTCGCGGGCGGCGCGGGCTGGGAGGGAGGCAAGCGGCGGGCTGGGAGCGAGGCAAGCGGGCGGGGCGGCGCTTTATAACCGGCAGACCGTCGTATGAGCCTCATACGACGGTTCGCCCGTTACCGCAAGTCGTATGAGGCTCATACGACATTCGCTGCCGCCTCGTTTTCCGCGGCGACCGTTGGCCGCGTGGCAGACACGTCGGACCGTCGTATGAGCCCCATACGACATTTAGTACGTCGTATGCGACTCATACGACAGTGGGTCAAATCTGCAAATTTTTTAAATCGACAGTTATTAATAAAATTTTGGATTAAAAATTGTATATTAAAAAAAATTCCCGCTCCTACGTGCCTTAAATCTTCATCTAGTAGTGTATACTTTTCCTCTCCAGAGGTTGTCATTGAAACGATGGTTTCCACAATCTAATCTCTCGATCTAAATGACCACATATACTGCTCTCTCAAATCGGCAAACGGTCTATTTCGGCAAACGGCTCCGAGCTACTAACCCCTTGATCTACAATTATAAGCGTTTTACATAATAAATAGTCTCTGATTTGTTACTTTACCGAAAATACCTATAAAATAACTAATTTAAATAACAAAAATAGCACAGGCACCCAAAGATTCAGTTGATGTTTACAAACTAAAAATACCAAGGCAACTCCAAATGGACTCAAGCTCGAGCTTCTCCGGGTGCAGTTCCCAATTTTCCGTCCTTCGATGGCGAAATTGCCTCAGGAATCTGCCTTTTGACCTCATCGTCATGTCCCAGATCTCTCATTAATCCAAACCACTAAAATACTCCAGAGTTCAACAAAGTACCTGACGTGTTCGGTGCTTTACCACGCGGCTCGTCGGCATCGATCTCCATCACACACACGGGGACAAAAATAAGCACCCTTCCTGTAGTGTCGCGCCAAGTGTCCTCATTCCTGGTCACTGGCGTGCTTCCTATAAAACAGCTTCCCCTTCACAGGAACATCATCCACAAAATCCAAGCAAAGCCAAGAAACATCTGGCTCCCTCGCATCATTGATCTGCTGCTGTCCGTCACTAAGAAAGAGTCCCCACTGTGAAAGTCGCGAGTGACGGCAACAACCAAACCACCGAGAAGGAGAAGAGCCCCCATCTCACCTCACCAAGAACAACAGAGCGTGGTGGGAAATGGGGAAGCTCTGGACAATCCTCACTCACCTTCACTCGCTTGCAGGGTATGTGTGAAGTTTCACCTGATTTTCATCAGTTTTTCTCCTTTTGTTCTGCGTGTTAATTTGCTTCGGATAAGTGTATGAACCCATTTTCTGTTCTTTGTTCTTGCAGGCCAACAGTCATGCTCCTGTACCCCTTGTAAGTTCAGGAAAAAACTCGATGCTTTTTCAGAAGTAATTGGATATGGTTGGGGAATGAAAATGGGATTGAGAATCAATGAAATGTTTCTTTTTTTCGCGCAGGTACGCGTCGGTGCAGGCCATGGAGAGCCCGTCGAAGCTGGACGACGAGCAATGGCTCGCCTACTGGATCCTCTACTCCTTCATCACCCTCATGGAGATGGTCCTCGAGTCCCTCATCTACTGGTAGGTACCTACCAACTGAAGATTTCAGCCAAGATTTCGACTCTATCTCAAGAAACAATATCAACCGCCGTTCTTTCAACCGATTTATCAGGATCCCGATTTGGTACGAGCTGAAGCTGCTGTTCATCGCGTGGCTGGTGCTGCCCAACTTCAGGGGCGCGGCGTTCATCTACGACAAGTTCGTGCGGGAGCAGCTCCGGAAGCACGGCCTCACCGCCGGCGGCAGCAAGAAGGACGACAAGTCCTCGTCGCCGTCGTCCAAGGACAAGGACAAGCTCAAGAGCAAGTTCCTCGCCTTCGTTACCCCCAAGAAGGTGAGTTCATGGCGAGCTGCTCTGCTTGCTCGTTAGATTCTGTTTTTCCTCTTGCGGGGATTTTTTTTATTTGACTCAAGATGTGTCATGGGTGTGCTTTGCTTAACTGCTGCAGGACCATGAAGCTTACTGAACCAAGATCGATCCAGCTTGGCCCGGTGGAGGAAAATTGTAGTGTTATTAATAGTCTTTAGCTTTGTTTGTTCAAACAGAACGTTCATGTTGTTTGCTTCAGATGTACTAGCAGGTTCATGTATGACCCTTCTGCTGATGTGTGATCAGTAGAGAGCAGAAAATAGCTTCCTCTGTTTATCTTGTAAATGCATTTGGGAACGCCTATGATGAATGAGATTGAAAGACCAAACAATAAATCGTAGTGCTCCGGTAGTGTCTTCTCCTCGCAAATGATTTTCAGTAATTTTGTTTCCCTTTCAAACTCATGCGGGTCCTTTGTTTGAGAAGGCCATATACCTTTCGAAACGGCTTTCATAGCAATTTCCACCCTGCTTCTTTACAGGGGGTTGCTTAAGAAAATTTCCAGGATTTATGAGTTCAACCGAACGAAACTGTGAGGATCTGAACCCAAATCCCCTATGCACTTATTTATTCGCCAAAAAACGGTCCTTATCGTTCGTGTTAAATTTACAGCGTTTTCCAAAACTACTTTGGACCATCCACACCAGCAACCTCTAAAGCATATCAACCTCTAAAGCATACTCTAATCTCAAAATTGTACTCTATATACTTTATATTTCTAGTATATGTACTTACAAAAATTTTACAGTATGATTTCTAGTACAGTACTATAGCATACTACTGCGGATGGCCTAAGAAGACGAAAGGAGGCTACTTTCCTTTATTATCAAAAAAGGAAGATGAAGTTTTGATCAGTCTGCACTTGTAAAAAACAACTTTTGATCCTTTTATTTTCGTACAGTGTTATTGTTAGAAAATTTGTTCCGTATCAGTCTGCAAATGTTCTTTTCGTGCAGTCATATGTTGCAAATATTATTGTTTTTGTACTATTCTGTTTTGCTATTCCTTTATTTACTTTCTCATAGCACATTCATGTTTACGGCCATCCTAGCATTCTTTTCATATTTGAATCACTAGGTAAAAGAGTTTGTGTTTGAAAAGTAGTAATTCGATCTTTGGCGGACCATATGGGAATTATTAGTTCTCCAAGAAACTCAAACCTATTTTATCATCAGGAGAAAAAAACTCAAACCTATTTCTTCAGGAGAAAAAAGAACTCTAAACCAAAATGGATTACCAGAGGCTCTTGTTGGGCCGTTCGGGCGAACTGTAAGAAATGTCTTGGATGCTTGGCCCATAATTGCTAGCTGAAAATAGCGATTTATGCATAGGCCCAAACATATTTCCATGCGGAACAGATGTCTAGGGAGACGGTAGACCTTCTGCACATCCACCGATCCAGGTACCCCAACTAGCCATCTTCTTAATTTTTTTTTTCTTGACCGAAATAGCCATCTTCTCACGTGACCTCTTCTCTATTGAAGTGTTTGACTTGTTTTTTTTTTGGTTAATAAAGGTTTTTGCATTTCTTGGCATAGAGGATGTCAATACCCTGCAGACCGGGTACCACCGCATACAAGGAAGAAAAGACAGCTCCGACAACCTACAGCTCCGGACCTCGCCTCTCTATTGAGGAGTGGTCCGGTGCTGCCACGTGCCCGACGTAACCAGACTTAGCCTCTCCGCTGAGGAGAGGTTCAGTGGTGCCACGCGTCTTGAAGACTCCAGACCTAGCCTCATCGCTGATGAGAGGTCCGGTGCTGCTACGCGCCTTAAGGACTCCGGACCTATCCTTCTCGTTAAGGGGAGGTTTGATGCTGCCTTCGGACCTAGCTTCTCCACTGAGGAGATGTCCAATGCCGTCATCGCGCGACCCGCAGCTCCGGAAGGCGACGTGTACACTCAAGACCGTATTAACACGTCATCAACGGAGCATTAATGTGTCATCAAGACACCTTAGTGCACCATGAAGGCCCATTAAGACCCATTAATGCACCATCAAGACCCATTAGCGTGTCATCAAGACACGTTAATGCGCTTTCAAGGCTAATTAATCCGGGGTCACTTGTCGGGCCCCGGACATAATGTAAGATGTCGGCTTTCACTTATAAAAGGACCAGGCAGCTACGACAGAAAGGAGACTCTCTCATCTTGTTCATACGCATCTCACGCTCACCATGGGCTGAGTACGTGCAATACAGCACAACCCCCGTGGATGTAGGGTATTATGCCTCTCGACAGCTCGAACCACGTAAATCTCTGAGGTCATTATCTTGATATTGATCTTTGTATGCTCCAACCACAAAAGAACCTCCGCGGGCTGCTCTTCAGTGGGTCCGGGGGAAGTGTTGTATCAAACACTTCGACATTTGGCGCGCCAGATAGGGGGACACTTTTTTGGATCGACGAGCCTCACCATGATGTTGAGCCATCAGACCATCGCCGGCTCCTCTCGACCCTCGCACCATAAACAGTGCAGGGAAGATGGCGCCACTTCCTGCTCCATAGCGGGCTGACCCGGCGGACACACATTCCGTGTTTCGGTGGCTACGCCACCACCGCCAGTGGGAGGTCTAAAGTGTGCAGCCTGCTTAGTCTGGTCTTGCACTCTATGCAAGTGCCCCGTGACCCTAAGCATGTACACTTTGCCTCATGGCCACTTCCGCCACCATACTGCGGTTGCCTGCGACCACGACAACAATGACACCACCAGGTAACTGTGACGTATCCAGTGTCCTTGTTTATTTCCTTCTTCGGAGTCTCATGTTGCTAAACGGTCACCCCCACGAAGGGCTAATGTCAAAAGAGGGTCTGGAGTGCGATGTCTGTTTATCCTGGTCCTGCACCCTAAGTATGTGCACTTTACCTTTCTTGCGTCTAAATACTGGATGTCCGGAGTGCGCTACCTCCTTAGTGAAAGTGCATCTAGGTTCCCCGTGGGTTTTGGATGATTGATGACGACAATTAAGTCGCTAATGAGCTCAAGTGATCTTAGCACAGGTATGGACTCAATTGGAGACGCAAACCCTCAAAAAGGAAAAGGAAGGAAACGGAGTCAACTCGAAGCGTAGAAACTAGGGTTTCTAGCGTGATTGAGTTAGACTAGTCGTAGCAATAGGAGGGTGTGTGTGTAAAGTGCTTTGAGATCAAGTTTGGGAGCTCAAAGTGGTTTAGAGGTCAAACCTATGAAAGAAATGAGTGATTGAGTGGTCTGGCCGTAGGGCCGGACTAGTCCGTGCAGGAGGCCGGACTAGTCCGTTCCTGGCCGGCCAAGTCCGTTTCTGGCCGGACCAGAAGGGTCTGACTGAGATCGGACTAGTCCGTTTGTAGCCGGACTAGTCCGGTTAGCTGTGAGTGGGTTTTGGGGATGAAGTCCCAAAACCACGGACTTGTCCGTTTTGGACCGGACCAAGAGGTCCTGAGTGAGAACGGACTAGTCCGCCCGTGGGGCCGGACTAGTCCGGGTTGGCTAGAAAAGGTGCTTCTGTGGCTAAGTCTGGGAGGACCGGACTAGTCCGCCCTAGGGGCCGGACTAGTCCGTGGTCCTCAGACTAGTCCGTTTTCACACGGAGCAAAAGGCTCTGTGTGAGATCGGACTAGTCCGGTGTTGACCGGACTAGTGCGTTCTGGAAGTGACCGTTTGAATTTGAAGTTTGGCGGGTAGCGTGACGATAGTGTGTCAGCTGTCGGGACCTGACAAAGGGGTCAGTGGTCCCCTAGGCCGGACTAGTCCGGGCCAGTGGCCGGACTAGTCCGCCCTTTTGCTGAAGTCAGCAGATTGGGCTTGGGACCTCTATAAAAAGGGGACCCCCGGCCTCATTTCGAATACACTTGGAAAAACTCAAACCCTAGCGCCGCCACAGCCAACTTGGAGCACTCCTAAGCCTCCTTCTTGCCTACTTTCCCTCTAAAACTAATTCTTGAGTGGATTAGGGTTTAGTGAGGTGGAGAAGAGGAAGAACATAGCGCTTGTGCTCCCGGTTTGATCTCTTGCACTCGTTGAGTCTTTGTGGGCTGTGTATTGAGTTTGCTTTATTGTGTTGATCATCTTTGTGGTGTGGGAGCCTCAGTTTGTGAGAAGCCCCAACGAACTTTGTAATCACCGTTGTGATTAGTGGAGAACCAAGTTAGGCCCGTGCGGTAAACTTGGTGAGGGAAGGGTTGTTGGACCCGGTCCTTTTGTGGACTCCTCAACGGGGACGTAGATTCCTTGTGTGGGATCGAACCTCGGGATAAAATCCTTGCCTCCTTGTGTTCTTCACATTCATTCTATTGATTACTTTGTTCTAGGGTTGGTAGTCTCGTTTCATATTCCGCTTTGCTACAAACTTGTGGAAACTTGACTTGCTCTTGTTTAGGTTGTTGCTTAACTTGACTTAAACATATACTCACTTGTAGTTGAGAGAAAATACCCTAAAACTTACTAGAAACATCTTTTTAGGGTTATTCACGCAAGCTGACCGGACTAGTCCGCCCCCTGACCGGACTAGTCCGCCCCCTGTGATTTAATCTCGTTTTATTAAGTCATTTGCAGGTCGATTAGCCTATTCACCCCCCCTCTAGGCAACTTTCAATTGGTATCAAAGCAGGACTCTCCACAAAGAGTCTAACAACTCGGAGAGATGGCCGGAGTGGTGAATGACGATGCATCGAGCAGCAACTACGAGGCGACCCGTGAGGAGACGTTGGCTTATCAAGATAAGCCAACGGACGATGAGGAGACTCGCCAACTCAAGGCGAAGCTCCGGGAGAAGCTGAACATATCCAAGATTGATCCGTCAAACCATTCAAGTGGTGGTGGCGGAGCCAACTACAACCGGCAAGGGTTCAACTACGAACGCCTTGCCGCCAACAACCACTACCTGTCCATCCCATTGGGAAAACCTCCCCAATTCGATGGAACGGACTACGGTATGTGGAAACACAACATGAAGATCCACCTCGTGTCACTCAACCCAGCGTTGTGGCAAATTGTCATGATCGGGGTGGAGATTCCAAAGGATGAGGACAACATAACTCAAGAACAAGCCATCCTCATCCACCGCAACGCTCAAGCTGCGGGTGTGATCATCTCATCTCTCTCTAGAGATGAGTTCAACCGTGTCGATGGTCTTGAAGTGGCCAAAGATATATGGAACACCCTCAAGACGGCGCATGAGGGAAACCGAGTGGTCAAGGAGGCCAAGATCGAGCTCATCGAAGGAGAGCTTGGGAGATTCGCTATCTTGGATGGTGAATCCCCCCAAGACATGTACAACCGGCTGAAGGTGCTGATCAACAAAAGCCGATCATATGGCTGCACCAAGTGGACCGACCACGAGGTGGTGAAGAGAATGATTCAGGCATTCATGCCTAGGAACGTCTCTTTATGCTCCATGATTCGGGAAAGCCCGGGGTTCACTCAAATGACCCCGGAGGAGGTCCTTGGGAGGATCATTAACCATGAAATCATGGAGAAGGAGGCGCTCTTCTACAACGATCTCCAAAAGTTCACCGCCTCCAAGATGAAGAACGTTGCACTCAAGGCAACGCCCTCTTCAAAGGAGCAAGAAGAAAGTGATGAGGAGAGCCTCGACACCGATGAGGAGGAGGCCTTCTTCATCAACAAATTCAAGAGAATGATGAGGAGGAAGAAAGGGGGGCACAACTATGAGGGCAAGGGAAAGGAAAGAGCAAGGCCCAAATCAAGAAGGTCTTGCTACAACTGTGGCGAGTATGGGCACTTCATTGCTGATTGCCCACACGAAGAAACGAAGAAGAAGAAGGAAGGGAAGCCTCAAGAAAGGAAATTCTTCAAGAAGAAGAGGCCCTTCGGACAAGCCCATTTGGGGAAGGAGTGGGACTCTAACGATGAGTCCTCCTCCGAAGAAGAAGAGGAGAAGATGGCCACCATAGCCATCGGGAGGAACTCCAAGGGAGGCAAGCTCTTCCCCAACCTCAACAACGACCACAAGCCTACTTGCCTTATGGCAAGGGAAGGAAAGAGAAAGGTAACATCTCATCCTTCCTCCCCAACTTCCTCACATGATGATTTTGATAGTGCTAGTGAAAATGAGCATATGTTTAAGGACATAAGCAAAAGCACCTTGCGTAGGATGAAGTTGCTTATGGATGAGATCTTTGAGAAGGAAGATCTCATCAACAGACAGGAGGACATGCTCATCCTTGAGAAGGAGAGATGTCAAGAGCTTGACGAGCTCCTTGAGCTCGAAAGAGAGAAGAGCAAGGCATTGGAACACGAACTTGCTCTTTGCAAGAAAACGTGTTCAAGTCTTGAGGAGAAGTCGATTGAGCTCAAGGATGAACTTGGAAGCTTGTCAAAAGCTAACAAGATCCTTGAGACTCAAGTTGAGTCACTCAAGAACAATGTAACCTCTTCCTTCAAGAGCTCAACCTCCTCAAAGGCCTCATCCAAGGCAACATCACCTTGCAAGTGCTCCAACTTGATCCTTAAACTTAAGGATGAACTCAACCTAGCACAAGGCAAACAAGCACCTAAGGGTGCCATCTTTGACAAGGAAAAGGTGGCATATGCACGAAGTGCATTCACCAACACAAGACCACCCCATGTCAAGGATGGTCTTGGCTATACTAGAGGTGCAAGGCATAACACCAAAACCTCCAAGTATGGCAAAGACATGATTGTCTTTGTTAAGGGGAGTTCATCCCAAACTAAAAATGAAAAGAACTCACCCTCTAGCAAAAACTTGCCTAAATCTGAACCGCATCATTTATTTCATGATTTTGATGCATCTTATGTGTTGAAGAAGAACAAACACGGCAAGGTGTTTGCTAGATATGTTGGGCCACTCCGCAAGAGCCCCAAGCCTTGCGTGTGGGTGCCAAAATGCCTAACCACTAACGTCAAAGGACCCAACTCCGCTTGGGTACCTAAAAGAAAGGCATAAAACTTGTTTTGTAGGCTTACTCCTCCGGTGGATCGAAATGGGTATTGGATAGCGGATGCACCAACCACATGACCGGAGAGAGAAGCATGTTCATAGAGTATGAGGAGAATAAGGACCCAAGTGAAGGAATCTTCTTTGGGGACAATAGCCAAGGGAAAATCCTTGGCTCCGGTAAAATTTCTATCTCCTCATTACATACTTTATCAAATGTCTTGCATGTTGATTCTCTAGACTATAATCTCCTATCCATATCACAACTATGTGATAGAGGATATAAATGTGTGTTCACTAGTGAGGGAGTGAGTGTCATTAGAGAAGGTAATGACTCGATAGCCTTTAAGGGAGTGCTCAAGGGAAAGCTCTATCTTGTGGACTTCACCGCGGATAAAGCTCAACTTGACACATGCTTAATGGCTAAAGCCAACATGGGATGGCTTTGGCATAGAAGGCTAGCCCATGTTGGAATGAGGAACCTTCAAAAGCTCCTTAAGGGTGAGCATGTTCGTGGCCTAAAGGATGTAGTATTTGAAAAGGATAGGCCATGTAGTGCTTGCCAAGCGGGAAAGCAAGTGGGAGCTCAACACCCCTCTAAGAATGTCATGACGACAACTAGACCTTTGGAGTTACTCCATATGGATCTTTTTGGCCCCATTGCTTACATTAGCATTGGTGGCAGCAAGTATGGTCTAGTTATCGTTGATGACTTCTCTATATATACTTGGGTGTTCTTCTTGCATGATAAAAGTGAAACTCCCGGTGTCCTCAAGAAATTTCTAAGGAGAGCTCAAAATGAGTTCACCTTAAGGATAAAGGCAATAAGGAGTGACAATGGCACCGAATTCAAAAACATGCAAGTAGAAGAGTTCCTAGATGAGGAGGGCATCAAGCATGAGTTTTCCGCTCCCTATTCTCCACAACAAAATGGCATAGCCGAAAGAAAGAATAGGACGCTCATTGAGATGTCAAGGACGATGCTAGATGAGTACAAAACATCGGACCGGTTTTGGGCGGAAGCGGTTAACACCGCTTGCCATGCCGTGAATCGAATTGTACCTTCATCGCCTCCTCAAGAAGACCCCTTATGAGCTTCTAATTGGTAAGAAACCCAATGTTTCTTACTTTCGGGTCTTTGGTAGCAAGTGCTATATCCTCAACAAGAAGCCTAGGGCTTCGAAGTTCGCTTCAAAGTCCGATGAGGGTTTCTTGCTTGGATATGACTCAAACACTCATGCGTACCGTGTGTTCAACAAATCCTCCGGAATTGTTGAAGTAGCACGTGACGTGGTGTTTGACGAAACCAATGGCTCTCAAGTGGAGCAAGTTGATCAACATGTCCTTGATCAAGAGGAACCTCCACTAGAAGCTCTAAGGAGAATGGCACTTGGAGATGTTCGCCCACAAGAACCATCTCAAAGCCCAAGTGACCAACATCATTATGAAGTAGGTCAAATCCCCATTGGACAAGTTGAAGATCCACTAGAAGCTCCCCAAAGTGATAATGAGAATGAGGATCAAGGGGGAGGCTTGGATCAAGGGGGAGACCAAAGTGAAGAA
Source organism: Tuctoria greenei (assembly GCA_036927565.1). NCBI lineage: Eukaryota > Viridiplantae > Streptophyta > Magnoliopsida > Poales > Poaceae > Tuctoria > Tuctoria greenei. The sequence goes on along the minus strand of JAYESD010000009.1, from coordinate 171,249,639 downwards.
GATGAACCAAGTAATTCAAGAGGTCAACCCCCACATCCTCGTGTTCATCAAAGTGTTCAACGGGACCATCCCGTTGACAACATTCTAGGAGATATCACAAAAGGAGTAACTACACGCTCACGTGTTGCAAACTTTTGTGAGCATTTCTCTTTTGTCTCATCCTTGGAACCACATAAGGTTGAAGACGCCTTAAGGGATCCGGATTGGGTAGTTGCCATGCAAGAGGAGCTCAACAACTTTGAAAGGAACAAGGTTTGGGAGCTTGTCAAGCGTCCTCAAGCTAATGTTGTTGGAACCAAGTGGGTGTTTCGCAACAAACAAGATGAGCATGGCGTGGTAACTAGGAACAAGGCACGACTTGTGGCAAAAGGATACTCACAAGTTGAAGGATTAGACTTTGATGAGACATTCGCCCCCGTAGCTAGGCTTGAGTCAATTCGGATATTACTAGCCTTTGCTACTCATCATGACTTCAAACTCTACCAAATGGATGTTAAGAGTGCATTCCTTAATGGCCCAATCAAGGAAGAAGTTTATGTAGAGCAACCTCCAGGGTTTGAAGATCAAAACTATCCTAACCATGTTTACAAATTGCAAAAGGCTCTTTATGGTCTCAAGCAAGCTCCTAGAGCTTGGTATGAGTGCTTAAGAGACTTTCTAGTTGAAAATGGTTTTCGGATAGGAAAAGCGGATTATACCCTTTTCACAAAACACTTCAACGAGGATCTTTTTGTGTGCCAAATATATGTGGATGACATCATATTTGGTTCCACAAATAAGGTGTTTTGTGACGAGTTCTCCAAGATAATGACGGAGAGGTTTGAAATGTCCATGATGGGTGAGTTGAAGTTCTTTCTAGGATTTCAAGTGAAACAACTCAAAGAAGGGACGTTCATAAGTCAAACTAAGTATACTCAAGATATTCTAAGAAAGTTTGACATGGACAAAGCAAAACCCATCAAAACCCCTATGGGAACAAATGGACACCTAGATCTAAATGAGGACGGTCCAAGTGTGTATCAAAAGCTATATAGGTCTATGATCGGATCACTCCTCTATCTTTGTGCATCTAGGCCCGATATCATGCTAAGTGTGTGTATGTGTGCACGCTTTCAAGCAGCACCCAAGGCTTGTCATTTGACCGCCGTTAAAAGGATCTTGAGATACCTTGTACACACACCTACCCTAGGACTTTGGTACCCCAAAGGATCCAAGTTTAACCTCATTGGATATGACGATGCGGACTATGCGGGGTGCAAAGTTGATAGGAAGAGCACATCGGGTACGTGCCAATTCTTAGGTCGATCTCTTGTGTCTTGGTCCTCCAAGAAGCAAAACTCTATTGCTCTATCCACCGCCGAAGCGGAATATGTTGCAGCCGGAAGTTGTTGTGCACAACTTCTTTGGATGCGACAAACTCTTAGGGATTATGGGATTAACCTGCGTAAAATTCCACTCTTGTGTGACAACGAGAGTGCAATCAAGATAGCCCATAATCCGGTGGAACACTCTAGGACCAAACATATAGACATTCGACACCATTTCCTGCGAGATCACTCAATGAAGGGAGACATTGAGATTTCGCATGTGAGGACGGAACATCAACTTGCGGACATCTTCACAAAGCCTCTTGACGAGAAGCGTTTCTGTGAGCTAAGAAGTGAGCTCAACGTGTTGGATTCTCGAAACGTGGCTTAAACTCCATTCCTCATATATTTTGAGCCACATTTCGAAAAACTCCTCTCTATGTCGATTTCTCCTCAAATTTGTTTGAGAAATCTATTTTCTTCAAGAAAATGTCCACAAGTTGTTCTTTATTGACTCATAATCATGTTTGTCATGTTTTCCTTGCTATATCTGTCCAAAAGGACTTATCTTTATGGGCAAAACCCAAATATATTGTTTTTCAGCCCAGCTGGACCGGACTAGTCCGCCCCTATGGCCGGACAAGTCCGGGTCAGACTAGTCCGCGGCTAGTCCGCACACCGGACTAGTCCGGCCTTCCACCGGACAAGTCCGGACCCGGACTAGTCTGGGTCTGGTCCGCAGACCGGACTAGTCCGGCCCCTCAACCGGACTAGTCCGGCCCTTGGGGACTTAAACCCCCAGGCGGCCCGAACCCCTCTCTCTCTTCCTCACTTGTCTCCCTAGCTTCCACGCGCGCACAACCGCCCCCAAATCGGCGATTTTGCGCTCCAACCACCAAAACTCAACTCCAATCCGCGCATCGAAGTCCTTGGGAGTGAGGGATCACTTCCCCGCGCTCCACCTTCGAGATCCACGCCGATTTCGACGACTCAAGCGGATTTTTGAAGGTATTTCACCGTTCCTCAAAAACTAGCCCCATTCTTGATTCTTCAAGTTTTTGATAGGAACACCTTCATCAATGTTGTTCTATACACCCTTGCGATCATAGCCTAGGAGTATTGCGCATTGGTTCACAAATTTTTCGACGAATCAACTAGGGTTAGGGTTCTTCCTGTGTAACCCGGACTAGTCCGGCCACCCGGCGGACAAGTCCGGCCGGCGGACTAGTCCGCCCCTGGGGCGGACAAGTCCGGTTTGCACAGGGCAAACCCTACTTCTAGTTGGTTCTCGAGATCTTTTCGGCAATACTTCTTCTTCCTAGGCTCATATCTTCCTTCCTCCATCTTTTTCACAGCATGTCGAACTCCGAGCGCTCTCCTCCGCGTGTCCACCTCGAGGGGCGTACCAAGGCCCAAATTGCCGAGGCTCGGACTAAGGCTGCGCTAATAGAGGCGCAGAAGGCCAAGGAGGAAAGAAAGCTCAAGTCACTCGAAGCATCCAAGGTGGCTGCGAGCATCTACAATGAGGATGAAGCCATTGCCCGTGCCACCGCGGAATCCCTCCATGAGCTGAGGAAGAAGAAAAGAGAGGATAGGGAGGCCCACAACTCCAGAGCTGCTGAGGCCAGTGCCCCCAAGCGCAAGAAGCTCGTCACTGTTGGCGAGAAAGCTAAGGGCAAGGAGCCAGCCCAAGAAGAGGCTGTCCCTAGGGTCGAGCGCGACCCAAAGAAGGGAAAAGCCCCGGCTCCAGTCGAGCCGAAAAAGAAGAAGCCCTCCATCAAGGTGCCAGCCAAGAAGGCACCCGGAGGGGTTGTGATCAGGGAAAAGGGGAAGGCCACCTCTATTGGCCCCCTTGAAGTCCACGCACCGGAAAGGAATCCCAACCGGCAGAAGGAACTGTCGGCAAATGTATTTCATGGCAAGGGGTCTGAAAAGGCCAGGAGGCTAAGGGAAGAAAAGGTCTACAAGTATGAGAGGAGCACGGCAGATCCCAGATTTTGGTGTGACTTCCACTGTGATTATTACAGACTAGTCTACCAACAAATGAAGAGGCCAGTGATAGAAGCTCAGTGGGTGGACTGGGACTATATGGCAAAGAAGGAGCACTCGGCCTTTGATGCCGTGATTGAAGCTACCGAGCGCCATGATCTCAAGAAGATCATGGGCTTCAAATATGATTGGAATGTGGAAATCATTCTCCAATTCTACTCCACAATCTATTTTTCAAGCTCAGGTGACAGGAGGATAACTTGGATGACTCATGGTGAACAATACTCTGTCACCTATGCTGAGTTTGCAAGGATCCTTGGTCTTGAGGCTCACATGGACCACGAGATCATTATCTCGAACCTCAAGGCAGTGGATCGTGAGGAGCTGGCTTACATGTATCCAAGCCACCTCCCGTTTGATGCCGGACTAGCTCGAAACATCAAGCCATTCTACAGCATCATGAACAGAATCCTCAGACGGACGATAGCACCGAAGGATGGCGATGCTGGGGTGATTCAAGGGAATCTGAGGCACCTACTACTTCTGATCGATGGGGAAGAGAAGTTCAACCTCGTCGATTACATCTTCGACGACATCTTCAACATCTCGCATACCCCCAACAGGGCGTGCGGGTATGCCCCTTACATTATGTGCCTTATTGAGAAGGTGTCGGGCGTGTCCTTTGTCAAGGATGTATCGCACCGACCTCTGCGCCCCCAGAAGCCGCCAAATGTGCCCGTGCCTCCTAGTTGCAAGAATGCAGATCCTCCGTCTCGCCCAGTGGCGCCTCCTTCTCCGCCTCCGCCTCAGTCCATGAGTGCGTTCTTCAAGTGCTTCAAGGCCATCTTCACCTCATGCCGGAAGCAAGAGATTCGCGCTCAGAGGGCACACAAGCGCCAAGAGAAGTATCTCAAGGCGGTGTGTGAGAAGCTTGAAGTCCCAATGTCCTCTCCGGAGGTGAGTGATGGGGAAATCACTCCCTTCCCCACCTTCACCGCCGATGAGCTCGCCCAGCTCCAAGAGGATGGAAGCTCCTCTCGGGCTGCTCCCTCGGCAAGGAACTCCGACGACGACGACAACGATGTCGATGATGAGGACGACGTCGAAGATTCCGAGGCCACGGAGAGTGGAATTGGCGAAGACGAGGATTAGTTCTTAGGTCTTAGCTCCCTCTCTTCTTTTCCTTTTTGGTGCCTTGATGCCAAAGGGGGAGAGTTAAGGAGGAGTTGTTGTGGGTGTGTTTGTGATTTGTGGACTTATTTTGTAACATATTTATGCTCTTGGATGGTTACATTTGTGCAAGACTCGTTAATGTTGCTTACTATCAATATATTGCTCTTATTGTCAATCTTATGAATGTATTGATGTCATTTATGTCTTGTCACAATTGTTGAGCACATCACGTAGGCACCCCACCATAACGTGTGTGGGTATGAAAGAACTCCTCCACCTCCTTTACATGTTGCATACATTGAGGGGGAGTCATTCATACGCACACATGTTATGAAAACCAAACTTTATACTCTTATTTGTGAAGGACTTAATGTGTTGTCATCAATCACCAAAAAGGGGGAGATTGAAAGTGCATCTAGGTTCCCCGTGGGTTTTGGATGATTGATGACGACAATTAAGTCGCTAATGAGCTCAAGTGATCTTAGCACAGGTATGGACTCAATTGGAGACGCAAACCCTCAAAAAGGAAAAGGAAGGAAACGGAGTCAACTCGAAGCGTAGAAACTAGGGTTTCTAGCGTGATTGAGTTAGACTAGCCGTAGCAATAGGAGGGTGTGTGTGTAAAGTGCTTTGAGATCAAGTTTGGGAGCTCAAAGTGGTTTAGAGGTCAAACCTATGAAAGAAATGAGTGATTGAGTGGTCTGGCCGTAGGGCCGGACTAGTCCGTGCAGGAGGCCGGACTAGTCCGTTCCTGGCCGGCCAAGTCCGTTTCTGGCCGGACCAGAAGGGTCTGACTGAGATCGGACTAGTCCGTTTGTAGCCGGACTAGTCCGGTTAGCTGTGAGTGGGTTTTGGGGATGAAGTCCCAAAACCACGGACTTGTCCGTTTTGGACCGGACCAAGAGGTCCTGAGTGAGAACGGACTAGTCCGCCCGTGGGGCCGGACTAGTCCGGGTTGGCTAGAAAAGGTGCTTCTGTGGCTAAGTTTGGGAGGACCGGACTAGTCCGCCCTAGGGGCCGGACTAGTCCGTGGTCCTCAGACTAGTCCGTTTTCACACGGAGCAAAAGGCTCTGTGTGAGATCGGACTAGTCCGGTGTTGACCGGACTAGTCCGTTCTGGAAGTGACCGTTTGAATTTGAAGTTTGGCGGGTAGCGTGACGATAGTGTGTCAGCTGTCGGGACCTGACAAAGGGGTCAGTGGTCCCCTAGGCCGGACTAGTCCGGGCCAGTGGCCGGACTAGTCCGCCCTTTTGCTGAAGTCAGCAGATTGGGCTTGGGACCTCTATAAAAAGGGGACCCCCGGCCTCATTTCGAATACACTTGGAAAAACTCAAACCCTAGCGCTGCCACAGCCAACTTGGAGCACTCCTAAGCCTCCTTCTTGCCTACTTTCCCTCTAAAACTAATTCTTGAGTGGATTAGGGTTTAGTGAGGTGGAGAAGAGGAAGAACATAGCGCTTGTGCTCCCGGTTTGATCTCTTGCACTCGTTGAGTCTTTGTGGGCTGTGTATTGAGTTTGCTTTATTGTGTTGATCATCTTTGTGGTGTGGGAGTCTCAGTTTGTGAGAAGCCCCAACGAACTTTGTAATCACCGTTGTGATTAGTGGAGAACCAAGTTAGGCCCGTGCGGTAAACTTGGTGAGGGAAGGGTTGTTGGACCCGGTCCTTTTGTGGACTCCTCAACGGGGACGTAGATTCCTTGTGTGGGATCGAACCTCGGGATAAAATCCTTGCCTCCTTGTGTTCTTCGCATTCATTCTATTGATTACTTTGTTCTAGGGTTGGTAGTCTCGTTTCATATTCCGCTTTGCTACAAACTTGTGGAAACTTGACTTGCTCTTGTTTAGGTTGTTGCTTAACTTGACTTAAACATATACTCACTTGTAGTTGAGAGAAAATACCCTAAAACTTACTAGAAACATCTTTTTAGGGTTATTCACGCAAGCTGACCGGACTAGTCCGCCCCCTGACCGGACTAGTCCGCCCCCTGTGATTTAATCTCGTTTTATTAAGTCATTTGCAGGTCGATTAGCCTATTCACCCCCCCTCTAGGCAACTTTCACTTAGGCTGGTCCTGCACTCTAAGTATGCACACTCTACCTTTCCAACGTTGCGGCTGAGTACTTGGGGTCGGGCGTCTCCCGAAGGACTAATGTCAGCGGGGGGTCAAGAGTGTGCAGACTGCTTAGCCTGGTCGTGCACCCAAAGTCGTGTCCTGTGACCCTAAGCCAGCGCACTCTTCCTCCCCAGCACTGCGGTTCAATACCGGGGACTGAAAGGCACATGCTCCTGGACAAAGCAATAATCAAAATGTGGATATTGTCACGATGTTCACATAATTATGCTTAATTATTATGCATAGTATTCCCTTTTTCGCTCTGTTACATCTTTTTGTCTGCCCACAACAAAACTGAGGGCAGGAAGATTGTAAACAATGAGCACTATTACTCTTTTTGGTGTCACTCTTGTGCAGGACTTCACCCTTCGGGCTCTGCCGTCATACCTCAAGCTCCGACACCGACACCTCTCAGGGGCGCCCGTCGTTGATGTTCTTAGCGTTAATGATGGTGACCCCACCTCTGGGATCGTTGCCTCTCCCGAGGTGGGCCCGGGGACCACTGTCGATACCCTGCAGACCGGGTACCCCTGCATACAAAGAAGACAAGACGGCTCCAACAACCTGCAGCTCCAGACCTAGCCTCTCCGCTGAGGAGAGGTCCGCTGCTACCATGTGTCGCGACGAAATCGGACCTAGCCTCCGTGCTGAGGAGAGGTTCGGTGCTGCCACGCGTCTCGAAGACTCCGGACCTAGCCTCCTCACTGAGGAGAGGTCCGGTGCTGCCACGCGCCTCAAGGACTCCGGACCTATCCTTCCCGCTGAGAAGAGGTCCGGTGCTGCCTCCGGACCTAGCTTCTCCGCTGAGGAGAGGTTTGATGCTGCCACCGCGCGATCTGCAGCTCCGGAAGGCGACGTGTACACTCAAGACCGTATTAACACGTCATCAACAGAGCATTAATGTGTCATTAAGACACCTAAGTGCACCATGAATGCCCATTAAGACCCATTAACGTGTCATCAGGACACGTTAATAAACCATTAAGACCCATTAATGTGTCATCAAGGCATGTTAATGCGCTTTTAAGGCTAATTAATTCGGGGCCACCTGTCGGGCCCCGGACATAATGTAAGATGTCTACCTTCACCTATAAAAGGACCAGACAACCACGACAGAAAGGGGACTCTCTCATCTTGTTCATACGCATCTCACGCTCACCATAGGCTGAGTACGTGCAATACAACACAACCCCCCGTGGATGTGGGGTATTATGCCTCTCGGCAGCCCGAACCACGCAAATCTCTGATGTCATTATCTTGATATTGATCTTTGCGTGCCCCAACCACAAAAGAACATCTGCAGGCTGCTCTTCAGCGGGTCCGGTGGAAGTGTTGTATCAAACACTTCGACAGAGAATATGTTGAAGATGAGACTTGTTTTTTGTTAAAAAGTAAAAAAAAATTTGTTCATTCCATTTCGCTAGAAAAAAAATATATCACATGGTAACGCGCATGTCCTTCGAAAATAACCTTTGTTATGTTCCTCGCTGCACCCGACATCAGAAACAGAGCCTGTCTCGACAGAACTAATCGTGCAGGTACGTTCTAGCTGCCTGCATCGATCACAAACCAACTGCACGCTAATTGCAATTGTGGACCCAATAATGTTCGAACTGTATATAGTTGAAGGTACTAAGTTAGTACAGAGACTTGTTTCCTTCAGGATAGCCTAGGGTACGGCTTTATTTTGAACATGGCCAGCCTAAATAAGGCCACTGCGGTGTGGTCCTTTTGTGAGTTGACTTGAAAGGGATGGCTCATCCTGATCCGTTAGTGTGTTGTTTGATTTTAAATGTTCTATCCGTTTTTTTTATTTGTCATCGGTTAGTTCAAAAATAAATTAGTCGGTGATAAATAAAAAGAAACGGAATGAATATTGTTTTTGAAACTAATGGTCATGAGCAACCCGGGCCAGGGCTACGGGATAGGTTAAGGTTAGCATGATCAACACAGTTGCGAGCTCACGCCGACTATAAATCGATATTGCGTGTAAGTCTACTCCCAACGAAGGTTTAATGGTTGTCCTTCACCGAAATAGCTCCCTTTACTTTTCATTAAATATGATGACATCTAAGTAATTCTGATGACATGCTAAAAGAGTTTTGAAGAGATAGTGAAGAAGAAGTGTTTTCGAAAGAAAAAAAAAGATAGTGAAGAAGTTTCATCTAGATAAAACTGGGTATGCATGGTTACCTAGATTTAAAAAACCTCACGGTACTCATATTAGAGGAGAGGAATTTCTTTTTATCATACAGGCAACCAATGGAACGAGATAAAATTAAGAGCTATGAAACACAATAACGAGACTGTACATTATATAGAGTGTATTTCATTTGTGATTTCAAAACATTTTAGATGGCATGACACTCTTTATTAAAAACAATAAAATGAAACTCCCCCTCTGGGACTAGCTGTCACGCCCGGTCATCGTAAAGATGAACAGACGCTAACCACATGTACGCCAGGATCAGTTGAATCGTACATGCGTTGACGAAAGTGAAATACCATTACATTGCCATGTTCGATTACATAAATAGTCTTACAGAACGACCCGAAGGTCTACAAATACACACCACAAATATTCACAACACTAAACAGTTCAACACTAATGAAAACAAGATAGATAAGCGGGCTTCGTCTCCACAGGCAGCCGTTGCGCGTGAGGTCACCAGCCTAGGCCAAGTCCTCCGGGTTGACGTAGAAGTCCTCCGGTGCAGCTTCTTCTTCTTCATACTCTAAAGGAGAATTAAACGCTTGAGTACATAGAGTACTCAGCAAGTGCGGGAAGAGAATGACATGATTGGCTAGAGCAAGGGAAAGGCCAAATATGGCTTAGCACTATGCTTAGAACCTATCCTTAGCTTTCAATTATCAATCCCAAGATTCAATAAGTAATCAACACATGATTAAAGGTAATGAAAGTACTTGAATCATAATGAACCATCATTTCCCAACCATTGACTAATTATGAACTGGCCCCAAGCCGCTCTTGTCCGTGAGCACGGCTGTCATGACAGTTTTACCAAATCTCTGCAGAGAGTGTACCCTTTCCCCACAAGCAGTGATTTCATCCCCTGTTGCCAGGTGGACTAAGTGAACCTCCCTGATTGCCCGTGGTAGCTAACCACATTACACACTTCCTTTGGTGTGAGGCCAGGAGATCACAACATGGTCTTTACAAAGGTACTCCCGATTAGTGCTAGCCCTCTAAGGTTTCCACCACTGGGGATTCTCGGAGTAACCCTCCGCCCCAGAGCCCCCTCTTGAGCCTTGCGGTTCCAAGAGCAGATCACCCGCATCATTCCCCGCACCATCCAACCACTAGCAGTTCATCGGGAGAAACCTAATTAATTGACCAAGCTGCCCCATCTCAGTCTCGTGGTGGTACTATAGAGCTTAGTGGCTTCCTCCATAAACCGGTCCTTAGAATCCGGTGGTAACAAACCCCAATCCCGGGTCTCGTGCAAAATGCACCATACCAAAACTAACCTACCACCAGATTCCTATCCACTACAGTTGTGTAACCACAAGTTCAAGTTCCATAAAGTTCAACATAGCACAATAGTATGAAATCCCAATCCCAACATCTAAGCATGGCTAAGCATAATTAAAGCCTATCTACTTCCCAACCCATTTCAGGTAACAAGGAATGGTAAGGAACAGGGCATGTAAACATGAAGTAGGACATCAATTTAATTAGCATGCAACTAGCTAAGTCCCTAAAATAGGTACAAGATGGTCAAGGGCACTTGCCTTCGTTGGAGACTTGGAAATTGACGAAGTCTTGGTCTTGGAAGTTGAGGTTAGGGTCGTAGAACGACTCTAGATATATGCCCAAGCAATGGCAAGAATAGAATAAAGCTAAATAAGTAAAGGCACGCAAAACAATGCATACACACATACACATAGGCACAAAATTCTACACTAATGCGTCCCTACGAGGTATTTATCATTTAACAAGGCCAAAATATGCAATTTATATTTTTCCTATAATTTTGGGATTTTATTATAGCCTAAAACCATTTTTATTGAATTTTCCATAGCAAAAATGTATTTTAAAACATTTATAATAATTAATCCAGGGACCAAATATATTTTATCTGAATACTACAATTAATTCACAGCATAAAATAATTTATAAACATTTTTCATAGCATTCCTACACTTATTCTTCATTTTTATCTAATTTCTATACCTTATATGCAATTAAAAACTCTATTCAGCAATTAAATAAAAGTCCAGGGGCTATATAAATAATTTACTATACTGCACAGGGATCATTTACATGAATCTACAAAATTACAGGGGTTAGAATGCTTAATTAAATGATTAAAAACCATTTTTAGGGATCCAGGGGCTAGTCTGCAATTTCCAGGGGCTAGATCCTAATTGCAGAAGAGTCCAGGGGGTAGCTAATGAGATTCCAGGGGCCTGGGTGTAAACCGAAGGCGGGAAAATGAGCTTTTGAATTCGGGCCGTTGGATTTCAATCGGATGGCTCGGATTTAATGAAACGAAGGGGTATGGACCCTTCTAATCGTGGCCGTTGGGCACGAGGCAACGGCCCAGATCAACCCACGTCGGCTCTAACCGGTGCCAGCGCGGTGTGCGGCGGCGCCCGACGGCCGACGGCGGTGGGCTCGCCGGAGATTACCAAATCTCGCGAAATAAGCCCTAATTCTAGAATCTGATCACGTAGAATCGAATGGGGAGGCAAGGTGAACTCACTGGAGGTGCTGATCGGACTCGGGGAAGAGCAGAGGGCGTCGGCGACGGTCGGAGGCGGGTGAGCTCGTCGGTGACCGGCGAAGTCGATGATGCAGCCTCAATTCCGACCGAGGAAGGAGTCCGGCAGCCTGAGGGCGACGTCACACACGATATGGACCGATTAGACAGTGCGTGCGACGGCTAGATAAGTGGTGCTTCGAGGAACGGCGGCGAACACTCACCGGCGATCGATGAACTTGACGGTGCGAAGGTGATCTCCCCGAGCGAGTACGTCTAGCGCGTGTCTGGCAGAATGGCGATCGCGTTAGGCAAGGATCGGCGACGGGATTGCTTTGGAAACAGCGGGAACGTCGACGACTTACCGGAAGCAGTGGCGGCTAGGGTTTGGGAGCTCGGAAGAGGAGGGAAATTGGGGGGAGCGGGTGGTTTATAGGCGCAGCGAGGTCGACGGTTGTGTAGCGCACTCGGGGGTTCGACGATCGGCGCGGTTCCGAGGTGGGGGAAGATCGTGGGCGCGGCGCAGAACGTGGGCGCGGGGGTGGCGACAGTTGCGTTCGCGGCGCGGGAAGAGAAGGAGGGAGGTGGGAGAGAGCGCCGACAGATGGGCCCCGCCTGGCAGAGAGAGGGAGAGAGGGGAGGCTCGGCTGGGCCGCAGGGAGAGAAGAGGGGAAATGGGCCAGAAGGGGAAAATCGGCCCAGGGAGGGATTTAAACCTTTTTCTTTTTCTTTTTCGATTCTTTTCTTTTGGTTTGAATTCAAATTCAATTTGAACGTTTGCTACACGTTTGAATTGCTAAAATTCACCCAAAAATGCATACACTCATGATCAAGGGTTTTGAGCACTTTTGTTCAAAAATTATGGGTGTTACACTAGCCTGAGAATTTCATCTAGCCGTTAACTTTAAGCTGCGTTGTTTTTGAGCTAAAGTTTTGAACGAACTTAATTGCTTACTGAGTTGGTTAAATGATATAATTTGGAGTTTGTAAACTGTTAGTATTATTTTTAAGCAATGCATAAGAGAATAATTCATATATTTGAACATTGGGAAAAAATGGAACTACTTTTGGGTTTATAAATATGTTGGAAAAATTCTAATGTAGCAGTATAATTTATGAAATAGTAAACTAAACACTTAATTGTTGAGAACCAGCTTCTAGCCTGGTGGCTAGATCAAGTCCCAACACTCACTGTGTCTCATTCTTTTTTTTAATGTTCTGGCGCTACTCCGTGTCTAAAAAACACTTAATAGTTTAGGGCAACATGCCAACATTAGTTCGATGGCGCAAACACATATCTTGATATCGTTAATAGGGTCATCGTGACGATGTATTATGATTCTCTGATGTAGTTGGTTACCTTATCAGGATGTGGCATGTATAACTAAGCAAATTACCTGGATCAATTTAAGAATTGGCAACGAATTAGAGGACCGTGCTTGCACTGGAATGTTCACCACCAGCAACAGGGAACAGAGCAGCAGTTGTGTAGGGCAGTTGTGAGCATTGATCGGCGACAGTCAGGCCCATGCGGAAGTAGTAGGACGCAAGTAGTCTCATGTGGCACGGAAGGCAGCAGGAGCCCTACGTATGAATTTGGCAGTTGGACGCTCCGATCTTGCATTTCATCACTCAAAATCTGTGCGGCTAGGGCTCCCAATCTCGAGATGTGCAAAGTGTTGTCCTTTAATTTAGCTCCTTGCTTCGCCCCTGTTTGTTTGTACAGATCAGTGATGTAGGGTACGTGCTGCCGATAAGTTTTACATGAGCGAGGAAATAAAAGAGGTATATATGATGCAAGTATTTTTCCAAAGTAAATTCAAATTTGTGTCGTCGATAATATACTTTTTATTAGGTACTTCCATACTGGTGCTCAAATTCAGAACTAATTTTTAAAGTTAGGTCAGTATTTTATAATTTTTTGGGATCGGAGTTACTAGTATTGTTTTGTGGCCACCGTTTCAGAACACTTTCTTGATGCGTCACTATAGAGGGATAGTACTTGACGGGTGATGGAGAAAGCTAGCTGATTGAGTAGAACATCCCAATCCCCATTGAACAGGCACGAACCATCCAACAATGTACGTGTTGTACAAAGAGTCGTCATTTTATTTTCAAAAAGACCGGTAATCCCTTCTACTAACTGGTGAAAATTTATATGAAGTTGTGAAAAGGTACTCGATTCCTTTTAGAAAGAGGTAATCGATTCCTTTTAAATTAGTACAAGATTTTGCCTGTCATTTTTCTTTATATAAATGAAACAGCATTCTCGAAGTCAAGTTTTAAGATGACAACTTGTTTCTTAGATTGATCGTACATATGCACAAATTGAATTGCTCAAGCAAAGCAATCTCGAGTACCTGTTTCATTGATAAAGCCGTATTTATGCTCACTAATGAAGCTTAGTTGTGCCCAGGGGTCCATAGCAACCCCCACCCACCCAAATAAATTAAGACATCTCGTGCTGAAGCTCCCCACTATTGATTCTGATGCACAACGACATGATAAATAACACTTTGGAACCGGCCTACTACAAAGGAATCACTTGTGCTCTAAACATTCAAGTCCCTTGAGATGAAGGCATTGCATACTTTATAGTAATCTTCTTGAATAATATGCTAACACTTTTTGATGAACTTGCTATTGATACCATGTAGACCTGAAGAGCATGGTTACATGGCATTTCCTTGACAATTGCATCTATATCTTCTCTGGAGATGGTGTCTAAAGCAGGCAATATAGAAGGCTCAATGAGCTGATTGAAATGCAAATCCACTATCAAATATTTAGGTGTGTTAAGCCTTTCTTTGAAAGACGTCCAAAGAATTGGTTGCAGCCTTGAAGCCGTGGCGTGTGACCACTGAACCATCTTTCATGATAAAAAAATGTTATGTATATATGATTGTGTGGTATACTAGCTTGCTATAATTTGAAATTCTAGTATTGTTTCGATTGATTGGAAATTAATGCGAAACACACACATAATGGGCGACGAGAAGGTGGCATCCGGAGAACGGGGCCGAATCCTGCCCGCGCTGTCGGAGACAGGGACGGCCGGGTTGTCTGATTGCGCGTCATGGGCACGCATCCCGGCGGCGGCCGCGAGAGCCCGGCACGCGCACGCCGGCTTCCGTGAAAGAACGGAGCTCGTCGGCGGCGGCGCCCGAGTGGTTGGCCGTTGGCGCCGGCACGCGTGCAGCGGGTGCCATTGCATAATTAACCGAGTGACCCTAGCCTTATGAATCATCTACTATGAAGGAGTACTAACTAACAGACTTATCTGTTTTTACAGTACGCCCGCTCGCTCGCTCGCGAGATGATGACGTAGCCATCGAGATTGTTAGCTTGTTTGGTCAACAACTGTATTCCGATCTGGCTGCTTGGACTGCAGCGTTTGTTCACTCTATTACTAGTGATGACGCAAAGGCCGTCGCCCTCTTGCTCTTTAATTCGCATGGCACGCGCACGCCTCCGACTTCTTTCTCGCGACACCTTGCATGGGCAGCCGGGTCTCCATGCCGCACTATGGTCGCTATCTGGGCAGAGTCGTCCAACTATAGGCGAGGCCAGTGAGGTCCGCACGACACGGCCCGGCGGCCGTCGTTCTCGGCGCCCATGACGCCGCCGCTCTCTGTCGCTCGCTCGCGCCTAGCTGCATGCGGTGATGATGCAATGTACTGTACACGAGCAGGGCACGTATACACACATACGCGCGTTGCTATTGACAGTCTTGGTATTCACCCACGGGTCAACGGAATGCGTCACCCCAAGCTCATCAGAACCGGGCTAGCAGCATGCGTGCGGCGGTCTGGTTGGAGGAACCGAGTTACGAGGTGAGCACCTGCGCCGCTGCAGTTGCATTCCATTCAATTCGTTCAGCTAAACCTCACCTACCGCAACCTCCAGCATGTTGCTTCCACGAATAACAAGGGTATTTAGTTTGGACCAAGAGGAAAATTTTGGGAGGCTATGTACTGTATGTTCAGAAAATTTTGAATGCTCAGTCGAGATCCAGCTCGCTCGCGGATTCTTTATATTCACGGAGTGACTCGGGAGTACCAGCTGTAAGTTGATGCGGTTGTTTGGTGGGCAATTCATGGTTGCCGTGAATGTGAAGTCCACTCCCTGGTCCGTGACCGCCGCAGCAATAATCTGTTAATTAAGAGCTCACCGTGAAGGAGGAGCAGCGCAGTCGTCATCCATTGGAGTAGGAAAGTCTTCCCAGCTTTATTATTCAATGAAACTGGCATTATCTTATACCAGTCGTTAAAAACAATTCTTAGCTAACCGTGTATGTATTTTAGATACTTGTTTTATAGTTCTAGGTACCGCTAATCACTAATAAGATCTAAAAGTTTTCATCTCCAACACTCCCCTAAAATGGGATAATCAATATGAAGTGGACTGATGAGAATCTGCGTCTTTACAAGAAAAGGTTAACTTTTTATCTAGTTTGTGGTGTTCCTTCTTTTAGTCTGAGAAGTCAGTATGTGTTTGTTTGTACCCGTGATGTGTTCGGATATGACAGCTGAGGCCGCTCGTATCTATGTTCGTGTTTTGTATTTCTCTATTTTACTTCTTCTTTAATAAAAAGGCAGATCACCTTCCATTTGCGTCAAAAGGGTTAAGTTATTCACTTAGATGTATCAAGCTTATTTTGCCTTAAGGATTGACATTCCGTGGAGATGGTGAAAATGAGGAGTCCAGCAACAGAGGGAATTTTATGAGCTATTGAAGTTTCTTGCAAAAAGATTTTGAAGAAGTGAACAAATATGTCTTGAACAATGCGCCAGATAATTGCACCTTAACAAGCCCGAAGATACAAAAGCAAATCATTCATTGTTGTGCCGTAGAAACTAGAAAATTAATAATTGAAGAACTTGGTAATGATCCCTATGCAATTTTAGTTGACGAATCTAATGACATATCACATAAAGAACAACTAGCTATTTGTTTACGTTATGTTGATAAATTGATAAGACCATGTGAGCATTTCATTGGAGTTGTTCATGTAGATGATACTACTTCTTTATCACTTAAGGATGCTATTGAAGCTTTACTTGTTAGCCATGGTTTGACTATGACTCAGATCCGCGATCAAGGTTATGATGGAGCTAGCAATATGAAAGGAGATATTAAAGGATTAAAAACATTGATTATGCAAAAATCATCTTCTGTTTATTATATACATTGTTTTGCACATCAATTCCAACTAGTTCTTGTTGCTGTTGCTAAGGTCAATACTGATTGTAAGAGTTTTTTTTTTATAAAGTATCTCTTCTTTTGAATATTGTTGGAGTTTCTTGCAAGCGTCATGGGATGCTTAGGAATGCAAGACTTCCAAATATTAAAAATAACTTGATTGTGGTGACCTTGAATGTGGGACTAGACTGAATCAAGAAATGAGTTTGCCTAGACCCGGTGAGACTCGATAGAGATCTCATTATAAAATGGTATGCAATATCATTACTATGTTTTCAACAATTCGTGATGTTCTTATTGATCTTTGTGACGATACTTCACACAAGGATGATTAGACAAAAATATATTTTATACTTGGTGCATTTGAGACCTTTGAGTTTGTTTCCTTTGCACATTTAATGCATGTTATTCTTGATACACAAATGAGTTATCCGAGTGTTTCCAACGGAGAGAGCAAGATATTCTTTACGCAATTTCACTTATTAATATGGCAAAGAACATAATGCAACGATTAAGGTTTGATGGTTGGGTTCAACATTTTGAGAAGGTGACCTCATTTTGTATTAAACATGATGTTGAAGTCCCTTCTATGGATGATGATTATGTGCCTTATAGAAAATAAAAAAGGTATGCTTGTGCTCAGAACCAAACAAATGATGATCATTTCAGAAGAGAAGTGTACAATGATGTTATTGATCAAATTATTCAAGAACTTTGTCGGTATCCTGAATATCGGGTACCCCGCACATAGGATGAATCGACTAAGGACCTTGCCTCCCTCGTAGAGGAGAGCTCCGGTGCTGCCACGTGCCCAGTAGGATCAGGCCACATCTCTCCGCAGAGGTGGGCTCCGGACCTGCCACATGTCTTGCGGATTGGACTCTGCCTCTCCTAAGAGGTGGGCTTTGACCCCGCGGCGTGTACTGCGGGTTCGGACCCCATATCTCTTCAGAGGTGGGCTCCAGAGCAACCACATGGTCTGCAGAGCCGATCCCCATCTCTCCTTAGAGACGGGCTCCGAAACTCCGCAGAGTCGAGCCCCGTCTCTCCTTAGATACGAGCTCCCAAACTGCCACGTGTCCTGTAGGGTCAAACCCTGCCTCTCCTTAGAGGTGGGCTCTGGAACTGCCACGTAGCTCACGACACAGGACCTCGTCTCCCTGTGGAGGCGGGCTCCGGTGCCGCCACGTGACCAACGACTCGCTCTGAGCGGTAGGTCGCGGGAGTTAAGAGCAGCGTGCTCCGTCCACTCGCGCATTGAAGATATGCGCCTTCCCCAGGCACACGGGTGTGGTGCACACCCCCCTGTGTTAGGTGTCACTGTGCCCAACCACATCACAGTAAAGGCGCCTAAGAGCTACCCCACGATGCTGACAGGGTAGGATGCGGAGACACAATGGATGGGACATTCACTGCCATCATCAACAACTATGCCTAGCCACAAGCGACCGATGAAGCAAGACAACAAGTCTTTAAGCCATGATCGGAGGCAGCTGGTAGCAATAAAACCCTAGATCTTGTACAGAGTGAAAGTGCATCTAGGATCCCCGTGGGTTTTGGATGATTGATGACGATAATTAAGTAACTAATGAGCTCAGTGATCTTAAGCACAGGTGTGGATTCAAGCGGAAACACAAACCCTCAAAAAGGAAAAGGATGAAAATGGCGATGTCGACTCGAAAAGAAGAAACTAGGGTTTCTAGTGTGTCGAGTTTAGACTAGCCAAATATGTGTGAGGGTGTGTGTGTAAAGTGCATTGAAATCAAGTTGGGAGCTCAAAGCGGTTTAGAGATCAAATCCAATTGAGAGAAGAGAGTTGGAAGTAGTCTGGCAGGAGTGGCCGGACTAGTCCGTGCAGATGGCCGGACTCCTGGTCGGCCAAGTCCGTTTTCAGCCGGACCAGAAGGGTCTGACTGAGTTCGGACTAGTCCGTAGTGGGACGGACTAGTCCGAGTAGTCGTGGAGTGGGTTTTCGGGACTTTCCCAAAACTCTGGACTTGTCCGTTTTGGTCCGGACCAAGACGTCATGACCGAGATCGAACTAGTCCGCCCAGGGTGCGGACTAGTCCGGGTTTGGAGAGAAGTGGAGTTTCAGCGACTAAGTCTCGGTAGGACGGACTAGTCCGCCCTGGGGGCCGGACTAGTTCGTGGTCTCCAAACTAGTCCATTTTCACACGGAACAAAAAGGTTCTGTGTGAGATCGGACTAGTCCGGTTTGGATCGGACTAGTCCGTTTTGAAGTGAACGTTTGAATTTGAAGTTTGGCGGGGTAGTGTGACGATTGCCGCGCAGTGCGACAGTTGTTAGGGACGTCAGTGGTCCCAAAGGTCGGACTAGTCCGGGCCGTAGGCCGGACTAGTCCGCCCATCTGCTGAAGTTAGCAGTATGGGCTGGGAACCTCTATAAATAGAGGACCCCTGGGTTCATTCGAACTATTCCTTGAGTACATTGAAACCCTAGCGCCGCCACAACAAACTTTGAGCCTCCAAAAGCCTCCTTCTTGCCTACATTACCTCTAAAACTAATTCTTGTGTGACTAGAGTTTGGTGAGGTGAAGAAGAGGAAGAACACCGCTCTAGGCTCTCGGTTTGATCTCTTGCACTTGTGAATCTTTGTGATATGTGGCTTGGGTTGATCTTTATGATTGTATTTGTGGTGGGAGCCTCCGATTCTGAGAAGCCCCAACGAATCTTGTATTCACCCCTTTGTGATAGTGGAGAACCAAGTTAGGCCCTTGTGGTAAACTTGGTGAGGGAAGGGTGTTGAATCCGGTCTTTCGTGGACTCCTCAACGGAGACGTAGATTCCTTCGTGGGATCGAACCTCGGGATAAAATCTTTGTGTCCCTTGTGTACTTTTCTTTCACTTATTGCACATTGCTTCTAGAGTTAGCTTTATCGTTTTTGTTCATCACCCTTGTCTCATTGTGATCCTTAGCCTCATACTTGCTTCATAACTTGTTAAGGTTCACTAAGTCATTCTAACATACTTTGCATCACAAGATCGAACTAAAATTTGTTAGAAAACCCTTTTTAGGTTTTCCCTGTAGGTGGACCGGACTAGTCCGCCCCCTTGAGTACTGATCTCATTTTATTAAGTCGTTTCAGGTCGATTAGCCTATTCACCCCCCTCTAGGCAACTTTCAATTGGTATCAAAGCAGGACTCTCCCAAAGAGTCTAACAACTCGGAGAGAAGATGGCCGAAGTGGGGTATGACGAGGTCTCGACCAATGAGATCCAAGCAACCCAAGAGGAGGTGCTTGTCTAGCAAGACAAGTCGACGGATGACGAAGAGACTCGCCAGCTCAAGGCGAAACTTCGAGAGAAGTTGAAGATTCCAAAAGTTGACTCTTCAACCTCTACATCGGGTGGCACGACCCACTACAACCAACAAGGCTACAACTATGAGCGCCTTGTCTCTAACAACCACTATCTTTCCATCCCATTGGGGAAGCCTCCCAAATTCGATGGAACCGACTACGGGATGTGGAAGCACAACATGAAGATCCATCTCGTGTCACTCAACCCCTCATTGTGGCAAATTGTATTGACCGGGGTGCATATCCCGAAGAATGAAGAAGACATCACTCCGGAGCAAGCCGTGCTCCTTCACCGCAATGCCAAAGCGACTAGAGTGATCATCTCGTCGCTCTCAAGAGATGAATTCAACTGGGTAGATGGACTTGAGATGGCCAAGGATATTTGGAACACCCTCAAGACGGCTCATGAAGGCAACCGAGTCGTGAAAGAAGCGAAGATTGAGCTCATTGAAGGAGAGCTCGGGAGGTTTGCCATAATGGATGGTGAATCTCCCCAAGAGATGTACAACCGCCTAAAGCTACTCATCAACAAGAGTAGATCTTATGGCTGCACAAAGTGGACGGACCACGAGGTGGTGAAGAGGATGATTTGGGCATTCATGCCTAGAAATGTCTCTCTTTGCTCCATGATACGGGAAAGCCCGGGGTTTGCCAAAATGACCCCGGAGGAGGTCCTAGGAAGGATCATCAACCACTAGATAATGGAGAAGGAGGCGCTCTTCTACAATGACCTCCAAAGGTTCACCGCCTCGAAGATGAAAGATGTTGCACTCAAAGCGACATCCTCCTCAAAAGAGCAAAACGAGGATGATGAGGAGAGCCTTGACACCGATGAGGAAGAGGCCCTCTTCATCAACAACTTTAAGAGGATGATGAGGAGAAGAAAAGGAGGATATAAGCATGAGAGCAAGGGCAAAGAGAAAGCAAGGCCCAAAACAAAGAGGGCTTGCTACAATTGTGGCGAGTACGGGCACTTCATTGTAGACTGCCCACATGAAGAGGGCAAGAAGAAGAAGGAGGGCAAGCCGCAAGAGAAGAAGTTCTATAAGAAGAAGAGTCCCTCCGGTCATGCTCACTTAGGCAAGGAATGGGACTCTAACGATGAGTCCTCCTCGTCCGTAGACGAAGAGAAGATAGCAACCATAGCCATCAGGAGGAGCTCCAAGGGAAGCAATCTTTTCCCCAACCTCTACGACCACAAGCAAACTTGCCTCATGGCAAAACAAGAAAGGAGAAAGTTTACTTCTAACTCATACTCTTCTATATCTTATTATGATGATTTTGATAGTGCTAGTGAAAATGAACACATGGTTAAGGACATAAGTAAGAGCACTTTGCGTAGAATGAAATTGCTCTCGGATGAAATTTTTGAGAAGGAGAAGCTCATAGATAGGCAAGAGGACATGCTTATCCATGAAAAGGAGAGATGTAAAGAGTTCATTGAGCTCCTTGGGCTTGAGAGAGAGAAGAGCAAGGCATTAGAGCATGAACTTGCTCTAAGCAAGAAAACATGCTCAAGCCTTGAGGAGACAACCATTGAGCTCAAGGACGAACTTGGCAGCTTGTCAAAAATTAACAATATCTTTGAGACTCAAGTTGAGTCCCTCAAGACCAATGTATCCTCTTCCTCCAAAAGCTCATCCTCATCAAATGTTGCATCCGAAGCAATATCTACTTGCAAATGTTCTAACTTGATTCTTAAATTAAAGGATGAGCTTAAGTTGACTCAAGGCAAACAAGCACCTAAGGGTGACATCTTTGACAAAGAGAAGGTGGTGTATGCACGAAGTGCATACACCAACACAAGACCTCCCAATGTCAAGGATGGTCTTGGTTATACTAGAGGTGAAAAGCAGAATGCTAAAACCTCAAAGTATGGCAAATACTTGATTGTCTTTGTCAAAGGAAGCTCATCCCCAACTAAAATTGAGAAGAATACTTCAACTAGCACTAACATGCCTAAATCTGAACCGCATCCTATCTTTCACGATTTTGATGCATCTTATGTTTTAATGAGGAACAAGTATGTCAAAGTTTGTGCTAGATATGTTGGGCCACTCCGCAAGAGCCCCAAGCCTTGTGTGTGGGTGCCCAAGTGCCTCACTACTAACGTCAAAGGACTCAACTCTGCTTGGGTACCTAAAAGGAAGGCATAATCTAGTTTTGTAGGCATACTCTTCTGGTGGATCCAAATGGGTGCTCGATAGTGGATGCACCAATCACATGACCGGAGAGAGGAGAATGTTCGTGGAGTATGAGCAACATAATGATCCAAATGAAGGGATCCTCTTTGGGGACAATATTCGAGGGAAAATCCTTGGCTCCGGTAAAATTGTCATTTCCCCCCAACATACTCTTTCTCACGTTTTGCATATTGATTCTCTATACTATAACCTCTTGTCCATATCACAACTATGTGACAAGGGCTATAATTGTGTTTTTACTAATGAGGGTGTGAGTGTCCTTAGAAGAAGCGACAACTCAATCGCTTTTAAGGGTGTGCTCAAGGGAAAGCTTTATCTTGTGGATTTTTCCTAGAATAAATCTCAACTTGACACATGCTTAATAGCGAAAACCAACATGGGATGACTTTGGCATAGAAGGCTAGCCCATGTTGGGATGAGGAACTTACAAAAACTTCTTAAGGGCGAGCACATCTATGGTTTGAAGAATGTTGTCTTTGAAAAGGATATGTCATGTAGTGCTTGCCAAGCGGGGAAGCAAGTAGGAGCTCAACACCCCTCCAAGAACATCATGACGACGACAAGACCATTGGAACTGCTACACATGGACCTTTTCGGGCCAATAACCTACATTAGCATTGGCGGTAACCAATATGGTCTTGTTATTGTTGATGATTTTTCTCGTTTCACTTGGGTATTTTTCTTACATGATAAGGGTGAGACTCACGGTGTCCTCAAGAGGTTATTGAGAAGAGCTCAAAATGAGTTCGCCTTAAGAATCAAGGCTATAAGAAGCGACAGCGGCACCGAGTTCAAGAACACTCAAGTGGAAGAATTCTTGGATGAGGAGGGCATCAAACATGAATTTTCAGCCTCATACTCCCCTCAACAAAAATGGGGTGGCAGAACGGAATAATAGGACACTCATTGAGATGTCAAGGACGATGCTTGATGAGTACAAGACATTAGAACGGTTTTGGGCGGAGGCGGTTAACACCGCTTGCCACACCGTCAACCGATTGTACCTCCACCGCCTCCTCAAGAAAAATCCCTACGAGCTTCTAGTTGGTAAGAAACATAATGTCTCCTACTTTCGTGTCTTTGGAAGCAAGTGCTATATTCTTAACAAGAAGTCTAGGACTTCGAAGTTTGCCTCAAAGTCCGATGAAGGTTTCTTGCTTGGTTATGATTCAAACACCCACGCCTACCGTGTCTTCAACAAATCCTCCGGGATTGTTGAAATAGCACGCGACGTAGTGTTTGATGAAACTAATATCTCCCAAGTGGAGCAAGTTGATCAAAGTGTGCTAGATCAAGAAGACTCTCCACAAGAAGCTCTTAAAAGGATGGCACTTGGAGATGTTCGAGCACAAGAACAAACTCAAAGCTCAAGTGACCAACCACAAGATGATGGAAGCCATCTCCCACATGATCAAGTTGAAGATGGACAAGTAGCACCTCAACATGATCAAGAAGATGAAAGTCAAGAGGAAAGCATACATCAAGGGGGAGACCAATAAGAAGAAGAGGATGATGATGACTCAAGAATTCAACCTCCACATCCTCGTGTGTATCAAAGTGTTCAACTGGATCACCCCGTTGACAACATTCTAGGAGACATTACAAAAGGGGTAATCACTCATTCTCGTGTTGCTAACTTTTGTGAACATTACTCTTTTGTATCCTCTTTGGATCCTCATAAGGTTGAAGACACATTGAGAGACCCGGATTGAGTGGTGGCCATGCAAGAGGAACTCAACAACTTTGAGAGGAACAAAGTTTGGGAGCTTGTCAAGCGTCCGCACGCAAATGTTGTGGGCACCAGGTGGGTGTTCCGCAACAAGCAAGATGAGCACGACATTGTGACAAGGAACAAAACACGACTTGTGGCCAATGGGTATTCACAAGTCGAAGGTTTGGATTTCGATGAAACCTTTGCTCCCATAGCTAGGCTAGAGTCAATTCGTATATTACTTGCCTTTGCTACTCACCATGATTTTAAGCTTTACCAAATGGACGTCAAGAGTGCGTTCCTAAATGGCCCAATCAAGGATGAAATCTATGTGGAGCAACCACCGGGCTTTGAAGACCAAGACTTCCCAAACCATGTCTTCAAATTGCGTAAGGCTCTCTATGGCCTCAAACAAGCTCCTAGAGCTTGGTATGAGTGCCTTAGAGACTTTTTGATTCAAAATGGTTTTAATATAGGAAAAGCTAATTATACTCTCTTTACAAAGCACTTTAATGATGATCTCTTTGTGTGCCAAATATATGTCGATGACATCATATTTGGTTCTACTAACAAAGTGTTTTGTGATGAGTTTTCTAAGATAATGACAAAAAGATTTGAGATGTCCATGATGGGGGACTTGAAGTTCTTTTGGGGTTTCCAATTCAAGCAACTCAAAGAAGGCACGTTCATAAGTCAAACAAATTACACTCAAGACATATTAAAGAAGTTTGGCATGGACAAGGCCAAACCCATCAAGACTCCAATGGCAATAAATGGACACTTGGACCTCAACGAAGATGGTCCAAGTGTGGACCAAAAGGTATTATCGTTCCATGATTGGCTCTTTGTTATATCTTTGTGCATCTAGACCAGATATTATGCTTAGTGTGTGTATGTGTGCATGTTTTCAAGCTGCACCTAAGGTGCGTCATTTGACCGTCGTTAAGAGAATTCTTAGATATTTAGTTCACACACCTACCCTAGGACTTTGGTACCCCAAAGGATCCAAGTTTAACCTTATTGGCTATTCCGATGCGGATTATGCGGGGTGCAAAGTTCATAGAAAGAGCACATCCGGGACATGCCAATTCTTGGGTAGATCCTTAGTGTTTTGGTCCTCTAAGAAACAAAACTCCATTGCTCTTTCCACAGCCGAAGCGGAGTATATCGCAGCCGGAAGTTGTTGTGTACAACTTCTTTGGATGCGACAAACTCTAAGGGATTATGGTATAAACTTGCGCCATATTCCTCTCCTATGTGACAATGAGAGCGCCATCAAAATAGCCCATAATCTAGTTGAGTATTCAAAGACAAAGCACATTGATATTAGACATCACTTCTTGAGAGATCATATCTTGAAAGGGGATATAGTGATTTCACGTGTGAGAACCGAGAACCAACTAGCTGATATATTCGCCAAGCCTCTAGATGAGAAGCGTTTTTGTGAGCTTAGGAGTGAGCTCAATATCTTAGATTCTCAAAATGTGACTTAAAACATGCACATCTGAATGTTTACTTTACATCTTATTCAAAAGAACGCATGTGTTTGAGAAATTCATCTCTATATCTATTTTCTTCAAAATATTTGAAAAACTATCAACTTTGTGAGTTATGGTCATAGTTTGATTGTTGATTGCTTACTGACCATATTCATGAGGTTTTGTTGTGGCAATATGTCCAAAAGGATCAACTAGTGGCTAAAACTCAAATATATATGTTTTCAGCCTCTTAGGACCGGACTAGTCCACCCTATATCCGGACTGGTCCGGGTCTAGTCCGCAGACCGGACTAGTCCGGCCCCTTCACCGGACTAGTCCAGCCCCTGGGGACTTAAACCCCCGGGAGGCGGCCGACCCCTCCTCTTCTCCACACACACCTAACCTTTTCTCTCTCCCACGCGCGCAACTCCATGCCCATTAGGCGATTTTTCAGTTTTCTCCACCAAAAATTGTTTCCAATCCGTGCATTGGGAGCCCCGGAGGTGTGGGAGACTTTTCCCAATCACTCTCAACGCGATCCATCCCCGATTTCGTCGATTCATCAAGATTCGAAGAGGTAAACATCTCTTTTCAAAAACCTACCTCATTCTTGATTCATAGGGTTTTTGATAGGTCCCTCTTCATTAAAGTTGCTCCTAGCATCCTTGCGATCATAGCCTAGGAGTATTGCGACTTGTTTCCAAGATTTTTCGAAAAACCGTTTAGAGTCAGGGTTCAACCTATGTAAATCAGACTAGTCCGGTGCGAGGCGGACTAGTCCGCCTGACGGACTAGTCCACCCGTGGGGCAGACAAGTCCGGTGTACACAGGTCAAACCCTAACTTTAGCTGTCTCTCATGATTTCTTTCGCAATATTCCACCTTCTTGACCTTCTATCTCACGTTTTCCTCCTGTTTCAGCAGCGATGGCAGCTCATCACCGTTCCGCTTCTCCACCCACTGACCCCGAGTGGGAGGCCGAGCAGCTTCGCCTTGGCGAGGAATGAGCACGGGCTGAGGTTCAGGCTGCCAAGAAACCTCTCGGGCAGCAAGAGCGAGCAAAGGCAGCCAAGAAACAACAAGCTAGGGCCGCAGCTACAGCCTACAATGAAGATGAAGCAATGACTCGTGCCATTGAGGAGTCCTGCAAGGAACTCCACAAGAAGAAGCGAGAGGAGCGCGAGGCTCACAACTCTCAGGCTGCTGCAGCATAAGTCTCCAAAAGGAAGAGACTTGTGACCGTTGGAGAGAAAGAAAGGGGCAAGGAGCAAGCCCAAGAGGAAATTGTTGAACGTCGGATCGAGAGAGATCCGAAGAAGGGAAAGGCCCCGGCTTCTGCAGAGCCAAAGAAGAAGAAGCTCACAGTGAAGTCCCCGACTTCGAAGGCCAAGGGCATTGTTATCAAGGAGAAGGGGAAGGCCAAACCCATTGCCCCCTTGGAGGTGCACACTTCTGAGAGGAACCCCAACAGGCAGCGTGAGATAGCCGCAAATGTCTTCCATGGGAAAGGATCCGAGAAGGCAAGAAGACTTCGGACGGACAAAGTCTACAAGTATCAAAGAAGCACCACCGACCCTAGGTTTTGGTGCGACTTTCACTGTGACTATTACCGTCTTGTCTACCAGAGTCCAGAACATGAAGAAGCCAGTGATCGAAGCACAATGGGTAGACTGGAAATATATGGCCGACAAGCAACATTCTGCTTTTGATGCGGTCATTGAAGCTGCTGAGCACCATGGGCTCAAAGGCATCATGGGTTTCAAATATGACTAGAATGTTGAAGTCATCCTGCAATTCTACTCCACCATCTACTTCACCACTTCAGGTGATAGACGGATCATTTGGATGACGCATGGCGAGCAGTTCTCAGACACTTTTGAGGAGTTTGCTAAGATTCTCGGACTTGAGGCTCATTTGGATCTTGAGATCATTATCTCTAACCTCAAGGCCGTAGACAGAGATGAGCTGGCCTACATATATCCCAGTCATGTTCAATATGATGCTGGACATGCTCGCAATATCAAGCCATTCTATAGAATTCTGAACAGGATCCTCAGGAGGACAATTGCACCCAAGGATGGTGATGCAGGGGTGATCCAAGGCAATCTAAGGCACCTGCTGCTCCTTATTGATGGTGATGAGAAGTTCAACCTAGTTGACTACATCTTCGATGACATCTTCAACATCTCGCATACCCCTAATCGTGCTTGTGGGTATGCGCCCTACATCATGTATTTCATCGAGAAGGTGTCAGGCTTGACTTTCGTCAAGGATGTGACTCATCGCCCACTCCATCCTCAGACGCTTCCCTCAGTGCCGCCTCCTCCGCGCCGAAAGAATGCGGAGCCTCCCTCTCACTTTGCAATGCCATCACCTCATCTCGTGGCACCTCCTTTTCCGCCTCCGCCTCAGTCAATGAGCGCTTTCTTCAAGTGCTTCAAGGCTATTTTCACCTCCTGCCGGAAGCAAGAGATCCAAAATCAGTGGGCACACAAGCGCCAAGAAAAATACCTCAAGGCGGTGTGCGACAAACTGGAGGTCCCCATGTCCTCTCCGGAGGTGAGCGACGGGGAGATCACTCCATTCCCCGACTTCACCGCCGACGAGCTTGCCCAGCTCCAAGAGGACTGGAGCTCTTCCCGGGCGACTCCCTCGGCACGGGTCTCCGACGACGACGAGGACCACGAGGACCCAGAGGCCACAGAGAGCGACTCCGATGATGAGGCGGGCGATAGTGAGGAGGATGACAACTAGTGGATAGGCCTTGATGTTCCCCTCTTCTTTTCCTTTTTGGTGTCTTGATGCCAAAGGGGGAGAGTTAGATGGGGGGGGGAGTAGTTAGGTGTGGGGAGAGTAGCCCTTATTTTGGATCCTTGGACATGTTGCACTTCTCTATGTAATGTTTATGCCATTTGAATGTTTCAATTTGCTTAAATGTAATACTTATGTCATTCGAATGTTTAAATTTGTGCAAGACTATGTTTTGATTGTTTAATATCAATATGGTGCTTTGAATGTCTATCTTTTAATCATATTCATATTTCACATGTCTTGTCACAAATATTGAGCACAACACGTAGGCATCCCACCATAACGTGTGTGTGTGTATGAAGGACTTCCTTAATTTTTTTTATTATGCATTCATTGAGGGAGAGTCACTCATATACCCACACGTTATGAAAACCAAAATTTATACTCTTATAGTTGAAGACTTAATGTGTTGTCATCAATCACCAAAAAGGAGAGATTGAAAGTGCATCTAGGATCCCCGTGGGTTTTGGATGATTGATGACGACAATTAAGTAACCAATGAGCTCAGTGATCTTAAGCACAGGTGTGGATTCAAGCGGAAACACAAACCCTCAAAAAGGAAAAGGATGAAAATGGCGATGTCGACTCGAAAAGAAGAAACTAGGGTTTCTAGTGTGTCGAGTTTAGACTAGCCAAATATGTGTGAGGGTGTGTGTATAAAGTGCATTGAGATCAATTTGGGAGCTCAAAGTGGTTTAGAGATCAAATCCAAATGAGAGAAGAGAGTTGGAAGTAGTCTGGCAGGAGTGGTCGGACTAGTCCGTGCAGGTGGCCGAACTAGTCTGCTCCTAGTCGACCAAGTCCATTTTCAGTCGGACCAGAAGGGTCTGACTGAGTTCGGACTAGTCCATAGTGGGACGGACTAGTCCAGGTAGTCGTGGAGTGGGTTTTCGGGACTAAGTCCCAAAACCCCGGACTTGCCCATTTTGGTCCGGACCAAGAGGTCCTGATCGAGATCGTACTAGTCCTCCCAGGGTGCGGACTAGTCCGGGTTTGGAGAGAAGTGGAGTTACAGCGACTAAGTTTGGGTAGGCCGGACTAGTCCGCCCTGGGGTCCGGACTAGTCCGTGGTCTCCAGACTAGTTCGTGGTCACACGAACAAAAGGTTCTGTGTGAAATCGGACTAGTCCGGTTTGGACCGAACTAGTCCATTTTGAAGTGACCGTTTGAATTTGAAGTTTGGCGGGTAGTGTGACGATTGCCGCACAGTGCGACAGTTGTCAGGGACGTCAGTGGTCCCAAAGGTCGGACTAGTCCGGGCCGTAGGCCGGACTAGTCTGCCCATCTGCTGAAGTCAGCAGTATGGGCTGGGAACCTCTATAAATAGAGGACCCCTGGGTTCATTTGAACTATTCCTTGAGTACATTGAAACCCTAGCGCCGCCACGGCAAACTTTGAGCCTCCAAAAGCCTCCTTCTTGCCTACATTCCCTCTAAAACTAATTCTTGTGTGGATTAGGGTTTGTTGAGGTGAAGAAGAGGAAGAACACCGCTCTAGGCTCTCATTTGATCTATTGCACTTGTGAATCTTCGTGATCTGTGGCTTGGGTTGATCTTTGTGATTTGTGATTGTATTTGTGGTGGGAGCCTCAGATTGTGAGAAACCCCAACGAATCTTGTATTCACCCTTTTGTGATAGTGGAGAACTAAGTTAGGGACCTTGTGGTAAACTTGGTGAGGTAAGGGTTGTTGAACCTGGTCCTTCGTGTACTCCTCAACGGGGACATAGATTCCTTCGTGGGATCAAATCTTGGGATAAAATCTTTGTGTCCCTTGTGTACTTTGCTTTCACTTATTGCACATTGCTTCTAGGGTTAGCTTTATCGTTTTTGTTCATCACACTTGTCTCATTGTGATCCTTAGCCCCATACTTGCTTCATAACTTGTTAAGGTTCACTAAGTCATTGTAACATACTTTGCAACACAAGAATCGAACTAAAATTTGTTAGAAAACCCTTTTTAGGTTTTTCTTGTAGGTGGATCGGACTAGTCCACCCCTGGACCGGACTAGTCCGCCCCCTTGAGTACTGATCTCGTTTTATTAAGTCATTTCAGGTTGATTAGCCTATTCACCCCCCTCTAGGCAACTTTCACAGAGTTAGGATTTTCTAAGGGCCACCTGTCGGGCTCTAGGCCCCACTTGTAAGACCGACTTGAAAAGGCCATTCAACTCTCCTCAAATCCTCAAACTCTCACACACGAGCTGACACAGCTCTCTACACTCAGCCAATACAACCCACTCCCGTGGACGTAGGGTGTTACGCTCTGGCGGCTTGAATCACGTAAAATCCTCGTGTTCACCATCTCTGTCGTGCTCGGAAGCTCCGAGGACTAGCCCCTCCTAAAAAAGAACCTTCGCGGGCTGCTCCATAACAGATCTGGAGAAGTATTGTTGCTACACTTCGAAAAACTTGATAATCGATTTGATGAGATTAACATGAAGTTGCTCTCTTGTATGTCAGCATTCAATCTTTCCAACTCATTTGCTTCTTTTATTGTACAAATGGTACATGGACTGGTTGAGTTTTATCCTAAGGATTTCTCGAACAATGACTTTTTAAAACTTGAGTTGCAACTTGATAATTATATTGATGATATGAGACAAGATGGTAGCTTCAAAGTTTTACACAATATTGTTGACCTCTCAGTATGGTCTACTTGCTTCTCAAATTGGTATTGCTTCTACCGGTGACAACAACAAGTGTTGAAAGAGTACTTTCTGCAATGACTCTGGTGAAAAGAAAGTTAAGAAATAAATTGGGTGATAGTCTTTTGGATGATTGTTTGGTCACATTCATTGAACGGGATATTTTCTTCCAAGTAGATGAAGATGATATAATTAATACATTCATGTCATTCAGAAAGCGACGACAAAATAAATCAAACAAATAATATTGTAAGTTTATCTCATGACTAAATTTATACTGGAATTTATTCACTATATTATGTGCCATGTTATTATTTTTATATTGAATTATATTATGAATTTACAATTATTTATTGAATGGGTACATAGTCATATTAAATCACTTTTAATTTTTTTGGCATATCCTGTAGTAAGATCCTGAATCTTCCACTGTCCAGTAGACATTTAGGATTACAAGAAAATTCGAGTTAGATAATTCAGATTTTTAAAATTTAAATTTCTAGAATTGCAATCAGAAATCGCACCCAAAATTAGTAAAACCAGATATTCCGAGTACTAAAAATTTCGAGTTCGGACTTCAACTTACCGTATTAGCCGAAAACATAACACACATCATGTATTATAGCAACAAAAACAATACAAAACAATTGTGAAGTAATCATTTCAACTGCAAATAAAAAACTTTTCAGTAACAATACACATGACAAATAACATCAGCATTACAATAGCAAAACTAGTGAAAACACAGTAGTAAAATCATACGTGGGATCGAGTACATTGGGTTATAAACCGGAGATGTGTTCGGGTTTCGATAATTTCTATCCGAAAAACAGTTTTACACTTCGTATTTTTCAACTTCGGATTTAGGTTTTCTCGAATTTTATGCCCAAAGTGACGCTTCAAGAATACTAGAAATATTAAAATTTATGGAAATGCTAAATTTCATACGTCTAATTTCCTAAAGGATTCAAGTGATGTCCTAGACCATTAGATTACTTTAAAATTAGTGCTAATACTTCTCCCTCCTTCACCTACTACTGACACCCCCCCACCCCAAGAACACCCACAAACAACTATGGCCGCACCTCCACTAGCGCGCAAGCAATCCAGTGATGTGGCGCAGAGGCGGACCAGCACCGCGGACAACGAAGCCTGTGGCGGCGCGCGCGGCGGATCGACATCGGTAGTGTGGAGGCAGAGCCCGTGGCGACAGCGCACCGAGAGGCGCCGCCGCCGGATCTGAAGAAGAGGTAAGCTTTTTTGTTAACTCGAAATCTTTTTGTAATCCATAATTTGTAAAGTTATGTTAATGGTAAAATATGAAGCAATAAATTATAAGTAATTAACACAGAGAATTAAGCATTAAAAGTTAATTGCAAGATTAGTGATAATGATAATAATTAACCGCTAATTATCTTGTATCTCAAATTTTAGCCACCTGGCCCATTAATTTATCGTATATGTCCCCTTATTGGTGCAGCAACCCCACCAACCCATCAATTTCCCGTTTTCCGGGTCAGGCGCCCATAAATACCGTGCCCGAGCCTGCTACACCTCCGCCGCTTCTCATCCTCCACCAGCTCCTCCCAGTCTCTCGCCGGCGCCGTCGCCGCCTTTGTTCCGAGCCAGCACCGTACCGGAGGAGATCAGCCGGCCGGCCGGCCACAACTAAGCTCAGAACAGGAGATGGCCAAGGAGGCGCTGGTGAACGTGTTCCTGAGCTGCTTCATGCACGTCGGGCTGGCGCTGGTGCTTCTCGTCTACCTCCCCCTCGCATTCGTCTGCCGCCTCGTCTCCGGGCTCGTCGTACGGCCGTTCACCAGAGGGGAGGACCTCCACGGCAAGGTCGTGCTCGTCACCGGCGCCTCCTCCGGCATCGGCGAGGTCAGTGTCTGCCCTGACTCACTACTATACAATTACCTGTGTGCATTGCCCAGCTCATGACCTTGCGTACTGACAGGGTAGCTGGTTGTCAGTGGCTCGACTTTACGGTTAACTGCGTTGGCTTTGCTTTCATGTACTATGTGCACAGCTTTTATTCCTGATGGTTCACATACTCTGCCGGTGCACATCTTCTTTTCACCTTTCTCCGTTTCAAAAGGGGCGCGGGGGATGAACTGCTGATAAATTTGATTAGTTCAATTTAAATTAAATTAACTATCTTGAATTTATCTATTGTAGAATAGGAGTAAGTGGAAATGGTTTTGCTGTAATTGAAGACGAAACGAAACAGAGATTAGCAGGAATGTAGAATGTTCGGCGTATGGGTCGATTGCGATGTGCATCAAACACAGAGAGAAACTAGGTACTGGCATCCTTTGCACGTGTGAATTTGAAAATATAGTATTTCTTCCCTTTCTTTTTAGTTAATGTCGTTTAATTTAGAATTGAACTAACGAACATCAAATGATACGATACGGAGGAGGACTTTAGAAGGTTGTTTTGTCAAAGTGTTCTTCTTGTTTGAAACTTCGCGTTTTCAGTGCGTTTGGAAGTTTTTGCCGAGTGACTATTTGAGACAAACTTTCCTTAGTTGCTTACGTTCTTGCTAAAATTTTGCATGGAACCCAATACGTGAGAGAGGAAAAGATGTGGCATATTTTTCTGCACGGGTAGCTATGACAAACATTAATTTTGAACGGAGAGGTTAATAAGTCGATTGGCCGCAGTATTAATATGGTTTCACTTTGCTGCAGTTTCACTAATTAATTTCCAGCCTCTCAGTAACATTACAACTCCGTTTCTGTTTCAGGAAAACCGACCTTTCGTAAAACAACGTTCAGATACTCCAATAAGAATCTCGTTTAAAGTATCATTTAGATCAGCAAGTGACTCTACTGAAGAATTTCCCTCTCAAGACCAAAATGGTCTAAAAATAGACTGACATGGTAGGAGTAGAGTACATGAAATGAAGTAGTTTGTCAAAACACAACACGGTCAAGCACGAAGCTGCTGTTAGATTGGACATCCCTCTGCCCGGCGGTAGTCATTAACTCTTGCCTAGCACAGGCCGTTGGTGTCATTAACTCCGGGCACGGGCTCCGGCGAGCTGCCTTTGCATGTGATGTGAAGAGCGGCAACCCTCATGCGTCCTGCAGCCTCCCTGGCCGCGGGCTGCAGCCGCTGCCCCCGCCGTGCCGCATCTGCATGTGTATCTACAGTTCGCCGCATTAAAGACCTTGGGTTATCTATCCAGTACTGTAGCTCGTTCTGTCGTCCATGGGAATCTTGATACGTCTGCTTCTTGATGCAATCATATTGCTTGTGTTTAACAATCAGGAAGCTGCTGAGATCTTGGTTTCTGACAGTGGTTGTTCGTTCCATCTTTCAGCAACTCGTGTACGAGTACGCGAGGAAAGGGGCGTGCGTGGCGCTGGTGGCGCGTACGGAGGTGGCGCTGCGCGCCGTGGCCAAGACGGTGCGCGACCTCGGCGCGCCGGATGTGCTCGTCGTGCCGGCGGACGTCACCAAGGTTGATGAGGCCAAGCGCGCCGTCGAGGAGACCGTCGCACACTTCGGAAAACGTCAGTATCTACCCCTTCTACTACATTTCTGCTTTGTTGATATATATCACGTAATAATAAAACTTGTTTCTGGCTTTTCGTATCCCGAAGTGAACTCGATTACGCGAAAGCTAAGCAAGTGTTTACTCTACTGGTAGTATCATCGCATGTGTACGTTCTTTGCCTGGTTGATAGGTGGCACTGTTTTATTGCTCTTCCGATCCAGTAGCACTGTACTGTGAATAGCAGCAGACCCAAGTTAAACAAGTGTCCCCAATGTTGCCGAATCTCTCGTCCAACCGTGTTCACTAATGCTAATTTTAGTAGCGTCATGGCCTTTTAGGTTCATGCTGGAGGGCTTAAATCTGAAGAGGCATTTACTAAAAACTGGTCTTTATCCGCGAGAATGTTTTGACTGAAATGACAACACTTCAGGAGCTAGTATATGACTTGAAAAGACGGACTTTAAATGTATACTAGTCATATCCCGTTTCATGGAAATAACTATTGCTAAATATATTAAATTTAGCTAGGTTCATTAATCGGTGGTTGCGTGTAGGTTGCATGATGCAACATCAATCGGATTGCTAAAATAAATTAAATTCAGGTTCTTAATTAATCGGTGGTTGCGTGCAAGTTGCATGATGCAACATCCATCCGATCCTTAATTAACCTGTGTCGTTTCGAGGTGTTCCGTGTAGAATGCTAATTCCTTCCGTTGACTTGGACATCAAAATGAGGAAGCCATTTTTATGCCATCGTTGACGTATACACGAGCTGACAGTAGCTGGTGAAAGCAAATGTGAAAGCTAATCGCAACCAGGGATAGTGAAGTGACATCTTGCTGTCAATTTGGCTGATCGGTTGTTAGAGCTACTTACGATTATTTAATTGCACCAAGTTGTGCCTTTTCAACTTGCGTAACTGTAAAATCTTAGTATTAAAGTTGAAACTGTTTGAATTTGTTGGTCGTGTTTTCAGATACTTATTACTATGATAAATTTTTCTGTCAGTGGATCACCTGGTGGCCAATGCGGGGATCTGGTCCAGCTGCTTCTTTGAGGAAATCACCAATATAACCGCCTTCCATAACGTGATGGTAAGCGATCAACTCAGCAAAATTCTATTTTTCATGATCAAATACTGAATACGTATTTGTACCTACAAAGATAAGTTATATGATTTTTTCCACTAAGAGAACAGTGACGAGTCTTACATTTCGCCGTCACACAACCATGAAGAGCCGCCGTGGTCTTCCACGCGATGTTTAATGGTCCAGTGTGCTCCACTGTAGTGTCTTTAAAACTAGCCATTGGATCCTATCGCCTTAGCTTTCAAATTTATAACACATTTCTTATGAAGTTGGACGATCATTTTCGCAACTTAAAAATCATAATTCCCTGCTTAATATGTGGCCAACAGCTTCGCTGAAATCTGAATGTCTTTTTTTTTTGAAGTCTGAAATCTGAATGTTTGGTGGGGGTGGATGACCATATGCATGCAGGATCTTAACTTTTGGGGTGCGGTCTACCCAACCTACTTCGCGCTGCCGTACCTGAAGGCCAGCCATGGCAACATCGTTGTCACCTCCTCCGTCGCCGGCCGGGTCCCGACTGCCAGGATGAGCTTCTATAACGTAAGCAAATACAGACAGGCAATAAGTTAAAGATCTAGGTGTATCTCCAACAGTTGAACCAGGCGATCCAGATAATAAAAACAGAACAGCCTGGGTCACATCACATGCTTGCTGGAAGATGTCATGAATTTCTTGCTCTGTGTGTGGGCTAAAACCATGTGCCTGTCATGCTGCCCTAGACTAACATAATTTCAGCATGGATTTGATTCTGAGTTTCATCAAACATCTAGGTGTACCAAAGTAACTGTTAGAAGTTGTTGCTCAGTCGAGTCTGATTCATTCTTCCAATTTTGCCCAGGCAAGCAAAGGCGCGGTGATACGGTTCTACGAGACCCTGAGGGCTGAGCTGGGATCCCACGTCCGCGTCACCATCCTCATGCCCGGCTACGTCGTGTCCAACCTCACCAAGGGCAAGGGCCTCCAGAAAGACGGCAATGTCGGCATCGACGAGGAGGCCCGCGACGTAAGCTCCTTTCCTCTTCATTCAACCTACGGTACACGTGTTTTCACCATTTGAAGCGATCGACGACAACAAGTGATTGAGAAACATATATACCTCTGTTCATCACGTACGTGCAGATAAACGTCGGCCCGTTGCCGGTCGGGAAGACGGAGTCGCTGGCGAAGGTGGTGGTGGCGAGCGTCCGGCGGGGCGACTACTACGTGACGTGGCCCGGGTGGTACTGGCCGTTCCACATGGTGATGTGCGCGGCGCCGGAGCTCGTCGACTGGTTCTCCCGGGCGTTCTACGTGTCCAAGTCCGGGGAGCAGCACGGCGGCGCCGCGCTGAGCAAGAAGGTCCTGGAGGCCGTCGGCGGGAAGAAGTTTCTGTACCCCAAGACCATCCGCTCCGACGCCGCCTTGGCAGCTAACTGACCGATGATTATTTATTTATATCCGAATATATTTATACATATGGATCGGTTTGTTTTTATTGTTTTTTCTCTGATCTGATTTACAAATTAGTGATGGGTGCGATGTGAAAATTCATACCGTTGTTCGTTGTGGTGGTGGCACGCCCTGTAATAAAGCTGGGTGTAGTGAATTACAAGGTTGATTGCATCCAACCAATCCGAAGAAATCCGCTTCTTCTTCCCGTTGCTGTGTCATTTGTTTTAAAGTACTTCATCCGTCTCTGAAAAGGGACAAGTTTTCGGGGACGGAAGGAGTACATTAGAGATAGGTTACTACTCTCTCAGTTGCATTTTATTTGACGCTGGTAACCAGCGTCAGGAGTACTAGCGAACATCGGAAAACATCTTACGCGCGCGTTGACAGCCCATCTGCGTCCGCCGGACTTGTGAGCCCATGGCAGCCCATAAGTGCCCACGCCAAATAGGCTAAAGGTCTGAGACTTTTCGCCCTTTTTCAAATCGAATTTCCAGTATGTAGTGTGTCCATTATTTACTGAGGTATATAATAGTGTTTTGGATCTCAGTGTCGGGTCTTACTGGCACCGGCGTACATGTAGAAGTTGGCATTCTTAGACAGGTCGGGGTACCTCCGTGGCGCAGCAACTAGGAGACGAGCAGAGTAGGGGATAAAGAACACGTGACCTCCATCCTCATTGAAATGTTGACGGACTGTGAGGATGTTTAATTTGGAGCCACAATTTGCCACACTTTGCCACACCTAAAGTTAGTCAAGTTTGACCACTTTAATCATGTGTTTGGTTCATAGCCACAATTGTGAGAACATTTCTTGCCACCTAACTGGGTCCCACATATCAAGGTCTCAAAAAAGTGTGGCAAGATTCTCTTAGCATTGCCAAGTTGTGACTGAAAATTTGAGCACCTAACTTTAATCAAGTTAAGCAAAAATTTACAGTAAATTATGGCAACCTTAATATATACCAAACAACCCTTATACCTCTACTGTTGTTTTTGTCGACACTGGTAGGCTATTAATTATATATAGTCAATCTCCATACAAATTGTTTTCCTTTTAATTGTTGGAAGGGAAATTCCACCAACAAATGCCTAGCTTTAGTACTACTACCACCAGAAGAGGTCGAGTCCGGCGACCCATCTCTGCCAGCCATCCAGCGCGCACTTGGGCGTGGCGCTAACGACTGTGAAGCTCTGCTGCGTCTTGGAGGCGTACGTGAAAATGATAGGCATGTCATGGAAGACGAGGGTGCCGGCGGCGACGAGGCAGAGCTCAGGGCCCACTGCCACGATCTTGCTCTTGTCCACGGGCTCGACGCTGGGCAGGCCGCGGCAGCGCACACGGATGTCGAACTGCGGGCAGATGCACTGGTTGGCGATGGTCACCTGGTACTGCGGCTGCCCCTTCACCACCTTCCCTGTCTTCACCTGCGACACGGTGATGTCCGACAGATGGCAGTCGTCCTCCTTGTTGCTCTTGCCACCGCTCGTGCTGGCATGGCCACAGGTCAGCGCCGCCGCCGCGAGGACGAGCAGGACGGTGGTGACCCTTGTCGTCGCGCAAGACATCATCGCCATTGATCAGTGTGCTTCGTCGATTTGTGTGATTTGAGAGGGACCGACTTTGGGTAGGATGGTGTTACTGATCCTATTATATAGCCACAAAGGATTGTGATGTACTCGATCGATGCCGATCTCTAAACGTAAACGCAGTGACTTGCCGTAATCTCGTTGCCAATGCCGCAGAAACGGAACCAGCTTATCGGGCCTCTGCTTGTCGCCGAAGCTGCAGATATGGAGGCGGATTATAGGGCACCCTCCGGTCGTCGGTCCTTATCCTCAGCCTTCCTCCTTATATGGCTGGCAAGCGTCGTCTTACTTTATTAGTCCTTGCCATTGGTCCAGGATTCTGTTGCTTC
Source organism: Tuctoria greenei (assembly GCA_036927565.1). Lineage (NCBI taxonomy): Eukaryota > Viridiplantae > Streptophyta > Magnoliopsida > Poales > Poaceae > Tuctoria > Tuctoria greenei. Next base: position 171,211,014 of record JAYESD010000009.1, on the reverse strand, counting down.
TCCCCTTCACCTACTCTATATATTAGAAGTAATTTAAACTACTACGAAAACCATAACATCTTTATTCGGTGATAACTCGTCACATAATTACAAGGAACTGTGGCTACAAACTAAACTAGAGAAAGATGTAACACCCCTTCCTTCCCTGCCCACAAGCAACTTACAAGAACTGAACCGAACAAATATGGTGGGTAACATGCCAAAGCTCTTTTTTTTTAACGAAAAAAAATATGAGGAAGATGCTACTGTTGAATACAATTAATGAAGAATGGAACTGTACAGGATATGATATACAACAGATGTAACCGACCAGAGTCGGGCCAAGCCTAATTTAGTTCATATAACCACTCTTTAAACATGATGTTACAGTTTGTCAAAGTGTTTGATACGACACTTCTCCCGGACCCGCTGAGAAGCAGCCCGCGAATGTTCTTTTATGGTTGGGAAACGCAGAGATCAAGATCAAGATGATAACACTAGAGATTTACGTGGTTCAGGCCGCCTGAGTGTAACACTCTACTCCACGGAGTTTGTGTTCTTGTATTGTGAGCTAGTCAGCCGGGATCAGGTCGAATCATATGTCCCCCGATGTTCGTGCGGTACAACCCTATTATAGTTCTAAGGACTGGCCGTTACAAAGCTTGCGTGGCCTGACATGTGTCTCTGGCGTATTTAATGACCTAATACACTATCTAAAGAGTATTAAGTATAATTAGTTGTGTGATAATGTGCCTTAATGGCCGCGTTATCCCTATTAATAATGCACTGATCGTGTGTCATTAATACGACATTAATGACACGTTATCAAGCCTTATAACTGTTGCTTTAACCGTCCTTGAATGTTTGTAATGGAAGTGATCTGCTTATATTTCTGTTGGCGATGGAGGTTCGGAGGCTCCACATGTGGCAGATTCGGAGCTTTCCCTTGCGGGAGGGTAGGTCCGGGGTTGTTGTATAGGTGTTGGCACCGGAGCTCCTCTCTGACGGGGGCTAGGTTCGGGATTGTTGTACACGTGTAGTCACCGGAGCTTCCCTTGGTTGGGAGTTCAGTTTCGGTCTTCTTTTACACGTGTTAACCCGAGAGCCAGCCATGTGAGGGGAGCGGGTCCAGTGCAACATGACATGTGGGACCTGCAAGGGCCTTTAACTCTGGCGGGTGGAACTTTCTTGCACTTTTTACGGTATCGCGGGGTATCTGATACATAGGGTACCGACAGTGGCCCCCGAGTCCACCTCTGGGAGAAATCCTTTGGGTTAAGTTATTCTACCAGGGGTGGGGCCATCCTCGATTCCAGCGCTTCGATTTTCAAAAGTCCTCTGATGTGCCGATAGAGTGACGGTGCGGGAGTGAACCTTCAACGCGTGGCTTGTTACGAATACGGCAGATGAGATCTATGAGTGCGGATCTCAAGCTATTGAAGGTCGCCGGTTCCCAATACAAAAATCGTATCGGTTTCGCGCGTCCTGTCAGAGCGCCAACTTTGGGCTTCCTGCCGCTCATCATGACAACGGTTCGCCTTGGGTAAGAACCTCGATCTCTTCGTCGAGGTGGCCTCAGGCCCATCTTCATTGACGGGGTAGATTTTTGAAGAGTGCATTCGATCTCACTGCGGTTTCTATCCAAACATCGGGAGGCTTACTTAAGAAGGAAAGTGCGCACGGTTTGAGGACTCTTTACGCCTTCGATCATCTTTGCGCTCAGAGCCTCCCAAACTCCGCCTAACTCCCCTTCCTTTGCTCTGCTTTGCTGCGATAGAGTTGGGTCTCCCCAAGAGCCGCCTCAAGAGCGATGATGATCTGAAGAAAGTCCTGACCTACAGGGGGTGGTCCAGCGACTCCTTCAACTATTTGGTCTACGCCAGCAAGCTCCCGTTCAAGAAGGAGCGCAATGGCGATATGGTGTACTTCACAACGTACGCCATGGTGGTATTCATTCCACTTTTCTCTTCTTTCCTTTTGATGCTGCTAGACTTTTATGGTCTGCAGCTATATCACCTTGGCCCCCATTCTCTTCTTCTCGTGGCAACATTCGTCCACTTTTGCGAGATGTGGGTGGGTATTCCCCCCTGTGTCGAGCTTTTCCGCACCTTCTTCACCATCCACACCACCGGCAAGGGGTCCAAGTTTCCTGGCTTCTACTATTTTGTGAAGCGCAAGAACTGCCCCTACAAATACTTGAATTCGTTTCCTTCCGGCAAGTGGGACGACTGGAAGAAGGATTGGATCATCATTGCGGCGGAGGAGCACGAGAAATTGGAGCTACCCGAAGGTCTCCCCAATGTTGACACTGACGCTTGGAGTGTAGTTCCGGTGCTGTCAGATGCCTTCAACCCTGTCTTGACAAGGATCCGCGAGTGCGTGGAAGGTGGAGTGACTCCCCAGATGGTCTTCTGCAACTTCCTGGTCAACAGGTGGGCTCCGCTGAAGAAGAGGGAGAAGCTCGTGTGGGCCCTCAACAGCGTGATGGATGACGACCAGATTGAAATCGGTATGAAATCCAACTTGGATGATGAATCCTTGGAATTTCATTTGAAGAAATTCCAGCATGGGATTAACGTCAACGGCGATGACTTGGTTCCGCCAGCAGCCTTCCTCCCCCTGAACATGGAGACACAGTTCAGTAGGGAGCGCTGGAGGAGTATGCTGGTGCTTGACGACCTTCGCGAGGTAGAGAGGCGTTCGACCACCACATTGGTGATCCCCGGAGCTTTCGAGGGTGGTCCTGCCTCTGCCCCGAGCCAAAAGACTGAAGACACCGGCAAGGGAAAGGGTAAGGGCAAAGAGCCAGCTGAGCCCTCCAACCGGAAGAGAAAGTTGAAGCACGCTTACGGGAGATCCGTCAGACCTGCTCCTTCCACGACGACTCCTTCTCCCGAGCAGGGGAGGTCTTCTGCAACTACCCCTACCCTGGTGCAAGCGCCTTCAAGAGGCGTCAGCTCCGGGCAATCGACCCTGGCCTCAGTGCCCGCTAAAGGCTCCAGGCCTGGGAGTTCTTCCTGGCCAAGAGAAGCTCCGGTCCAAAGAACTTCGGCTGCTGCGAGTGGTCCTCAACTGAGGTCCGAAGCAGTTTTCTCACCAGATTTGGTGGGATCTAGCTCCGGGCCCCAGAAGAAGAGGTTTCGAGGCGACTGGGGTGGTAGCATCCCTAGGTAAGCATTAATTGCTCGCCCTGACATGCCAGTATTGTTCTTGACATGTTTTTAATCTTCTCTTCCCTTTATTTCTAGGGTGTCAAAGAAGGAGCCGGGAGCTTCAGCGCCTGTTGCAGCGACCAAGGTTGTGCTTGTCGAAGCTCCGGCTTCAAGCGCTGAGCCTCCTCGTCAAGCGGAGGCAAAAGTCGCGATAGCTCCGGCGCCAGCTGTCGTGAGCTTGGACTCGGAGTCCTCACCCGAAGCTCTTGTGGTAGCACCGGACCACATGAGAGAAGTTGAAGATGTACCCCTGGCGGTGGAGGTTGATGCCCCAGCACCGACGATGCTAGAAGTTCAAGCTTTCGAGCCGGAAGTTGTCGAAGACCTGGCTGCTGAGACAGAAGTAGTTGAAGCCCTGACTATTGAGCTGGAAATCACCCAAGCTCCGACCCTTGTGTCGGAAGCGGTTGAAAGTCCGGCGGTTAAGCCGGAGGCGCCTGAAGATCCGGTCGTTGAACTGGAGGGAGCCGCCATGCTGGAGCCTGAGCCAACAACGGTTGAGGCCCCAATTGAAGCCCCAACTGCCGCTCTGGAAGTAGAGGTCCCGGAGGTACCTGGGCCAGAGCCGGAGCTGCATGAAGAAGTGGTAGCAAGTCCCCCATCCTCGGAGCCTGTGATTGAAGACCCTGAAGTGGCGCCGTCAACTGCTTCGGAGGTGGAAGTTCCCCAAGTGGGTTCTTCTACTGCTGCTGAAGGGCTCCAGGAGAGCGGCCCTAGCGCTGCAGGAGTCCAGGGGACCACTATTGTAGAGTGAGACCCAATTTTTGTGATGGAAAATCCTTTTGAGCCTGCGGAAATGGTCCCAGCAGACCCATAATCTATCCTTCTGGCGTTGTCCATAGACAACACTTGCTCAAGTCTCCGACAGGTCCAACTTGCCTTCAATCATGAGAGCAAATCCTTGGAGGAGGAGCGCAACATCTTGAGGCGTTGGCGCAACAGACTCCATTTTGAGATCAGACTTGCCCAGACGAGGCTGGCTGACCAGAAGCAATGGATAAAGGGGGAGAAAGTCCGGTTAGAGTACTGGGATAAGCTGATGGAGGAGAAGGAAGCTGCCACCCGGGCGCTCGATGCTAACTCCAGGGAAATCCTGGAGCAAGCCAAGGAGATACGTGACGCTCCTGACGAGCATCACAAAAAGCTCACTAAATTAAATGAAATTCTCCTTAAGCGTCGAGCGGGCCTAGAGGCGAGGGAGGAGAAACTCCTAGAGCAACAGGAGGATGTGGTGAATAGAGGGGCGGAGGTCACCCAGAAATTGGCTCTGGGTGAGCAAAATTTGGCGGATCGCAACAAAAAGATGGATCTATAGAAGGAGGAAGAGAGGAAGAAGAACTGGAAGGTGGGGCAAGATCTCTCGAAAAGAGAGTCTGACGTTGCCACTAGGGAGGAGAGAGTCAAAGGTAGGGAAAAGGACCTGGCTGAAAGGCAGAATCGCATCCACCTCTGGGAGATGGAGCTTGCCGACCGGGAGAAGCAAGTTGCTGAGAACATGCAGTAGCATGCTAAGTTGGCTGAGCGCCTTGCCCGTGAAGGTTCGGAGCTTGCGGCTGCTCGGAAGTCGCTGGAGGAGCTGCGGAGCCTGAATGAGACTGAAGCCTTTCAAGTGGGACTTCTTGGAGCGGGCCAACGATGCGCTGACAACACTAGGCTTCAGTCCCGTACGTCCGGACAACCCGGAACTGGACTTGGACCGAGCGCTGGTGGGCCTCAATGGTGCTTGCGGCAAACTTGTCGCCATGGGCGATGTCATCGCGGACCAGCTGGAGACAGAGGGGAAGACTCTGGCAACAAACGCCGCAGAATACATGCTGATGTGTTATGTGAGCTGAGATCCCCAATTCCCACTAGACCCGACGCTCGAGCGTCCAGTTGCCGAAGAGGAAGACGCCGTCAAGGCCAGTGTCCAAGAAGTTGCCCAAAAAGTCGCTTCATTCTTCCGTAGGTCTTAGGTCCTCCAGTAGCTAGGGCTTTCTTCCTTTTGCCTTCTCTTGTACTCTCAATTTTGTAATCCAATATTCTTGATTAATGAAATCCTCCTTTCTGTCTTGAATTTCACTTTGTCTTCAATATACTGTGCCATATCTTGTTGGCCCTTGGTACATGTGTACAATTGAAGTGTGTACATGTAGCAAAAGTTGTGGCAGTATATTGACGACTTGGATGCTTTGAACTTGTAGATTTTAGGTCCGAAGTCTTCAATTTTGAGGCGTCAAAGACAGGCCCCCTGAGATGGTCGGAGCTTGGTAGCTCCTACGTCTTCCACTGCCAACATATCACATGTTGACGACGGACCCCTCTCGGAGGATGTCGGAGCTTAGTAGCTCCGGCGTCATCCACCATCGATATGATTTTTTTGCTTTTCCTGCACATTAAAGGCAAGAGAAAAAGTAAAATTCATCCTCTTGTCTATAAATTGGTTATGACTTATTGTTCTTATTTGGACTTTGGGTCCGAAGAAACTCAGCATGATAACGAGCATTTTGATATAATCTTTTTAAGTCTGCATGCATTTTTAGTACTCACCCTACTCGGGTCTGCCGGGGTGTAGGTAGAGCAGCGTACTTAGGGTGCAGAACCAGGCTAAGCCGATAGCACACTTCGGACCTATGTTGACTTGGCATTTAGATAAGTAGACTATGTAGCAATGTTAAGATCTAAAAAGACTATCAATAAGGCTTATAATACATGTGAATTACTTGGAACAAAGCTCAAAAAGATTTGCACAACTTTATTATAGATAAGTGGGGTGAAAATAATTTGATATATTGAGCCTTGCACAAAAGGTAAATGCATGTGGAGTCTGTTTTCACACAACAATGCCTTTCATTATAGGTCCGGATTACAGGTGTCAGGGTGTTGTTCTGACAATTCTCCCAATAGTACTGTTGGTAGCTCGCAGAGTTTGTAGTTAGGTATTGGGCGCGCAGAGATTCAGAACACGATGGCAAGTAGACACAAGGATTTACGTGGTTCGGGCCGCCTGAGCGTAATACCCTACTCCACGGGGTGTGTAGTTGTTGTATTGAGCGTCCAGGCACTTGTGAGCGTGTGTCAGAGCCTAGTATGAGAGTGTCTAAGAGTCGAGAGTTCCCCGAGCGGCTTCCCGTGTATCGCTTGACCAATCCTTTTATAGCACAAGGACTGGTCGTTACATAGATGGTCTGGCCCGACATGTGGCCCTGGTGGTTACTGATGCTTAATACACAACTGAGGTTAATTACCCTTAATAGTGTGGTAACGAGCCTTGACAGTGCCGTTACTGGAATTAAGGGCCATCCGATCGTGTGTCATTAATGTGGTATTAATGACACTTAATCGGGTCTTGAAGCCTTTGATTGTCCCTCGTAGGTCCGAGACGTTGGAGGTACACCAGTCTGATTGTAGAGGCTGAGGGTCCGGCGGTTGGACACGTGGTAGATCCGGAGCTTCCCTCTGTCGGGGGTTAGGTTCGGGGATGCTGCGCAGGTGTTTAGCCCGTAGCTTTCCCATGTGTGGGACGTAGCTCCGGTTGCAGTATACACGTGGCAGCACCGGGGACTTACCATAGAAGGGAGGCAGGTCCGGTCCCGCACGACACATGGGGCCTTCAAATGCCTTTAACTCAGACAGGTGAAGTTCCTTTGGTCTTCTTGTAGTCCCAAGGGGTATACGGTACGCAGGGTACCGACAGTGGCCCCCTGGGCCCACCTCTGGGAGAGACTTTTTGGATGAAGTCGTTCTGCCGGAGGTGGGTCCATCCTTCAGTTTTTGAGCCGTGTCTTCAAGGGTCTTCGGATGTGCTGTTGGCAGTAATTCGCAGTTAAACCAACACCGTGTGGCACATCCAAGATGCGGCAGGTGAGATCTGAGCGTGCGGATCTCACGCAATTGAAGATCGCCGCCCTCGGGCTTCTCGCCTTTCATGATGACAACCGTTCGCCTGGGGTAAAGACCTCGACTTGATCGTCAGGGTGGCCCCAGGCCGCCTTGTCATTGGCAGGGTGAAGTTTTTGAATTGTATTGTCGGCTCCTCTGCGGTTTCCATCCAAGCGTTGTGGGGGCTTACTTAAGAAGGAAAGCGAGCACTGTTTGGGGATTCTTTACGCCTTCATTTCAACTTGTGCTCGAATCCTCCAAACTTTAGTCTGCTTTTCATCTCTCGCCCCACTTTGCTGCGATGGAGTTGGGTCTCCACAAGAGCCGACTTAAGACCGACGGTGATTTGAAGAAGGTCCAGGCCCTCATGGGGTGGTCCAGTGACTTCTTCAACCACCAGGTCCGCGCCGGCAAGCTTCCATTCGAGAAGGAGCACGCCGACGACATGGTGTACTTCTCCGCGTACGCCATGGTGGGACTGATCCCACCCTTCTCCACTTTTCTCTTGATGCTGCTAGACTTCTATGGTGTGCAACTGTACCACCTTGGCCCCCACTCCATTCTTCTGGTGTCGATCTTTGTCCACTTCTACGAGATGTGGGTGGGTATTCCTCTCTGCGTCGAGCTCTTTCGCACCTTCTTCACCATCCACACCACCGCCAAAAGTGACGAGTACCTTGGCTTCTATTATTTTGTGAAGCGCAAGAAGTGCCCGTACAAATACTTGCGGTCGTTCCCTTCTGGCAAGTGGGACAACTGGAAGAAGGATTGGATTGTCATCAGGACAGAGGAGCATGAGAAGCTGGAGCTGCCCGGAGGTCTCCCCAACATCGACACTGAAGCTTGGAGTGAAGTTCCGGTGTTATCGGACGCCTTCAACCCTACTCTGACCAGGATCCGCCAATGTGTGGAACGAGAGGTGACTCCCCAGGTGGTATTCTGCAACTTCCTGGTCAATAGGTGGGCTCTGCTAAAGAAGACGGAGTAGCTCGCTTGGGTCCTCAACAGCGTGATGGACGACAACTGGATCGAGACTGGTTTGAAGTCCAACCTGGAAGGCGCAGCTTTGGAGTTTCACCTCAAGAAGTTCCAGCATGACATCGACGTCGAGGGTGACGACTTGACTCCACCGGCGGCTTTCCTCCCTCTAAACATGGAGGCAGAGTTCAGCAGGGAGCTCCGGCAGAAGATGCTGGTGCTTGGCGACCTCGGTGAAGTTGAGAGGCGTTCGACCACTGGGTTGGTGATCCCCAGAGCTTCCGAGGGTGGCCCCCCTTCTGCCCCGAGATAGAGAGTTGAAGTCATGGGCAAGGGCAAAGAGTTGGTCGAGCCCTCGAGTAGTAAAAGGAAGCTTAAGCACTCTGACGGGAGGTCCGTCAGACCTTCTCCTTCTGCAACGGCTCCTTCTCCCCAGAGGGGAAGGTCTTCAACAGCGGCAACCACTCCAGCATCGTCATCTCTCCAGGGTGCTAGCTTTGGCCATGTGGCTCTAGTACCAGGGCCAGCTGAAGGCTCTGGGTCCGGAGGTCCTTCTCGCCTCAACCAAAGTGACGCCGACGACAGTAGCAAGCTCCGGGGAACCTTCTGGAGCTGACACGCCAGTGGCAACAGGGTCAGGCCCCGAGCGTTCGGGGATGAGGTTCCACGCTAGCTGGAGCGGAAGCCTTCTGAGGTAAATTTTGTTTTTTACCTCAGTTGGTTGTTTTTTTTAACTGCGTTTTGAGTGTCTTCGTCCTTTATCCACAGGGTACCCAAGAAAGGGGCTAAAGCTCCGGTTCCTATAGCAGCAGCTGAGGCTGTGCAGGCAGAGGCTCCGGCTCCAATCCAGTGCCGATTCAAGAGGTGGCTGAGGCTGCGACAGCTCCGGCGCCGGCTGTCGTGGTCCTGGACCTCGACTCATTCTCAGAAGCTCTCGTGGTAGCGCCAGACCATGGGAATGAAGATGTACCAGCGGCACCGTCCCTGGAGGTTGAAGCTCCGGGTTAGGATGCTGAAATGATGGACACTGCGGCCTTAGAGCCAGAAGTAGCTGCGATTCTGGCCCTAGAGCCGGTTGTTCTTGAAGCCCCAGCGGTGGGGCCAGGTGTTGATGAAGCCCCGGCGGTAGATCCAGTGGTTGATGAAGCCCCGGTGGTAGAGCTGGTGGTTGATGGAGCTTCGGTGCTTGTGCCAGTCGTCGAAGAAGTTCTGGCGCCTGAGCCGGTTGCTGCAGAAGTGCCGGTGCCCGAGCCCATGACGGTCGAAGCACCAGCGCCTGAGCCAGCGGTGGAGGAGGCGCCAGAGTTGGAGCCAGAAGTGGCTTTAGATCCGACCGGACCTTCAACGCCTGCCCCGGAGGTGGTGGTCCTGGAGGTGCCCGCGCCTAAGCGAGGGTGCCTAGATGGAACTGCCAACCCCCAGCCCGAGGGACCAATTGTTGATGACCTGGCGGCGGGACCTTCAGAGCCAACTCCGTAGGTCGAAACTTCTATTGCAAGACCCTCCTCGGCGGTGGCCGAGGCTATCCCGGAGGGCAGCCCTAGTGTTGTGGAAGCTCAGGGGACCGCTCTTGTAGAGTGGGACACAATTTTTGTCACGGAGAACCCGCTGTAGCCAGCAGAGAAGACCCCAGCAGGCCCGAAGCCAATCCCTTTGTCGCTGTCTATCAACAACGCCTGCTCCAGTCTTCGTCAGGTCCAGCTGGCTTTTTACCACAACAGCAAGGTCCTCGAGGAGGAGCGCCAAACTCTTATGAGGTGGCGCAACCGGCTCCATTCAAGACCAAGCTGGCATAGTCAAGGCTGGCTGACGACAAGGAGTGGGTGAAGACGGAGAAGGTCCAGTTGGAGTACTGGGGTAAGCTGCTGGATGAGAGGGAAAGCATGGTGCGATCCCTCGACAACCAGTCTCGGGCCATCCACGAACAGGCCGTAGCTGCTAATAATGCAGAAAATGATCACGGGGAGAAGCTCAGCGCCATCCACGACAGCCTCATCAAGCGCCGGGAGGCCCTTGAGGAGCGGGAGAAAAAGCTCGAAGGTGAAGAGCAAAAACTCCTGGAGCTGCGGGATGACCTCGTGAAGAGGGAGGAAGAGCTTACTCAGAGGCTAACTCTGGGTGACAAGAGTCTCGCGGAGTGCACCAAGAAGTTGGAGGAGCGCTGCGAGAAAGAGGAGAAGAAGGCCTGGCAGCAAGGGCAGGACCTCCACGGGAGGGAGAATGACATTTCTGCCAGGGAGAAGAAAGTGCGGGACCGGGAGAAGGACCTGGTCGACCGCCGGAACAAGATCCACCTCCGGGAGGAAGAGCTCGACAAACTCGAAAGGCAGGTTGCTGAAAAGATTCAGCAGAACGCCAAAGAGGTAGAGCGTCTTGCCCGGAAGAATTCGGAGCTTGCGGCGACCAGAAGATCCTTGGAGGAGATGTGAGACTCAAGGGCTGCAGAGTCCCAACAAGTTTGAGTCTTCCTGGGCAAAGCCAACGACGCGCTGACGCCAATGGGTTTTAGCCCCATGCGTCCAGATGATCTGGAGCCAGAGCTGGACCAGGCGTTGCAGGCGTTGAGTTCGGCAGGTAATAAGCTCATCAAGATGGGCGATGTCATTGCGGACCAGCTGGAAACCGAGGGACAATCCCTGGCGAAGAACTTTGCAGAATACGTGCTGACGTGCTACACAAGTCGGGACCCTCAATTCCCACTGGACCCGGTGCCTGAAGGCCCCATCGACAGAGAGGGAGAAGTCGCCCAAGCCAGCGTGTCGGAGGTTGCCCAGAAGGTCACCTCGTTCTTCCATAGGGTCTAGGACTCTCTCTTTGTAGCTCCCGCTTGTATTCTCTCTTCTTTTTCTCCAATTTTGTAATCTCTTGTCTCCAAATGAATAAAATCCAAGTTTTTTGTGAATTTCATATTTTGTCTTCAACACCTTTGTCCCACTTGGCCCCCTGGTAGATGTACACAATTTGATTGTGAACATGTACCATGAGGATGTAGCACTTTGTTGAAGACTTGTGCGCTTCGAACTTGTAGAGCGTAGGTACGAAGTCTTCGAAAGTAGAGGCCCCCTGGCGTTGTCGGAGCTTAGTAGCTCCAACAGTGACCACTGTCAACACGCAGTGCGTTGACAGCAGACCCCACTGTGGATTCTTACCACCATCTTTTCTCACGTTGACGACTGGCCCCCTGGCTTTACCGGAACTTAGTAGCTCCAGCTACGCTTGCTATCAATGTTAAAACATCGACAACAAGCCACCTTAGGGGATGTCGGAGCTTTAATAGCTCCGGTTTAATTCACCATCACCATGAGATCTTTATTTTTCCTGCGCACTGAAGTCAAGAAAAACAGTAAATCCATTTCCTATCTATAACTCAATTGTGACTTACTATTCCCGAGAAAGTTTTAGGTCGAACACAATTCTAAATACAATTAAGTGCACTGGCTTGTTTTCTCCAGGTCCGATCATTTCTGGACTTGCCTTACTTCGGCCTGCTGGGGTGTAGGTAGATGGCGTACTTAGGGTGCATGACCAGGCTAAGTCAATAGCACACTCCAGCCCTAGATTGGCTTGGCGGCATTCAGACAAGTAGACCATTAACAATGTTTAGACCCGGAAAAGTTGACAATGCGACTTGAATTATATGTGAACTTGTCCAGCTAAAGTTTCTTAAGAATTGCACAACTTTATTATAGACAAGAAAGAGAAAAATAAAAAATATTGAGCATGTACAAAATAAATGCACGTGGAGTCCGTTTTCACACAATGATGTCTTTCATTATAGGTCTGGGGTACAGGGGAAACAAGTACACTCTTAGGGTATGGAACCAGGCTAAGTGTGTTTCGTTTCTCCTTTGACCCAAGGTAGCTAGCTACACTTTTAGTTCTGAGACCATGACAAGTGTTGCCTGAACTTTGCGAACCTCCCGGGGAAGGTCCGACTGTTCTCCCAGAGGAGCTACCCAACTCTGTACAATGACTCTATAACATACATCACATGTAACTACAGACTCACCTCCGTGATATTAAGCGCATAACTTATGAAGGTGCTCAATGTTCCAAGGATTAGGGAGAGGTGTCCCATCCTCGGTTGCCAAGCGAACACATCCGGGACGGGATACTTTGATCACTCGGAAAGGTCCTTCCCAGCTGGGGAAGAGTTTGTTTAACCCTTCGCGAGTTTGTATTCTCCGTAGCATCAGATCGCCTTCCTCGAGCTGTCGGTTGTGAACATGCCTTTGGTGATAGCGCCAAAGAGCTTAGCGGTATCGAGCATTCCGAATAGCTGCTCGGCACCTTCCCTCTTCAAGGAGGTCAAGGTATTTGATGAGGACATCACTTCTATAGATACAAACAACACTCCATTGAACATACAAGATGCAATCAATAGAGTTCATACACAACAATTAATTTCAGAGGTGAACTCGTTGTTATATATTTCCTTATATGTTTTTGAGCATAGATTGCTACTTAATGATTTAATTGTGATTAGGATCCATGGAGAGGTTCAAGGAGTACTTGGAGGAAGTATTAGGGACGTGGAAGACCAGAGAATTCGTTCAAAGAAGATGGAAACCGAACCAAACTCCAAATCATATCCAACTCGGAGTCCAGGAGCAGTACGCACTAAAACAGACGCCCAGGATGCATACGAACTCCGTTTTATAATGTTCTACATATGCACGGAAAGGGGAGATGATAACCTTTCCAATGGCGCCGGTCCCATGTCAAAATACCTTCGGAGACGACGGGAATCGTCGAAACAAAATCAAGTACAGAATCTATTAGGGTGTTGCGCCACCGTATTAGGCCAAATGGGCCATGTATCAAGTCTAAGTCCATTGTTTTTGTATCTTAGGGTTAGGTCATGACTCCAACACACCCTTGGACGTCCTCCCACCTATATAGACTCCATAGTAGCCGCCATGAACAATTGGGTTTTGCTTAGATCAATAATATCGCCATTCTTCGGTTTGTGAAACCCCAACTTCGCGATTTCAGATCGTGTCTTCTACGTTCTTGCTTGTGTTCTCGGTTGCACTTGCAGGGATTAGCCTTCTTGGCGAGGTCAATCGTGTGCAGCACGGTTGATAACCAACGGAGCGATGGTGTAGTGATTGCAGGGGTTGTTTGTGTTCTGCTCGAGAGCCTCGGATCATCAACGTCGAGATCTCCACATCAATCGACTTATCCATTATATTTCGGAAGATCGGGCCTAAACCGTTTCCTATCAATTGGTATCAAATTTCCAGGTTGTCCGTTAGGTAATTCATCTATCCATTACATTAGTTTTGTTATTCATACCTAGAGTCCACAAAAAAATTTGCAGTTTAGTAGATCTGTTCATTATTTTGTCCAAACCACCATTGAGCCTTTGCAACTTTCGTTTTCAGTTTGGTTTTGTTGAGTTTGTGTCCGTTGTTGGGTCATATTGCTGGTTTAGAAAATGTTTTTTGTCTTAGTTTGAGATTGCATTGTGTGATTCATCTTTTTGAATCACGTCATCACGTCCAGATTAGATTCACCTCTGTTCATTTCGGTATTTTCATCATATCTCGCACATACAAACTAGGATTTTGGTGTTCTTGTACTTTCTGGAAATCTTAAGAAGTGCTCTATAATTTTCATATTCATCATTTTCCCAGAAACTATAGTTATCGATTTCTAAATTGCATTAGATCCAAATCTGTTATTGACCTAAAAATTCTGAACAGTCTGTATTTCGGGGGCAATATCTCCTATTGTTCTTTTCCAAAATAGGTCTTACATATATTGAAATTAAAGAGGAGAGACATATCTACAATCTTGCTGTTGTTAGTTTTTCTTTTTGGATCCTCTGAGTATGCCTATTTGTCCTTGGAAGATTGATCAGAAAATCTGTGACAGACCCAAGAGATATCTTTGACTGATTTTCATTGTGTTCTTCCCTTGCAGCACATTCTGAAAAAAAAAGAAAAAAATAAAAAGGCAAGTGCAAAACAAGAAACAAAAGCCGCACAAAAAAAAACAAAAAAAAAAACAGAAGTGCTTGCATTCTTTGTGTCATCTAGTTTTGTCTCATGTCTTGCTACCTTGAACTACTAGGAACACATTTAGGCCAGCAACTTTGACAAGTACTTTGGACACTTATTCAACTTTATTATCTGATTTCATTGTTACTAATCCTTGTTACATATAAAGTGCCATCCAAGCTACACTTTACTCTTAAGCAGAATCGATACACCTTTGCAATCATCCCACGCTTCATTGGTTTCTTCATATCGGCCACCGTTTGCCACCTGCAGTGTCGGTAAGAACACTTGTAAGAGCGTGGTAAGACGCTTGAGAGTGTGTGATTCCACTTCCACTTTGCCATTGTCCTTTGTAGTTTATAGGGATAACATATTTTTGTGTTGTCTTCTGTTTGCTACTAACAATGTCAGGTAAAAGCAAGAATCATGCATTATATGCTGAGATGATGGACACGATGAAGACGACGATGGAGTTGCTCACTAAAAATCAAACATCAACCAAGGATTCACATGACATTCAGACCACCTTTACAACACCTTCCACAAGAAGTAATTACATTCTTCCATCTCTTCTTATGATGGTTTTGGTTACGATGAATATATTGCTTGGGAAATAGAGTTGGATAAATTTTTTGGAAAATTGCATATGTGTGAGAGGAGAAAGATTAGAAATATTTCTAGTGCGTTAGTTGATTGTGCATTAACTTGGTGGGACAACTTAAGCGATATAGAAAAACCTCGAACATGGGAAGATATGAAAATTTTTATGCGAGAAACTTTTGCTAATGTATCTAATTGCAAAGATGATATACACGGACTTGAGAAGAATTTTCTTGTTGTACCTCCTCCTTTGCCTAACCTTTTGCAGGAACATGAACAAATAAATGTAGATGCAAATGAGAGTGAGGTGTTGAACAACTCTTCTGAATTTTTTAAGGAATTAACTCATAATGCATTTGAATTTCTTGCTGAAAATGAGAGTAGTGTTAATGGACAATGTTATACAGTTCACCAAGGTATGACATTTTCAGATGTGCTGAATTTTGCTACCAATCATACTATCGATGAGCAGCAACAAGATGAACCTTTTCATAATACACCTTTACCATTAGTTGATTTTCCTACTGATTCTTTCAACAAAAATGAGTTATGTGCTGATAATTATATTGTACCTATGCTATAACAACCAAATGAATTTGATAATTTATCACTCACTTGTGCTGAAATTAAGCATTTGATCCCAACTACATGTGAAAGGGATGAGCGGAAATTATTATCTTCTCTAAATACTTTGGGCTATATTGAATTTGACACTCTTTGTGATCTAGATATCGTAGAGAAGATAATATTTTCTCAATCTGAATTGCCTTTATTAAGTAGAAATATTTTTCATGCTATAGGCAAATATGAACATAGTGGTATGTTTATGGTGCATAAAGTTTACATATGTTCAAATGAGGA
Organism: Tuctoria greenei; assembly: GCA_036927565.1. Taxonomy (NCBI): domain Eukaryota; kingdom Viridiplantae; phylum Streptophyta; class Magnoliopsida; order Poales; family Poaceae; genus Tuctoria; species Tuctoria greenei. The sequence goes on along the minus strand of JAYESD010000009.1, from coordinate 171,195,518 downwards.
AGCTCCTTTTGTGCTTCAACAACATGGTCAAGTAAATGAATGTACTAACGCTAATAATATCTTGTCAAGTTTTTCTAGTATTTTTTCCTTGCAGCAGGGACAACAAAAGCATTACTCACTGCGGTTGTGCAATATGGACAGTGCTCACTCTATCCCCAAAAGTCTCTTTGCTGGACATACAAGCAAGACAAGGACGGCTTGTCATAAAGAAGGGGAGAATGATGAGATCATGCACGTTATCATTGCACCTACAAACATAACACAATGTTTATTTTTTTGGGATCCTAGCTCAAGTGAATGTACACTCTTATTTGATGGATAAGATCAAGATGGCGCACTATGTCGTCCACCACCTTGGCCTCCTCCATTCATGCATACAAGAAGATTTGATGGCGTTGCACATTTAGACCAACACATGAGAGGAGATGAACTTGAGTCGAGGACGATTCCAATTCAAGAAGGGAGGATGGTGAGGACATCACTTCTATAGATACAAACAACACTCCATTGAACATACAAGATGCAATCAATAGAGTTCATACACAACAATTAATTTCAGAGGTGAACTCGTTCTTATATATTTCCTTATATGTTTTTGAGCATAGATTGCTACTTAATGATTTAATTGTGATTAGGATCCATGGAGAGGTTCAGGGAGTACTTGGAGGAAGTATTAGGGATGTGGAAGACCAGAGAATTCGTTCAAAGAAGATGGAAACCGAACCAAACTCCAAATCATATCCAACTCAGAGTCCAGGAGCAGTACGCACTAAAACGGACACCCAGGATGCATACGAACTCTTTTTTGCATGTTCTACATATGCACGGAAAGGGGAGAGGATAACCTTTCCAACGGCACCGGTCCCATGTCAAAATACCTTCGGAGTCGACGGAAATTATCGAAACAAAATCAAGTACAGAATCTGTTAGGGTGATGCGCCACCGTATTGGCCCATTGGGCCATGTATCAAGTCTAAGTCCATTATTTTTGTATCTTAGGGTTAGGTCACGACTCCAACACCCCCTTGGACGTCCTCCCACCTATATATACTCCATAGTAGCCGTCATGAACAATTGAGTTTTGCTTAGATCAATAATATCGCCGTTCTTTAGTTTGTGAAACCCCAACTTCGCGATTTCAGATCGTGTCTTCTACGTTCTTGCTTGTGTTCTCGGTTGCACTTGCAGGGATTAGCCTTCTTGGCGAGGTCAATCGTATGCATCACGGTTGATAACCAATGGAGCGATGGTGTAGTGATTGCAGGGGTTGTTCGTGTTCTACTCGAGAGCCTCGGATCATCAACGTCTAGATCTCCACATCAATCGACTTATCCATTACTTTCGGAAGATCGGGCCTAAACATTTTTTCCTATCAGTCTTCGCGCCGGAGCTAGTCCTGCGCGGCATCGTCAAAGGTCCGCACCCGGAGCGACCCCAAGGTGATTTCCGGAGGAAGGACTGCTTCAGCTCAATACACCGGTTTGGAGTTGTCCTGTTGGCCCATAGAGTGGGCGGAAGCTCTTCGATCCAGTTGGCTCCATGTTTTTTCAAGCGCTCATATGTGCGCGTCTTGAGTCCTTTTAGGATTTCTGCATTTGCACTCTCGGCTTGGCCATTGCTTGCCGGGTGAGCTACAGAAGCGTAGCTGACTTGGATGTTGAGGTCTTCGCAATATCCTTGGAATGCAGAGCTTGTGAACTGGGTCCCATTATCAGTTATGATCTTTTTTGGGACTCCAAATCTGCATACGATGGACTGCAAGAAGTTGATAGCTGATTGCTTGTTTATTGCCACAACTGGAGTTGCTTCCGACCATTTGGTGAATTTGTCAATGGCAACGTACAGGAACTTATAACCTCTGACGGCTCTTAGGAAAGGTCCCAAGATATCCATCCCCCACACATCGAAAGGCCATGTAGGAGGTATCATTTGTAGAGGATGAGCCGGTGTGTGAATTTGTTTCGCATGGAACTGGCATGCTTCGCATTTCTTCACTAGCTCAGTTGCATCCTGGAGCGCTGTAGGCCAGTAAAAGGCATGCCGGAAGGCTTTACCGACCAGCATGCGGGAGGACACGTGGTTCCCACACTCGCCTCCATGGATTTCCGTTAGGAGCTCGCAACCTTCTTCCCATGTAATGCACCGCATTAGGACGCTGTTGGCACCACGCCGATAGAGATCCCCTTCTACCAGTGTGTATCTTTTAGCCAATCTGACTATCCGGTCAGTGGATACATTATCTCCAGGAAGGAAATTGTCTTTCAAGTAGCTCCGGATCTCCAAGATCCATGCATCGGAGCTAGCTTGAGGATTTGAGTCTTGCGTGTTGGGTTGCTCGGAGCTTCCTACAGCACCTACGACCCTTGATGGACGCCATGATAACAGGGCTATCGGGACCGCCGGCTTCAAGGTGCTGGTCTCGCCCCCTTCGCTTAGTTCGGCAGGCTGAGCTGTAGGTTTAGACAACCTTCGGACGAAGGTTCCGTCGGGAGCCGGAGCCCCGGTTGAAGCTTTCGTCGAGAGTTCGTCGGCTTTAGTGTTGTTGAGATGCTGGACATGACAAAGATCCAGAACGTCGAAGTCCTTCTGAAGCTTCTGGACTTCAAGTAGGTATGCAGCTAGTTGAGGGTTGTTGCAACAACATCCATCTTTGACTTGTTTTACAACAAGCTGTGAATCACCCTTTACCAACACCTACTTGACACCATACGATAGTGCCACCTTGAGTCCATAAATTAGTGCTTCATACTCCACTATGTTGTTGGTCGCCTTAAATTCAAGGTGCACCATGTATTTAACCTTCTCCCTGGTCGGAGCAAGGAGAAGGATTCTAGCTCCGGCCCCCTGCTTCTACACGGAGCCATCGAAGTAGAGAGTCTAGTGAGGCTCAGTGAAGACCGGAACCTTGGGTTCCGACTTCTGCTCACCGGGGCCCCCAGGATTTGATGGAGAGGAGGTCCATTCCGCCACGAAGTCCGCCAGTGCTTGACTCTTGATCGCTTGTCTTGGAACGAATTTTAGGTCGAACTCGGCTAATTACGCTGCCCACTTTGCAATGTTCCCAGTGGAATTGGGGTTATACAAGATTGCACGTAGTGGATAAGAGGTTACCACTGAAATCTTGTGAGCTTGGAAGTAGTGTCGGAGCTTCCTAGAGGCAATAAGAATTGCGTAGAGCAGCTTATGCACCTCCAGATACCGAGTCTTGGCGTCATGGAGTACTTCGCTGATGAAGTACACTAGGTGCTGGACCGTTCGGACCCTCCCGAAGGGGCTCGAAGCTTCCTCCTCATCTACCCGGACCCCCCCCCCCCCGGAGGGGTCCGGACCTTATTCGAGAACCTCCGAGTTCCGGCTGGAGAAACTCGGAGTTTCTCCTGAAGTGATCTGGACCCTTCCGGAGGGGTCCGAATCTTCTTGTTCAGCAGCAGTGACTCCTTCATTTGAAGGAGATGGATCCTTCGGCATCTCGCCTTGAGGATCAGGGTCTGGGAGCTGGGACCCAGACTCGACTTCAGGTAGCTCTGGACCCTCCCGAAGGGGTCTGAATTCCTGAACTGGAGATGGTTCTAGTCTTTCCGCAACTAGGACCATGCTGACAACTTCGTCATTTGCCGAAATGTAAAGCAGGAGTGGCTCACCAGGGTTCGGAGCTACCAAGGTTGGTAGGGTGCTGAGGAGTTGCTTCAGCTCCTGGAATATCTTTTCTGCTTCTTCAGATCATTGGAATGGTTCGGACTTCCTCAATAGCCTGAAGAAGGGTAGCACTCGTTCCGCCAGTCTTGAGATGAACCGGCTGAGGGCAGCTAGACATCTAGTCAGCTTCTGGACGTCCTTGATGCGGGCTGGTGGCCGCATGTTTTCAATAGCTTTTATCGTCGCCAAATTTGCTTCTATTCCTCGGTGGTTCACCAAGAAACCTAGAAGTTTTCCGGAGCTAACCCCGAGGACACACTTGTCCGGGTTCAGCTTCGTGCGAGTGAATCGCAACTTGTTGAAGACAGCTTGCAAGGTGTCAAGGAATGACTCCTTGTTCTTGAGCTTGATAACGATGTCATTGATATACACTTCCACTACGTCTCTGATGAGCTCTCCAAAAGTTTTGTACATAGCTCGTACAAATGTTGAAGCAGCATTCTTGAGACCAAATGGCATGGCAGTATAACAATATAATCCATCTACTATGATGAAGGAGGTATGCTCTTCATCTTCCCTAGACATTCTGATTTTATGGTACCCAGAATATGCATCTAGGAAACACGGTAATTCACACCCGGAGGTGGAATCCACTATCTGATCTATTCTAGGTAGTGGGAATGGATCTTTTGGACATGCTTTATTTAGTGTAGTGTAATCAATACACATACGAAGCTTCCCGCCGGCCTTGGGTACAACGACTGGGTTTGCCAGCCATTTTGGGTGGAAGACTTCTCGGATGAATCCAGCTTCGAGAAACTTCTTCACTTCTTGACGTATGAAGTTTTGTCACTCTACTGATTGCTTCCGAGGCTTCTGATGTACAGGCCGAGCGTCGTGATAGATCTTCAGATTATGCTTGATCACTTCCCTAGGGATCCTAGGCATTTGTAACGGTTGCCAGGCAAACACGTCGACGTTAGCCTGGAGGAAAGTGATGAGCGTGAGTTCCTATTTGTCATTCAGAACTCCTGATATACGGGTGATTTGAGCGGCGTCGGAACCAATTTGGACGACTTTGATGGGAATGTCGGTGTTGCCGCTTGGTTGCACGCGAGGTGCGGAGGTTGAGCCTCGATGATGAATGCTCGGGGGTTTCAGAGGTTGCTCCTTCCCGAATTCTTCCTCCTACACTGTAGCAAGTGCGTGGAGTTCTTCCAGAGCTGTCACTCCGGCAGTGCGATCTCCATGGATCCGGAGAACACTGGCTGGTGTTGGCATCTTCAACACCAAGTAGCCATAATGAGCACCAGCCATGAACTTGTATAAGGCTGGCCTGCCCAAAATGGCGTTGAAGGGTAAGTTGATCTGCGCCACGTCGAAGACCAACTTCTCAGTGCGGTAATTCTCCCAGGTCCCAAAGGTCACCGGAAGAGTAATTGCACCGAGTGGGGTTATGGCCCCCGGACCTACTCCGGAGAAAGATCGAGAGGGGCGAAGGTCCGAAGGTCAGAGCTGAAGCTTCACGAAAGATTCAAAGCTTATGAGGTTCAGCCCCGAACCTCTGTCCACCATTACATGGTGGAGTTGGATGTTGTAGATGGTCGGAGATACCATCAATGCGAGTTGGCCAGCTCCGATCATATTCAGAGGGTAGTCTGATGCATCAAAAGTGATGGCAGTGTCCATCCACTTTTGGTGCGGCTCTGCCCTGCGGTGGGAGCTTGAGGCCATGTCTCGCCGCATAGTCTTGAGGACACGACGGGAGGTGATGTCCCACGAACCACCAAAGATGGTGTTCATGGTTTTCTGACGTTCATTGTCGAAGACATCGGAGTCGTCGTCGACAGAGGTGTAAACAGCCTTCAAGACCTTTTTAGGGTCTTGAAAGACTAACTCCTCTTCAACCGGAGCTTCGTTAACTTTTTGTTTTCCTTCCCTTTGACGGAAAGGAACTTCTTCTCGATGCTTGTTGTAGCGCTCGACAAGGTTCTGGACCTCCCGGCAGTCTTCTAGGTTGTGGCTGTTCGACTTGTGTATAGGACACCATATCTTGGAGCTGCCACCGTCTTCAGATGACGACCGAGGTCGTTTCTCGGGGCGTGGCCCCCGGCCACCGGGAACTGCGACAGCTGCAGCAGTTGGTGTGCTGGCCGACGGCTTTTTCTTGTCATTGGACTTTTTCTTTTTCTTTTTGCCACTGCCGGAGGTAGTGGCTTCACCCTTGGAGGATTTTTTGTTGTCCTTCGGAGGTGGTTGGGAGTGCATTTCACGGCGCTCCGCAGCTTTGGCGCATTTGTCTGCCAAGCTGAAGAGTTCCATGACGCTGGTGATCTCCTTGGTCGCCAGCTTCTCCAGCATCTTCTTGTCTCAATCGCCCTGTCTAATTGCCACAATAACAGAGGCGCTAGAGATAGAAGGAATAGTGTTTCGTATCTGGGAGAACCTCTGGACGAAGGATCACAGGGACTCTCCCCCCTTCTACTTGACAGCAAAAAGGTCCAGTTTGGTGCCTGGTCAGGTGTATGAACTCCCGAAATTAGCGGTGAATTGTTGGCACAGTTCCGCCCAACTGTTGATGGAGTCGGGCGGAAGGCTCATGAAACTTAGCGGGATTGACAGTCCCGTCAAATTTCTCCAGCGGGTGAGGCTGGAACTTTTGTGGCCATCTGACCATGTGTAGGTGCATGGCCAGGGCAGAACAGCCTCCTCCTACTCCCTCAGGAGCAGGACTGTCTCGAGCCTCTCGCCTTTCGCGAGCGTGCTCGATATGGACGCGGCCATCCTGTTGATGGTAACGGTGATCAAGCTCCGCCCGGAGGACGTGAGTTGAAAGCCTGGTTACCGTATGGGTGCGTCGCGCCCCGGAAGGCAGCGACGTCGCTTGTTGAGACGTAGCACGCCTCCTATGTTGGGAAGCGTGCGAACCAAGTCCGCCCGACACGGTCTGATGCTGCGATGGGGCCCGCCCCGAGGGGGAAGGACCTTGGTTGCTGATGCGATCGGCTGATGTGGCAACCAAATGTTCCACATCAGCCCTCCACTGCTCAGTTGCATCCTGGGATGCACCTGGAGGTGGTGGGCGTTGGAGAAGATCACGCGTGACATGGAGGGCGTGTTCAGGGTTATTGTTAGCCGATGCCGTGACCGACGCAGACGCCTCATCCCGCTGTCCAGCTTGATTTGTCGGTGCGGACGGTGGCGGCAGAGGCACGACTGCTCCTGGATCCACAACACCTGCTAGGTACTGCACATTGGAGGGATTGCCTCCAGCAGGTTGCGCTACAGGGTTGTCGTTGGACAATCCGGCAGCAGAGTTCACCATCTTTGAATCTCGGGCACACCCCTACCTAGCGCGCCAACTGTCGGAGTGTTGTTCCGGCAATTCTCCTGATACTACTGTTGGTACCTCGCAGAGTTTGTAGTTAGGTATTGGGCACACAGAGATTCATAACACGATGGCAAGTAGACACAAGGATTTACGTGCTTCGGGCCGCCTGAGCGTAATACCCTACTCCACGGGGTGTGTAGTTGTTGAATTGAGCGTCTAGGCACTTGTGAGCGTGTGTCAGATCCTAGTATGAGAGTGTCTAAGAGTCGAGAGTTCCCCGAGGGGCTTCCCGTGTATCGCTCGACCAGTCCTTTTATAGCACAAGGACTAGTCGTTACATAGCTAGCCTAGCCCGACATGTGGCCCTGGCGGTCACTGATGCTTAATACACAATTAATGAGGTTAATTACCCTTAATAGTGTGGTAACAGGCCTTGACAGTGCCGTTACTGGAATTAAGGGTCATCTAATCATGTGTCATTAATGTGGTATTAATGACACTTAATCGTGTCTTGAAGCCTTTGATTGTCCCTCGTAGGTCCGAGTTGTTGGAGGTACACCAGTCTGATTGTTGAGGCTGAAGGTCCGGCGGTTGGACATGTGGCAGATCCAGAGCTTCCCTCTGTCGGGGGTTAGGTCCGGGGATGCTGCGCAAGTGTTTAGCCCGGAGCTTTCCCATGTTTGGGACGTAGCTCCAGTTGCAGTATACACGTGGCAGCATCGGGGACTTACCATAGAAGGGAGGCAGGTCTGGTCCCGTACAACACATGGGGCCTTCAAATGCCTTCAACTCAGACAGGTGAAGTTCCTTTGGTCTTCTTTTAGTCCCAAGGGGTATACGATACGCAGAGTACTGACAACAGGGGAGACAAGGACACACTTACGATACTGGACCATGCTAAATGTGTTATACATCTTGTACTGACCCAGAGCAAGTAGTTACAGTTTTAGTGATGTGACTATCTCAAGTGTTACTTGAGCTTCCGGGACTCTCCCGAAGGGGTCCGAATGTTTTCCCGGAGGACTTTCCCATATCTGTATAATGACTCTACAACATGCATTGTGTGTAATTACAGACTCACCTCTGTGATTCTAAGCATAAAACTTATGGAGGTGTTGGATGTTCCAAGGATTTGGAAGCGGGGTCCCATCCTCTGTTGCCAAGCGAACGCATCCTGGTCGGGATACTTTAATTACTCGGAAGGGACCCTCCCAGCTGGGGGAATGTTTGTTCATTCCTTCACAGCTTAGTATCTTCCGAAGCACCAGATCACCTTCTTCAAGCTGTCGGTTGCGCACATGCCTTTGATGATAGCGCCGGAGCGCTTGGCGATAACGTGCATTCCGAACAGCTGCTTGGCCCCTTCCCTCGTCGATGAGGTCAAGGTCTTCACACCGGAGCTAGTCCTGCATGGCTTCGTTGAAGGTCCGGACCCGTAGGGACCCAGAGGTGATCTTCGCAGGAAGGACTGATTCAGCTCCGTACACCAGCAAGAATGGAGTTTCCCTGGTTGACCGGCTTGGATTGTCCTGTTCGCCCATAATGTGGATGGAAGCTCCTCAATCCAGTTAGCTCCGTGCTTTTTCAAGCGCCCATATGTGCGCGTCTTGAGTCCTTTTAAGATTTCTGCATTTGCTTTCTCGACTTGGCCATTGCTTGCTGGATGAGCTACTGAGGCATAGCTAAGTTGAATGCCGAGGTCTTCGCAATATTCTTGGAATGCAGCACTTGTAAATTGAGTTCCGTTGTCAGTTATGACTTTGTTGGGAACTCCAAATCTGCATATAATGGACTTCAAGAACTTGATTGCTGATTGTTTGTTGATTTTTACTACTGGAGTTGCTTTCGACCACTTGGTGAACTTGTCAATGGCGACATACAGGAACCTGTAACCTCCGACAACTTTTGGGAAAGGTCCCAAGATGTTCATGCCCCACACAGCGAATGGCCATGTAGGAGGTATCATTTGTAGCGATTGAGCCGATGTGTGAATCTGTTTGGCGTGGAACTAACACGCTTCACATTTTTTCACTAGCTCAACCGCATCGTGTAGTGCTGTAGGCCCGTAAAAGCCATGTCGGAAGGCTTTACCGATCAGCGTGCGAGAAGAAGCATGGTTCCCGCACTCGCCTCTATGGATATCCGTGAGGAGCTTGCAGCCTTCTTCCCTTGCAATGCACCGCATTAGGATGCCATTGGCACCACGTCGGTAGAGATCCCCTTCTACCAACGTGTATCTTTTACCCAATCTGACTATCCTGTGAGCAGATACACTGTCTTCAGGAAGGATGTTGTCTTTCAAGTAGTGTAAGACCTATGTGTGCCAAATACATTGGCTTGTAGTGAATACACTTGGCTTTGATAATAAAAGTTTTGAATATCACCAAAACACCTTTTTATCAAGGTCCGACTCTAGCTCCGAGCTACAGCAAGGTCCGACGGTGGGTCCAGCTTGTTTTGGGTAGCTCCGGCTATGTTCGAAGCTAGGTCCGACTTCTTGGTAAGGTCCGACTAGCTTTGGTTAGCTCCGGTGAGCTTTATCTTTAGCTTCGGCATGTCTTTGTTAGCTCCGGCACGTATTTGATAGCTCCGACATGTTTTTGCTAAGCTCCGAGTTGATTTTTCTAGCTCCGGCTTTTGGGATTACTAGTTCCGACTAGTTCTGGTTAGCTCCGGCGCTAGGTCCTGCTAGTTTTGTAAGCTCCGGCGGGAGCTTGGTTGTACTAGTTTTGGTAAGCTCCGACGCTAGATTCTACTAGCTTTTGTTAGCTCCGGCTCAAGCTCCGGGTTGCTCTGGCAAGGTCCGGAACTTGACCGTAGTGCTTCTGCTTTTCATTTGCAATGTTTCGTACTTGCTTTACATGATTCAAAAGATTGCTTAGTATTCATTTTCTAAGTTTTTGGTGCGTTTTGGATTATATGGATGATATCGTGTTACTGTGATTTTGCAACATTCTTATGTGAGGTTCTCACGTAAGGTGTTGTGTTCGGAACTAACTTGAGTCAAGTCGAGGACTTGGGCTCATATGGATTGGTTGTTTATTCATGTGCAGGTGTTGCTTGAGTTCAAGTAATGGCTGGTGACGGGATCCATTGGACTAGTCTCAGGGAGGAGATGAGGTTCCAACAACCAAGTTCGGGAGGAACTGTGGTTGAGCTGATCAGGAGGTCGCGCAGGATGATTGAATCAAGGGCAGTGCATATGAAGGTTACTGAACATCGAAGGAAGGTGTTAGCATGTATGCATGCGGTGCATGACGTGGCAACATGGTTCCGAAGATGGGGTAAGGAAGGAAAGATCTGGTCGGAAGGATCGGATCGTACCGGTTAATGACTTTGGCTGCGGCGGAGTCGGTTATGGCTCGGTATAGAAAGTATCGAGTTGGTTATGTTAGGATTTCGTGTGTGTCACGAATTTGAGTTGTTTAGGAATGTATGATACGTTCCTAAGGTGTTTAGAAGTCTTAAGATTGCTTCTATCTGCGTATAGAAGAATCTTGAGCAGTTATGGAAAGTTAGGATTCGTGATCTGAGTAGGATTGGAGTCCTAGTTGATATTGGGTTGGCCTAAGGGCTGGTTATATAAGCAAGGGAGCCCAGAGATCGTGGTAGAAGACTTTGGGGCTGTTCCTCTTGTGTTCTATTGAATAAAATTCGTAGTTTGAAGGAACTTTTGTGCCTTGTTCGTCCGACTTGTTCCAGACAAGTTTTACTCGTCGAGTTTCTGGACAGCATTACCTTTCGTTGGTGGTTTTATCATAACTCGAGTTTTACAGATCCAATTGACGTGATTCTTTTTAGGTTGTCTTCACAACTAGATTATCTATCATATGTTAAAATTTCACGGTCATTGGAATTGTGGTCTATGATCTACACGAGTTTCTTTGCAGCGTTCCAGAACTGTTTTTCTCGGGTAGGACAGATTGACCATTATTTGATCTTTCGATCATAACTTGAGTTTTTCTTGTCGTATTAGAGTGATTCTTTTTGTGTTGTCTTAGTGACTTGATTCTCTCTGATATCTATCACTTTTGTCACGATGAAACACGTTTAGATTAGTCTCACACACGATTTCTTTAACAGATCGTTTTTCTGCCGAAAGGGTTTGGGGTTTAATTATTTCCGCTGCGTAAGATTTTTAAATCTACCATTCACCCCCCCTCTGGTAGCTTTCCATGTGCTCTTCGATCCTACAAGTAGCTCTGGATCTCCGAGATCCATGCATTGGAACTAACTTGAGCTTCTGAGTCTTGCGTGTTGGCTTGCTCGGAGCTTCCAACAGCACCTACGACCCTTGGTGGACGCCATGGTAGCAGGGCTACTGAGACTGCCAGCTTCGAGGTGCTGGTCTCACTCCCTTCGCTCAGTTCGGCAAGATGAGTTATTGGTTTTAACAACCTCCAGACGAAGATTTCCTCAGGAGCCGGAGCTCCGGTTGAGGCTTTTGTCGAGAGTTTGTTGGCTTCAGAGTTGTGAAGACGCTGAACATGATGGAGATCCAGGACTTCGAAGTCCTTCTGAAGCCTCTAGACTTCAAGGAGATAAGCAGCTAATTAAGAGTTGTTGCACGAACATTCACCTTTCACTTGTTTGATGATGAGTTGTGAATCTCCCTTTACAAACAGCTGTTTGACACCATAAGATAGTGCCACCTTGAGTCCATAGATGAGGGCTTCATACTCTGCCATATTGTTGGTTGCCTTGAAATCAAGGTGTACCATGTACTTGACCTTCTCCCCGGTCGGAGCCAGGAGAAGGATTCCAGCTTCGGGCCCCTGCTTCTGCATGGAGCCGTCGAAGTAGAGGGTCCAGTGAGGCTCGGTGAATACCGGAACTTTGAGTTCTAGTTTCTGCTCATTGTAGCCTCCAGGGTTTGATGGAGAGGGAGTCCATTCTGCCACAAAGTCAGCCAAGGCTTGACTTTTAATTGCTTGTCTTGACACGAATTCTAGATCGAATTCGGCCAGTTCCACTGCCCACTTTGCAATGTTCCCAATAGAATTAGGGTTATGCAAAATCGCACGTAGTGGAAAAGAAGTTACCACTGATATTTTGTGGGCTTGGAAGTAGTGATGAAGCTTCCTTGAGGCAATAAGAACTGCATAAAGCAGTTTATGCACCTCAATGTATCTTGTCTTAGCGTCGTGGAGTACTTCACTGATGAAGTACACAGGGCACAACGATGGTCTGGACCCTTTCATAACGACCCGGAGCTTCCTCTCTATCGATCCGGACATTGCTGGAGGGTCCCGGATCTTCAGGTTGTGCTTCTTGGACCCTCCCGGAGGGGTTCAAAACTCCTTCTTGTTCAACTCGGATCTTTGTTAGCCAGGTGAACCTCTTCAGACGAAAGAGTTTGATCTCCTAGAACTTCATTTTGAGGTTTCGTGTCTGGGAACTGAGTCCCAGCCACGTCTTCAGGTGATTTCGGACCTTCCCGGAGGGGTCCGGACGTTTGAATCAGATGTGGCTCTGGTCTTTCCGCAACCAGGACCATACTGACAACTTCGGTGGTTGCCGAAATGTAAAGCAATAGAGGCTCATCAGGATTAGGAGCTACCAATATTGGTAATGTGGTGAGGAGTTGTTTCAGCTCTTGAAACACCTTTTCTGCTTCTTCAGACCAATGAAAAGGTCCAGACTTCCTCAAGAGTTTGAAGAAGGGTAGTGCCCATTCTACCAGTCTTGAGATAAACCAACTGAGCGCAGCTAGGCATCCAGTTAGCTTCTGGACATCTTTAATGCGGGCTGGTGGCCGCATTTCTTCTATAGCCTTGATCTTCGCCGGATTTGCTTCAATTCCTCGGTGAGTCACCAAGAACCCCAGAAGCTTTCCTGAGCTAACCCCAAAGACACACTTGTCCGGGTTCAGCTTGGTGCGCGTAGTGCGCAACTTGTCGAAGACGGCTTGTAAGTTGTCAAGGAGTGACTCCAAGTTTTTGATCTTCACGACGATGTCATCAACATACACCTCCACCAAGTCTCTAATTAGCTCTCCAAATGTTTTGTACATAGCTTGCACAAATGTTGAAGCGGCATTTTTAAGACCGAATGGCATGGTAGTATAACAATACAGTCCATCTACTGTTATGAAGGCAGTATGCTCTTCATCTTCCTTAGACATTTGGATTTGATGATATCCAGAATATGCATCTAAGAAACACAGTAGCTCACACCCGGAGGTGGAATCCACTGTCTGATCTATTCTAGGTAGTGGAAATGGATCCTTTGGACATGCCTTATTTAAGGTGGTGTAGTCGATACACATCCGAAGCTTCCCGCCGGCCTTGGGTGCAACAACTGGGTTTGCCAGCCATTTTGGATGGAAGACTTCCCGGATGAATCCAGCTTCAAGCAACTTCTTGATTTCCTGTCGGATGAAGTTTTGTCGCTCGATTGATTGCTTCCAGGGCTTCTGGTGTACAGGCCGAGCGTTTGGGTAAATCCTCAAACTGTGCTCAATCACCTCCCTAGGGATCCCAGACATTTGTGACGGTTGTTAGGCAAACACATCAACATTAGTTCGGAGGAAAGTGATGAGCGTGAGTTCCTATTTGTTGTTCAGACCCCCTGATATACGGGTAGTTTGAGCGACATCGGAACCAATTTGGACGACTTTGACGGGAATGTCGGTGTCGCCGCTTGGTTTCACATGAGGTACGGAGGTAGAGCCTTTGTGACGAATGCTTGGAGGATTCGGAGCTGGCTCCTTACCAGATGCTTCCTCTTGCGTTGTGGTAAGCGCATAGAGTTCTTCCAGTGCAGTAACTCCTGCGATACAGTCTCCACAGATCCAGAGAACGCCCGCGGGTGTTGGAATCTTCAACACCAGGTAACCATAATGGACAGCAGCCACAAACTTGTATAAAGCTGGTCTACCCAAAATGGCATTGAAAGGCAGATTGATCTGCGACCCGTCGAAAACTAATTTCTCGGTTCTGTAGTTCTCCCGGGTCCCGAAGGTCACCGGGAGTGTAATGGAACCAAGAGGAGTAATGGTTCGCGGACCTACTACGGAGAAATGTCGGGATGGGTGAAGGTCCGAAGGCCAGAGCTGAAGCTTAACGAAAGCTTCGAAGCTTATGAGGTTAAGCCCGGAACCTCCGTCCACCATTGCATGGTGGATTTGAATATTGTTAATGGTGGGTGACACCATCAATGGGAGTTGGCCAGCCCCGATCATGTTTCGGGGGCAGTCCGAAGCATCGAAAATGATGGGTGTATCCATCCACTTCCAATGTGGTTCTACCTTAGCAGTGGGAGCTGCCATGGCCATGTCCCGCCGCATTGTCTTGAGGATGCAGCAAGAAGTGATGTCCCAAGAACCACCGTAGATGGTGTTCAAGGTTTTCCGACGTTCGTTGTCAGAGACGTCGGAATCGTCGTCGGCAGTGTTGTAAACGGCTTTCAAGACCTTTTTGGGGTCCTGGAAACCTAGCTCCTCTTCAGCCGGAGCTTCGTTGACTTTTTGTTTTCCTTCCCTTTGACAGAAAGGAGCTTCTTCCCGGCGCTTGTTATAGCGTTTGGTAAGGTTCCTAACCTCCCGGCATTCTTCCAAGCTGTGTCGGTTCGTCTTGTGAATCGGAAACCATGCTTTGGAACTGTTGTCGTCCTCTCATGAAGGTCAAAGTCGCTTCTCGGGGCCTGGTCCCCGGCTTCTAGGAGCTGCAACAGCAGCAGCTGAAGCGCCGGTCGACGACTTCTTTTTGCCGTTGAGCTTCTTTTTCTTCTTGCCACTACCGGAGGTAGCAGCTTCAGTTTTAGAGGACTTCTAGTTGGCCCCTGGAGCTGGCCTGGAGTGCATTTTATGACCCTCTGCAGCTCTAGCACATTTGTCAGCTAGACTGAAGAGTTACGTGACGCTGGTAACTTCTTTAATGACCAGCTTCTCTAGCATCTTATTATCTCGAACACCCTGTTTGAATGCAACTGTTGGTACCCCGCAGACCGGGTACCCCCGCGCACAAGGAGAGAACGGCTAAGGACTTGTCCTCTACTTGGAGGCAGAGTCCGAGGCTGCCACGTCGTGGAGGGAAGGACCAGATCCTACCTCCCCGCCGGGGCGGGCTCCCGGGCTGCCACGTGGCCGGCAGGACCGGGCCCTCGCCTCCCTGCCGGGGCGGGCTCCCGGGCTGCCACGTGGCTGGCAGGACCAGACCCTCGCCTCCCCGCTGAGGCGGGCTCCAGGAATGCCACATAGCCAATGAAACTCCTGGGACCAAGCCCGTCTCCCCGCAAGGAAGGGCTCCTGCGCTACCACGTGGCCCGTAGGGCTGAGCCTCCGCTCTCCCGTGGAGGTGGGCTCCGAAGGCGCCACGTGACCTGTACAGCTGGGCACTCAACTCCCCGCAGGGGCAGGCTCCGGTGCAACCACGTGGCGGTGGGCCGACTCAATGCGGTGGGAGGCCGCAGTAAAGGAAAGAGTGTGCCGCTTAGACAAGTATTAAGTACGCGCGCCTTCCCCAGGCGAAGCGGAGTCGCGCATGCGAAATTCAAGGCTCCAGTGTCCTGTCTTGTCCAAGTAGCCGGTACACACCCACGACGCAAGGCGGGCGAGTAAGCCGCGAGGACAAGACGGACGGGACGGGCCCTGCCATCATCAACAACAATGTGTAGCCCTGGCGCACGACGTGGCAGGACGGCACATTGAAGCCCCTGACAAAGGGAAGTAGATAGCATTTAATCCTAGATCTTGTATAGGATTTGGATTTCCCCGGGACCACCTGTCGGGGCTTGGGGCCCACCTTGTGACTGCAGAGTCCTTGTACTATAAAAGGACTCTGCAGACGACCTTCACGGAAGGACGGCATCAGGCCGATTGAAACCCATATACGCTCAAGCAAGGCAATACACTTACACTCCCGTGGACGTAGGGTGTTACGCTCCGGCGGCCTGAACCACGTAAACCCTCTGTGTTCACCATCTCGCTGCGCTCAATCTCCTGGGACTAGCCCTCGTGAATCCAAAGAACCTCCGCAGACTGCTCTCTAAGCAGGTCTGGGGGAAGTGTCGTTTAAGACCTTCGACAGTAACGATAATAGAGGAGCTCTAGATTGAAGAAATGGTATTTCGTACCTGAGAGAACCGCTGGATGAAGGACCGTAGCGATTCCCCCGATGTTTGCTTTACGACAAACAGGTCCAATTCAGTATCGAGCCGGGTATAGGAGCTCCCGAAGTTGGCAGTGAATTGCTGGCATAGCTCCACCCAACTATTAATGGAGTTGGGTGGAAGACTCATGAGCCAGGACCTTGCAGTCCCAGATAAAGCCATCGGGAAGTAGTTGGCCATTACAGCCTCATCACCCCCTGCTGCCAGTATGGCAGTAGAGTAGATTTGAAAAATTTAGCGGGATTGACAGTCCCATCGAATTTCTCAGGTAAGTGGGGTAGGAACTTCTGTGGCCACCTGACTATACATAAATGCATGGCCAGGGCAGAACAACCTCCTCCTACTCCCTGAGGAGCAGGGTTGTCCCAAGATTCTCGCCTCTCATGAGCGCGCTCAATGTGGGCACGGCCGTCCTGTTGCCGGTAACGGCGATCCAATTCCGACCGCAGGTCATGAGTAGTAATCCTGGTAATTGTGTGGGTGTGTCGTGCCCCGGGAGGCAACGAAGTCACCTGCTGAGATGCAGCACGTCTCCTCTGTTGTGAGACTTGCGGACCAAGTCGGCCGGACAAGGTCCGTCGTTGTGAAGGTGCTCGCCCCAGGGGGAGGACCTTGATTGCTGATGCCTGCAGCTGCAGCTGCGACCAGATGGTCAACATCAGCTCTCCACTGCTCCATAGCACCTTGGGGTGCACCTGGAGGTGGTGGGCATTGTAGAAGAGCTCGCACAGCAATGAGCGCGTGCTCGGGGTTGTTGTTTGTCGATGCAGTGATCGACGCAGATGCTCCATCTTGTTGACCATCATTGTTTGTTGGAACAGATGGTGGCTGTCGTGCCACAGTGCCAGCTGGAACAATGGCACCTGCTGGTTGGTTGACGTTGGAGGGATTGCCTCCAGCAGTTTTCCCGGTGTGGTTGCCATTGGAGGATCCAGCAGCTGAATTCACCATCTTGTGATCTCGGGATTTGCCTATGCCCCCCTACCTGGCGCACCAAATATCAAAGTGTTTGATATGACACTTCCCCCGGACCCGCTGAGAAGCAGCCCGCAGAGGTTCTTTTATGGTTGGGGAACGCAGAGATCAAGATCAAGATGATGACACCAGAGATTTACGTCGTTCGGGCCGCCTGAGCATAACACCCTACTCCACGGGGTTTGTGTTGCTGTATTGTGAGCTAGTCAGTCGGGACCAGGTCGAATCAAATGTCCCCCGATGTTCGTGCGGTACAACCCTTTTATAGTTCTAAGGACTGACTGTTACAAAGCTTGCCTGGCCCGACATGTGGCCCTGG
Organism: Tuctoria greenei; assembly: GCA_036927565.1. Taxonomy (NCBI): domain Eukaryota; kingdom Viridiplantae; phylum Streptophyta; class Magnoliopsida; order Poales; family Poaceae; genus Tuctoria; species Tuctoria greenei. The sequence goes on along the minus strand of JAYESD010000009.1, from coordinate 171,178,146 downwards.
CATATTTAATGACCTAATACACTGTCTAAAGAGTATTAAGTATAATTAGATGTGTGATAACGTGCCTTAATGGCCGCGTTATCCCTATTAACAATGCACTGATCGTGTGTCATTAATACGACATTCATGACACATTATCAGGCCTTGTAACTGTCACTTTAACCGTCCTTGAATGTTTGTAATGGAAGTGATCTACTTATATTTCTTTTGGTGATGAAAGCCCGGAGGCTCCACATGTGGCAAATACGGAGCTTTCCCTTGCGGGAGGGTACGTTCGAGATTGTTGTATAGGTGTCGGCACCGGAGCTCGTCTCTGACGGGGGCTAGGTCCGGGGTTGTTGTACACGTGTAGTCGTCGGAGCTTCCCTTGGTTGGGAGTTCAGTTTCGGTCTTCTTTTACACGTGTTAACCCGGGAGCCAGCCATGTGAGGGGAGCGGGTCTGGTGCAACGTGACATGTGGGACCTGCAAGGGCCTTTGACTCCGGCGGGTGGAACTTTCTAGCACTTTTTGTTGTATCGCGGGGTATCCGGTACATAGGGTACCGACACAGTTGTCTTTGAGTCTAAATCTTGTAGTCTGCATTCCTTCTTAAATTCAACCTTCCAAGTGTAGAAGTTAAGGTGCATATCACTACTGGAAACCCGCACGTGTCCGTCGCAAGTTAAAGTGCATATTGCCACCGCCTCCGTCGCCGTAGATCGCACGCCCCCGTCGGCGCTCCTATCGCCGCCTCCAAGCTCGGGCAACGTAGCTCGTGCGCCCACCCACTTCGCCGTGCTCCTCATCATCCCCCGAGCTCCCAGCGGCCTCCCGACGCCTCCCACACGCCTCCTCCAAGCTCCCTCGAGCGGCCGGCGGCACCCGACGGCCGAGCTGCCATCGCCTCACCGTGGGCGCCGCCGGGCACCCACCACCCTCCTCCAGTGCGCTCCCCGACGCTCCCCGACCGCCCCCAATGCTGCCGTTGTCTCCAATTTGCAACACTCTTACCATTTAGGTTATTTTTGGCCTTGGGATTTACATTTGTGATGCAATGTTGTGACACCGCTGCCATCTCTAATTGTGATGCTTAAAATGTTGGAATTGTGAGCCATCTAGGTTTATTTGTGATGCTTATGTTGGAATTGTGATACTTACAATCCAATTCATGGGTAGAATTGAATTGATTTGAATTGAATTTATGTTGAGAATTGAATTGATACTTATGAATAGAATTGAATTGAGTTGATGCTAATGTTTAAGTTTATGGTTATGTTTATGTTGAAAATTGAATTGCTTATGTTTAGGTCAATGCTTATCTTTATGTTTAGAATAAAATTGTTTATGTTTATGTTTATGTTATGAATTGATAAATTACAATTTATTAATTGTTATGTTTAGGTTTTATTGGATTGCTTAGTTTTTAAATTATGGTTATAATTTTAATTTGAGTGTTACTATATGTACAGAAATAGGCTTCGGGTCGGCTTGACCTGACACAACCCATTTGGGGTCCGACAAGGCCCATTTAGTTGGATGCGTCTGAACGGGCACGAAGGTGACTCTTGGCTTCATCTTCAAAACAACTGACCAGCCTGAGTTTGTAGGGTCTTTGTCGGTACCCTGCATACGGGGTAACTTCGCACACAAGCTGGAAGTACCTGAGAACGTCCAATGGTGCAACGTGTCCAGAAGGTGCCAAACCCCGACATTCTCAAGTACGAGATCTGACGATACCACATGGACCTCAAAGACGGGACTCAGCTCCTTCGGTAAGACGAGCTCCCAAGCTGCCACGTGTTTAGCTGGATGGGACCACACTCCACTATAGGAGTGGGCTCCGGTACAGCCACGTGGTTCGAAGCACCAGGCTAGACACCTCCAGCAAAGAAGGGCTCCGAAGCTGCCACATGTCTCGGAGGGCCCCGGGGCTGCCACGTGCCTCGGAGTACCGGACTAGGCCTCCTCAGCAGTGGTCAGCCTCGAAGTTGCCACGTGTCCTGCAACTTGCCCTGGACGGTGGGGTGCGAGAGTTAAGGGATGGTACACCGTGTCTAAATCAAGCATTGAAGACATGTACCCACCTCCGGCGGGAAACGCAGAGCACACCAACAGTCAGGGACCGCTGCGCCCAATCACATCACAGTGAAGATGTCGCAACCTACTCTGCTCCGCCAAGTGGGTAGCTTATGGCGACAAGACAGACGGACGAGACATCCCCTGACACCATCAGCGACTGCGCATGGGCCACTGGCGTATGAGGTGACAAGACGGCGGGTCTTCAAGCCACAGCTACAGGAACCATATACGAGAAACCTTAGACCTTTAGGATAAGATCATCCCGGGGCCACCTGTCGGGCCCCGGGCCCACTTGTAAGGTGTCTGACCTTATCTATAAAAGGATCGGACTGCCATCATTACAAAGGATACTCACTCTAACGTATACACACGCTACACACACATTCACATCAGCAATACAAACATCACTGTGGTGTAGGGTATTATGCTCCGGCGGCCTGAACCATGCAAGACCACTGTCTCACCACTCTCATATGAGCAATCTCTCTATAGAGGACTAAGCCCTGCCGATCAAGAACCTTTGCGGGTTGCTCGCATAGCAGGTCCGGGGGAAGTGTCGCAAGAACACTTCGACATTTGGCGCGCTAGGTAGGGGATTTTTCCTCTGAAAATGTGGTTACGCTTTAATCGCAATGGTAAGCTTCAAGCTTGCGAGCAACGGCAAGATAGAACTGCAGAAGGTCTACCTGCGGGTCATAGAAGACAGGGAGATGGAGTTTCCAAAGCCCGAACGGGCTGTTGAACTGGTCCACCAGACTGAAGACTTCGACCCCAACAGCAACCACGAGCGTCGCAAAGCACTATACGTCATCTGTGAGGTATCTTGGGAACCCTCGTCCCGGAATGCGGTCAAGACCCTGCGTCGAGCGGTGGCGTCGCTAGATCTGACTCAGGCCTCGGCGCCGCATCGCAGTTGGGCGGAGACGTCGATTAGCTTCGACGCCTTCGACTGCCCCGAAAACATGGAGGGAGTCGGGTTTCTGCCCCTCCTTGTCGCCCCCACAATCGCCAACATCAAGTTCTACCACGTCCTGATAGATGGTGGGGTCGGCCTCAACCTCATCAGCCGTGCGACCTTCGACAACCTGAAGATCCCCATGTCCAAGCTGTTAGTTCATTCTGAGAAGCAGTTGAACTAATAAGTTGTTACAAAAACTTCCTATTTGACACACCCTCAACTTATATTCATGAAGAAGTTGCAGCAGAAGCTCTGCCAGACATGACCTATATCCGCCCATCTTCCCCAACACGTATGTGCCTCGTCATGGATCAAGCACCTTACGACTACGACTCATAGTTGACGTAAAGTGTCGCATTAGCGGACTTGGAGAATACTGTTTCCAACTTGGCAGGTGGATAGCTCCAAGGATGAATACAATATGGGTCTGTCGATTTGTGAGGTGTCTGAAATTTGAGAAAATTTCAGGCACCGATTCATTAGCAACTAATTACTGTTATTAGTTACTAATCTTGTAATTAACTCTGAACCCTTAGTTATATAGTAAAATCAATTACAATTTTTTTGTTTGATTATTTTATAATTAACATAATCTTTACAATTATGAAATTACAATTACAAATTAACAAAAATACACAAATCTTACCTTCTTCATCTTCTCCGGTGACGGTAACCGCCGCCACCGCTGCCGAACATGGCCCGCGCAGATCCGGCAGCGCCGTCGCCACCGTGCCGCTTGGGCCACTGTGCGCGCCGCTGAGTGTACCGCCGACACGGGATCCGCCGCCGCGCGCTCTGTTGCGGGCTCTGACGTTTGCGTCGTTTTAGCCACTCGCGTCGCCGCCGTCCGTGGCCGTTGCTGCCCGGGTCGGCCCGCTCCGCCGCCGCCATCGCTCACGGCCACCGCAGCTCTCGTTCGAATGCCCATCGAGATGAAGTTGGGGTAGGGCTGGAAAGAAGTAACTGAGTTGACACGAATCCTAAAGCTAATCTGATGGTACACAACGTCGCTTGAAAAAATACAAGATTTCAGGGACCTGCTGTGAAGGACTCCGACTTGGCAGCAGACTTACTTATACTTGCTGATGCTGGATGCATATCCTCTCCATTTGTTCATCCAATGCATAGAACTGTGACGTGTAGCTGACGCCACAGTAAAATAAGAGATGGTGAATAGCTTAAATTATATATCAACCGTAATCTAGTACTATAGCGATGTGTTCTACTGTTTATAAATATTGTATCGATTGATCTGAATAGCTGAAATCACCCCGCAGACCGGGTACCCCGCGCACAAGAAGAAAACGGCTAAGGACTCAGCCTCTACTTGGAGGCAGAGTCCGAGGCTGCCACGTCGTGGAGCGAAGGACCAGATCATACCTCCCCGTCGGGGCGGGCTCCTGGGCTGCCACGTGGCCGGCAGGACCGAACCCTCGCCTCCCCGCCGAGGCGGGCTCTGGGGCAGCCACGTGGCACACAGAACCGGACCCTTGCCTCTCCGCCGAGGCGGGCTCCGGGGCTGCCACGTGGCCGGCAGAACCGGACCCTCGCCTCCCCGCCGAGGTGGGCTCCGGGGCTGCCACGTAGCCATTGGAACCCCCGGGACCAGGCCCATCTCCCCGTAGGGAAGGGCTCCAGAACAACCACGTGGCCCGCAGGGCAGAGCCTCCGCCCCTCCATGGAGGTGGGCTCCGGAGGCGCCACGTAGCCTGAATAGCCGGGCGCTCGACTCCCCGCACAGGCAGGCTCCGGTGCGACCACGTGACGGACGGCCAATTCAATGCGGTAGGAGGCCGCAGTAAAGGAAAGAGTGCGCTGCTCAGACAGGCATTAAGTACGCGCGCCTTCCCCAGGCGAAGTGGAGTCGCGCATGCGCAAGTCAAGGCTCCAGTGTCCCGTCTTGTCCAAGTAGCCGGTATAGACCCACTGCGCAAGACGGACGAGTGAGCCGTGGGGACAAGACGGGCGGGACATGCCCTGCCATCATCAACAACTATGTGTAGCCCTGGCGCACGACGCGGCGAGACGGCACATTAAAGCCCCTGACAAAAGGAAGTAGATAGCATTTAATCCTAGATCTTATATAGGATTTGGCTCTCCCGGGACCACCTATCGGGCCCTGGGGCCCACCTTGTGACTGCAGAGTCCTTGGACTATAAAAGGACTCAGCAGACGACCTTCACAGGGGATCGAAACTCAGACACGCTCAAGCAAGGCAATACACAAACACTCCCGTGGACGTAGAGTGTTACGCTCCGGCGGCCCGAACCACGTAAACTCTCTGTTTTCATCATCTCGCTACGCTCAATCTCCTGGGACTAGCCCTCGTGAATCCAAAGAACCTCCGCGGACTGCTCTCTAAGCAGGTCTGGGGAAAGTATCGTTTACGACCTTCGACCAGAGCTAATGTCAGCTACAATATCCCTCTGAATTTTGTCCTCTAACTCAAACGATGTGAACGTGTGATGAGTGCAGTTTATGCATGGACACGGCCATTGTTAAAACATATAAGGGTGTGTTTGGTTCGAGAGATATAGTAGGACGAGACGGGACAATCTTACTTTTCTGTTGTTTGGTTTGGAAACATGTGAGATGAAGTCATCCCTCAAAAGAAAATATTTCATCCAAATGTGAGATGAAACCATCCAACCGAAAATATGGAGACGGATCCGTCACACCTCCGTGGAGACAGGCGTGTGGCCTTCCGAATTACTCATACTCACATGTCTTTGTCCCATCCTTTCATTCAAACAAGAGACGCGACCATTCCATCCCACAAAATAAACAAAAAACAGGTATCGTCTCATCACTTTAAACAAATAGAAAACGGGACCATCTCATCCCTAAAAACTGAGATAGATCCATCTCATCTTACTTTGACTCCCAACTAAACACATCCTAATAGTGTCAGCTGTATGTTAACCTTGGTTTTTTTTGGCTTGGGAGGAGAGAGTCACGGATTCACATGGACATGGGCACATGGAAATTTCCTTGGTGGACTTACGAAGTCACTGCTTCTAGGACAGTGCCTTAACGTAAGGTGTTGCCGGTGCAGCAGTGCTTCAGTGGTCTGACTCGGCTTTCTTTTTAAATACTTCTTCGGTCTTCAAATATTTATCACTTCTTAGTTTATTTTCTAACAAAGTGATAAGTATAAAAAGGACGAAGAAAGTGCATATTTTTATTCTTTTGTTTCTAAATCGTTAAACGACCTTGTCGGTACCCTAAAAACCATACACCCCCTGAGGTTACAAAGATCTCAAGGGAAGGACATCAACTCAAATTGAAGACCCTCGGGGGCCCACTCGCCAGACGTGACCGGACCCGCTTCTCCAACATGGTTAACCTCTAGGTTGCCACGTGTACTGTCAGCCCAGAGCTATTACCCGCAAGGGTGAAGCTCCGGGCCAAGTACTGAAACGGCACCTCCGGAGGTAGCCCCCGACCGAGAGAAGCTCCGGACATGACACGTGCCAGGTCACCCCGGAGCTTCCCGCTTCTCCCAAGCAAGCTCCGGAGCTGCCACGTGTCCACACGACGGAGCTAGATGCTTAAAGCCCCCGGGAGACGTTGTAACGGCTCCGGATCTCCAAAGGACAGCCGCAGACTTCAAGATCCGATTAATTACCATTAATTCCACGTTAATGATAATTAATCGGACAGCCTTAACACCTGTAACGGCACTGTCGGAGCCGTTACAGGGTTATTAACAACAATTAATCTCGTGTATCAATACTAATAACCGCCAGGGCCACATGTCGGGCCAGGCTGACTTGTAACGGTTGGTCCTTGTACTATAAAAGGACAAACCGACGATACACAGAGGGGCGAACACTCGGAAGCTCACAAGTTAATACAACAAACACACACCCGTGGAGTAGGGTATTACGCTCAGGCGACCCGAACCACGTAAACCACCGTGTCACTCGTGTCCAAATCGCATTTCACTTTCTTAGATCTCCGCGCGCCCAGACCGAACCACAAACTCCTTCAAACACTTTTCATAGTGTTAGGGGATCTGCCGACTCCAACAGTCGACAGTTGGCGCGCCAGGTAGGGGCGCCTGAGATCTTCAAGAATGGTGAATTCTGCAGCTGGATCATCCAACGGGCAACCTGCTGCTCAGACTGTCGGAGGCAATCCCTCCAACATGCAACCACCGGCAGGAGCCTCAGTTCCAGCGGGAGTCACACTCCCACCACCACCATCTTCTCCGGCAAGACATGCCGAACGACATAATGGTGCACCGGCGTCACATTCTGCACCGGCAAGTCGTGACAACCCAGAACACGCGCTCCATGCAGCGCGTGCTCTCCTTCAGCGACCACCACCTCCGGATGCATCTCAAGGTGCCATGGAGCAATGGAGAGCTGATATTGAGCATTTGGTCGCAGCAGCGGCCGAACGCCTCAACAATCAGGGTCCACCTCCTTCAGGGCGGGCCCCGTCGCAGCGACGAACGTTGTCTGGAAGACTTGGTCCACATGTCTCCAACAACCGGAGAAGAGCTGCGTCACAGCAAGTGACGTCGTTGCCCTCTGGGGCACGACGTGCCCATACTGCATCTCGGCTTTCGACACACGACCTCCGAGCGGAGCTTGATCGCCGATACCGCCAACAGGATGGCCGTGTCCACATCGAGCGAGCTCGAGAAAGACGAGATGCTCAAGATCTTTCTACTCTGGAAGGAGTAGGAGGAGGCTGTTCCGCCCTAGCCATGCACCTGCGTATGGTTAGATGGCCACAGAAGTTCCGGCCACACTTGCCGGAAAAATTCGACGGGACTGTCAATCCCGTAGAATTTCTACAGATATACTCCACTGCGATCCTAGCAGCTGGAGGAAATGAGGCTGTAATGGCCAATTACTTTCCAGTGGCCTTAACTGGGACTGCTAGGTCCTGGTTTATGAGCCTTCCACCCAACTCTATCGACAGTTGGGAGGAGCTATGCCGCCAGTTCACCGCCAATTTCGGGAGTTCATACACCCGTCCGGGCACCGAACTGGACCTTTTTGCGGTCGTGCAAAAAGGAGGGGAATCTTTGCGGTCATTCATCCAGAGATTCTCTCAGGTACGTAACACAATCCCTTCTATCTCAAGCGCTTCTGTCATTGTAGCATTCAGACAGGGTGTACGAGACAAGAAGATGTTGGAGAAACTGGCGATCAAAGAGATCACCAGTGTCACGGAGCTCTTCAGCCTGGCTGACAAATGTGCCAGAGCTGCGGAGGGCCGTGAAATGCACTCCAAACCAGCCTTGGAGGATCATAAAAAATCCTCCAAAGAAGAAGTCGCTACCTCCGGGAGTGGCAAGAAGAAAAAGAAGACCAACGGCAAGAAGAAGCCGTCGGCCGGCACATCCAACGTTGCAGCCACTGCAACTCCTGGTGGCTGGGGACCACGCCCCGAGAAGCGACCTCGACCGTCTTCCGAAGACGGTGGCAAATCCAAGATGTGGTGCCCCATTCACAAAACGGGCAGCCACAGGCTGGAGGATTGCCGGGAGGTCCAAAACCTTGCCGAGCGCTACCACAAGCGCCGGGAAGGGTCTCCCTTCCGCCAGAGGGAGGGAAAACAAAAGGTCGATGAAGCTCCGGCTGAAGAGGAGTTAGGGTTTCAAGACCCCAAAAAGGTCTTGAAAGCCGTCTACACCTCCGTCGACGATGATTCCGACGTCTCCGACAACGAACGTCGAAAAACCATGAACACCATCTTTGGTGGATCATGGGACATCACCTCTCGTCGCGTCATTAAGACCATGCGACGGGATATGGCTGCTGTAGCTCCTACAGCTAGACCGGAGCCACATCGAAAGTGGATGGACACACCCATCACTTTCGATGCTTCGGATTGTCCTCAAAGCATGGTCGGAGCTGGCCAGCTGCCCTTGATGGTATCCCCCACCATCAACAACATCCAGCTCCATCATGTCCTGGTAGATGGAGGTTCGGGGCTTAATCTCATCAGCTTCGAAGCTTTCACTAAGCTTCAGCTTCGACCTTCAGACCTCCAGCCCTCTCGACCTTTCTCCGGAGTAGGTCCGGGGGCCATAACCCCACTCGGAGCTATCACTCTCCCTGTTACCTTCGGGACCCGGGAGAAGTATCGCACCGAAAAGTTGGTCTTCGACGTCGCTCAGATCAACTTACCATTCAACGCCATTTTGGGTAGACCTGCCCTGTACAAATTCATGGCAGCTGCTCATTATGGATACCTGGTGTTGAAGATGCCGACACCAGTAGGCGTTCTCCGGATCCGTGGAGATCGCACTGCCGGAGTAACTGCTCTGGAAGAACTCCATGCACTCACCACAGCGCAAGAGGAGGATTCCAGACAGAAGCAAGCTCCACAACCTCCGAGCATTCGTCAACGAGGCTCGACCTCTGCACCCCGTGTGCAGCCAAGCGGCGACACCGACATTCCCGTCAAAGTCGTCCAAATTGGTTCCGATGTCACTCAAACTACCCGCATATCGGGTGGCTTGAACGACAAATAGGAACTCGCGCTCATCACTTTCCTCCGGGCTAATGTTGACGTGTTTGCCTGGCAACCGTCACAAATGCCTGGGATCCCCAGGGAAGTGATTGAGCACAATCTGAAGATTTACCCCAACGCTCGACCTGTACACCAGAAACCTCGGAAGCAATCTGTAGAGCGACAGAACTTCATCCGACAAGAAGTGAAGAAGTTGCTCGAAGCCGGATTCATCCGAGAAGTCTACCATCCAAAATGGCTGGCAAACCCAGTCGTTGTGCCTAAGGCCGGCGGGAAACTTCGGATGTGCATCGACTACACCACACTGAATAAGGCATGTCCAAAAGATCCATTCCCACTACCTAGAATAGACCAGATAGTGGATTCCACCTCTGGGTGTGAGTTGCTGTGTTTTCTAGACGCATATTCAGGATATCATCAAATCCGGATGTCTAGGGAAGATGAAGAACATACTTCATTCGTCACAGTGGATGGATTGTATTGTTACACAGCCATGCCTTTTGGTCTCAAGAATGCAGCTTCAACTTTTGTACGAGCAATGTACAAAACTTTCGAAGAACTCATCAGAGACATAGTGGAGGTGTACGTTGATGACATTGTGGTCAAAGTCAAAAACAAGGAGTCCCTCTTGGATACCTTGCAGGCTGTCTTCGACAAGCTGCGGGCCACCCGCACGAAGCTAAACCCAGACAAGTGCGTCTTCGGGGTTAGTTCCGGAAAGCTTCTTGGTTTCCTGGTAAGTCACCGGGGTATAGAGGTTAATCCGGCGAAGATAAAAGCCATCGAAGACATGCGGCCACCAACCCGCATCAAAGACGTCCAAAAATTAACTGGATGTCTAGCAGCCCTCAGTCGATTCATTTCAAGACTGGCGGAAAGGGCACTTCCCTTCTTCAAGTTACTGAGGAAGTCCGGACCATTCCAATGGTCTGAAGAGGCAGAGAAGGCATTCCAGGAGCTGAAACATTTCCTCACCACTCTACCAGTCTTGGTAGCTCCGAACCCTGGTGAGCCTTTATTGCTTTATATTTCAGCAGCTGACGAAGTCGTCAGTATGGTTCTGGTTGCGGAGAGACCGGAACTACCCAATACTCAGGAATCCAGATCCCTTCGGGAGGATCCGGAGATTCCCGAAAGCAGGTCTGGGTCCCAGCTCCCAGACTTGAATCCTCAAGAAGCCACTTCAGAGGACCCGGATCCTTCTGATAGGATCCAGGTCATTCCTGAAGAAGCTCCGGGTTCCTCCACCCAGAACCCGGAGGTCCTCGAATATAGTTTGGACCCCTCCGACAGGGTCCGGATCAATGGAGAGGAAGCTCCCGACCCCTCCGGGAGGGTCCGGACCGTTCAACGCCCAGTATACTTCATCAGTGAAGTGTTACATGATGCCAAGACTCGATACCTAGAGGTACATAAGATGCTCTACGCAGTTCTTATTGCCTCAAGGAAGCTTCGACACTATTTCCAAGCTCACAAAGTCTCGGTGGTAACCTCATATCCACTTCGAGCGATTCTGCATAATCCCAATTCAACTGGGAATATAGCGAAGTGGGCAGCGGAACTGGCTGAATTCGACCTCGAATTCATTCCAAGACAAGCAATCAAGAGTCAAGCGTTGGCAGATTTCGTGGCAGAATGGACTCCCTCTCCATTAAACCCTGGGGGCCCCAGCGAGCAGAAGAAGGAACCGCAAGTTCCGGCCTTCACTAAGCCTCACTGGACCCTTTACTTCGACGGCTCCATGCAGAAGCAGGGAGCCGGAGCTGGAGTCCTTCTCCTCACACCAACCGGGGAGAAGGTAAGATACATGGTGCACCTTGATTTCAAGGCAACCAACAACATGGTGGAGTACGAAGCACTCATATATGGATTAAAGGTGGCACTATCCTTTGGTGTCAAGCAGTTGCTGGTCAAAGGAGATTCACAACTTGTTATCAAACAGGTGAAGGGTGAATGCTCCTGCAATAATCTCCAGCTGGCTGCTTATCTCCTTGAAGTCCAGAGGCTTCAGAAGGACTTCGAAGTCCTAGACCTTCACCATGTTCAGCGTGCTCACAACGTTGAAGTTGACGAACTCTCGACCAAGGCGTCAACCGGAGCTCCGGCTCCAGACGGAACCTTTGTCCGGAGGATGTCAAAACCCACAGTTCAGCCTGCCGAGCTGAACGAAGGGGGCGAGATCAGCATCCCGAAGCTGACGGTCCCGATGGCCCTGTTACCATGGCAGCCATCAAGGGTCGTAGGTGCTGCCGGAAGCTCCGAGCAACCCAGCACGCAAGACTCAAATGCTCAAGTCAGTTCCGATGCATGGATCTCGGAGATCCGGAACTACTTGAAAGACAACATCCTTCCTGACGATGATGTATCCGCTGACCGGGTAGTCAGATTGGCTAAAAGATACACGTTGGTAGAAGGGGATCTCTACCGGCGCGGTGCCAACGGCATCCTAATGCGGTGCATCACAAGGGAAGAAGGCTGCGAGCTCCTCGCAGAAATCCATGGAGGCGAGTGTGGGAACCACGCGTCTTCCCGCACGCTGGTCGGAAAAGCCTTTCGGCACGGCTTCTACTGGCCAACAGCGCTCCAGGATGCTACTGAGCTAGTGAAGAAATGCAAAGCATGCCAATTTCATGCAAAGCAAATTCATACACCTGCTCAGCCCTTACAAATGATACCTCCTACGTGGCCTTTCGCCGTGTGGGGGATAGACATCTTGGGACCCTTCCCAAGAGCCGTCGGAGGTTACAAGTTCCTGTATGTCGCCATCGACAAGTTCACCAAGTGGCCGGAAGCTACTCCTGTTGTGACGATCAACAAACAATCTGCAATCAATTTTCTACAATCTATCGTGAGCAGATTCGGAGTCCCAAACAAGATCATCACTGATAATGGGACTCAGTTCACAAGCTCCTCATTTCAAGGATATTGCGAAGACCTCGGCATACAAGTTTGCTACGCTTCCGTAGCTCATCCTGCCAGCAATGGGCAAGCCGAGAGAGCAAACGCAGAGATCCTTAAAGGACTCAAAACGCGCACTTATGAGCGTTTGAAAAAGCACGGAGCTAATTGGATCGAAGAGCTTCCGCCCACTCTATGGGCTAACAGGACTTCTCCGAGTCGGGCAACCGGAGAAACACCCTTTTTCCTGGTGTATGGAGCAGAAGCGATCCTTCCTGCGGAAATCACCTTGGGTTCCCTCCGAGTCCGGACCTTCGACGAAGCCGCGCAGGACCAGCTCCGGCGTGAAGACCTAGACCTCCTCGAGGAGGGAAGGTGCCAAGCAGCTGTTCGGAATGCCCGATACCGCCAAGCTCTACGGCGCTATCATCAGCGGCATGTACACAACCGACAGCTCGAGGAAGGCGATCTGGTGCTACGGAGAATACTATCCAGAGAAGGGCAAAACAAACTCTCCCCCGGCTGGGAAGGACCCTTCCGAGTGATCAAAGTATCCCGTCCCGGAAGCGTTCGCTTGGCTACCGAGGATGGGACACCTCTCCCAAATCCTTGGAACATCGAGCACCTCCGTAAGTTCTACACTTAATTCCACGGAGGTGAGTCTTAAGTAACTTGAAGTGTATGTTATAGAGTCATTGTACAGAGTCGGGTAGTTCCTCCGGGAGAGCAGCCGGACCTTTCCCGAAAGGTTTGAAAAGCTCATGCAACACTTGATACAGTCTCCGGACTAGAAGTGTAGCTAATTACCCTGGGTTAAACGAGAAACCAAACACACTTAGCCTGGTTACATACCCTAAGAGTGTACTTGTTTCCCCTGTACCCCGGACCTATAATGAAAGACATCTTCATGTGAAATAGACTCCACGTGCATTCATTTTTGCATAAGGCTCGACATTTTTATTTTTTTCTCTTTCTTGTCTATAACAGAAATGTGCAATTCTTAAGAAGTTCTAGTTTAACCGGTTTATGTACGATTTGGGTTGAATTGTCAGATTTTTTAGATTTAAATATCGTCTGTGGCCAACTCGCCTGAAAGCCGCCAAGCCATTCTAGGGCTGGAGTGCGCTATCGACTTAGCCTGGTCAAGCACCCTAAGTACGCCACTCTACCTACACCCCGGCAGGCCAAAGTAAGGTGGGTCCATGGACAATTAGATCTAAAAGAAAAGACAATTCATCCAATCATACTAAAAATCGTGTTCAACTTGAAATTCTCTTGAGAACCGTAAGCCGCAACGAAGTTATAGATAAGGAACGAATTTTACTGTTTTTCTTGGCCCAAGTGTGCAGGAAGAATAAACCCAACATTGATGGAGAAAAATCGGAGTTAACCAAGCTCCGACTCCCACCGGCGTTAACTTGAAGATGGTGAGAAGACTCTATCACTAGAGTCTGTTGCCAGCAAGCCAGGCGTGGCAAGGGTCATTGCCGGAGCTACTAAGCTCCGACACCTTGAAGTATTAACTATCGACACTCAACGTGTTGGTAGAGGCTATTGCCGGAGCTACTAAGCTCCGACGATGGGCAATGCCGGAGCTTCTAAGCTCCGACGACTTCAAGGGACCTTCACTATCGAAGACTTCGGACCTAAACTACACGAGTTCGAAGCAAATTTGTCTTCAACAAAACTCAACATCCTTTTGGTACATGTCCACAATCACATTGTGCACATCTACCAGGGGGCCAAGTGAAGACAAAGATGTTGAAGACAAAAAATGAAATTCACGAAAAATTGGGGATTTCATTTCATTTGAAGACCAGAGATTACATCTGGGGACAAAGGATTACAAAATTGAGGAAGAAGAGAAGATACAAATAAAGGCTAAGAAAGATAGTCCTAGACCCTATGGAAGAACTCGGCGACCTTCTGGGCGACCTCCGACACGCTGCCTCGGGTAGCTTCGCCCTCTCCTTCGACGGGACCTTCAAGCACCGGGTCCAGAGAGAATCGAGGGTTCCGGCTAGTGTAACACGTCAATACATACTCTGTGACGTTTCTAGCCAGGGATTGCCCCTCGACCTCAAGCTGGTCCGCGATGACGTCGCCCACCTTGGAGAGCTTGCCACCCGCAGCGCTCAACGCCTGCAATGCAAGGTCCGGCTCCGGCTCCGGATCATCCGGAAGCACGGGGCTGAAACCCATAGGCGCCAGCGCATCGTCGGCCTTGCTCAGGAACTCCCAAATTTGCAGGGAGTCCGTCTTCCTCAGGCCCTTCATTTCTTCCAGGGACCTCCGGGTCGCCGCCAGTTCTGAGTTCTCGCGGGAGAGGCGCTCAACTTCTTTGGCGTTTTGCTGAATTTTCGCAGCAACCCGCTTTTCGAGTCTCCCGAGCTCCTCCTCCCGGAGGTGGATCTTGTTCCGACGGTCGACCAGGTCTTTCTCCCTAGCCTCTATTTTCTTCTCCCGGGCGATGAGGGCACACTCATACTCGTAGAGTTCCTGCCCTCGCACCCAGGTCTTCTCCTCCTCTTCGAGGCAGCGCTCTTCCAATTTTTTAGCGCGCTCCTCGAGGCCCTTGTCCGCCAGAGCTGTCTTCTCGGCGAGCTCTTCTTCACGTCGCAAGACGTCATCCCGTAGCTCCAGGAGTTTTTGCTCCTCATCCTCGAGCCGCTTTTCCCTTCCCTCAAGCGCCTCTCGGCGCTTGATGAGTGCGGTACTGATGGCTTCGAGTTGATCGAACCGGGCGTTGGCCGCATCATTGGCAGCTTTAGCTTGGTCGTGGTACTCCCGGGATTGGGCGTCGAGGTTGTGAGTCATGCTCTCCCTCTCGTCCAGCATCTCACCCCAGAGCTCCAAGCGGACCTTCTCCCGCTTGATCCATTCCTTGTCCGCAGCGATCCTCGACTGCGCCAGCTTGGTTTCGAATTGGAGTCTATTACGCCACCTCCTAAGGGTTTGGCGCTCCTCGTCAAGAACCTTGCTGTCGTGGAAGAAGGCTAGTTGGACTTGGCGCAGACTGGAGCAAGCGTTGTCGATGGACATCGACAGCGAGATGGGCTCCGGACCTTCTGGGGTCTCCTCCACTGGTTCCAGCGGGTCTTCATTTACAAAAATTGGGTCCCACTCTGCGAGAGCGGAACCCCGAGCTTCCAAGGCACTAGGGCCCTCCTCCGGGATGGCCTCAGTCGCCACTGAAGAAGGTCCCGCCACCAAATCTTCATTCGCCCCCTCAGGCTGGGGGCCGGCGACTTCGTTCAGGCACTCTGGCTCCGCCACGGGTACCATCGACGTCGTCGCCTCCAATGGCTCCGGCCGGGACGCTTCTTCTGAGGGGAGCTCAAGCTCCCCCGCCTCCACCACCACCGGCTCTGCAGCCGGCGCTCCAATAACTACCGGCCTTGCGACCGGAGCTTCAGAAGTAACCGGCTCAATTGCCGGAACCACTTCAACTTCCGGCTCGCACGCCGGGGCTTCAGCTGCCTCCGGCTCGACCGCCGAAGCTCCAGCATTTTCCGGCTCTGAAGCCGGGACCGCTACTTCCTCCGGCTCGACAGCCGGAGCATCTACTTCTGCAGCACCAGGGCCCGGAGCTTCAACCTCCGGAGCGGGTGCCGCTGGCGCATCTTCAATCCCGTGGTCCGGCGCTACCACGGGAACTTCTGGAGACGAGTCGAGGTCCATGACCACGACAGCCGGCGCCGGAGCTGTCGCAGCCTCTGCCTGGGGCAGCACCGGAGCTGGAGCAGAAGCCCTCTTAGCCTCAGACACTGTGGCTGAGGGCGGAGCTTCACTCCCCTTATTAGGAACGCTGCGGATGAAGAATGAAGAAATTGAGCAAACAGATGCTATAATTAAAAGTTAATTGAGGTAAGCAAGAAAAATTACCTTGGGAGGCTCACGCACCAGCTTGCGCGGAACCTCTTTCCCGGACGTTCCGGGCTGGCCACGGTCGGCGTAGGAGCTCCGGGAGGACTCCCAGGACTTGCCGTAGCCACGGGCGTTTCCCGGGTCGAAGTTCTCCTTGACCGAGAGGAACTCCTAGACCTGGAGGCCCTCACCGCTTCTCGAACCGGAGCCGCCCGTCCGGAACTGGCACCACCGGAGGGACCCGTCACAGGAACAGCTGCACTCCGGGAGGATCCCACCGCCGGAACAGTAGCGCTTCGAAAAGACCCCACCACGGGGACAGATGCTACAGCGGCGGAGGATCTTCCTTCCTGAGGACGGGGAACCGGCGGTGAAGTAGCAAGCCCGACGGACCTTCCGTCAGCATGTCGCAGTTTCCTCTTCCGGTTCTCCGGCTCCTCCGCCAGCTCCTTGCCCTTGCCGGTGACCTCAGCTCTTGGCTGAGAGACAGGGGCGGAGCCGCCTTCCGACAACCCGGGGATCGCCAACGGGGCGGTCGATCTTCTCTCGACGACGCCAAGGTCGTCAAGCGCGGGCATCTTCCGCCGGAGCTCCCTGCTGAACTCAACTTCCTCGTTCAGGGGGAGGAAAGCCGGTGGCGGAGTCAAGTACGCTCCGTCTACATCGATGCCGTGCTGGAATTTCTTGAGGTGAAACTCCAAGGACTTCCCCACCATGCTGGACTTCAACCCGGTTTCAACCCGGTCTTCGTCCATCACGCTGTTGAGGGCCCAGGCGAGCTTCTCCCTCCTCTTCAGCGGTGCCCACCTGTTGAACAGGAAGTTGCAGAACACCGCCTGGGGAGTCAATCCTCCCTCCACACATTGGCGGATCCTTGATAGGACGGGATCGAAGGCTGCCGCCAGCACCGGAACTTCGCTCCACACCGACGTGTCAATGCCAGGCAGACCTTCTGGCAGCTCCAACCGCTCATGCTCCTCCACCCGGACAACTACCCAATCTTTCTTCCAGTCATCCCACTTCCCGGAAGGGAACGACCGGAGGTACTTGAACGGGCACTTCTTGCGCTTCACAAAGTAGTAGAAGCCAAGGTACTCGTCACTTCAGCCGGTGGTTTGGACGGTGAAGAAAGTGCGGAAGAGCTCGATGCAGGGAGGAATGCCCACCCACATCTCGCAGAAGTGGACAAAGATGGACACAAGGAGAAGGGAGTGAGGGCCAAGGTGGTATAGCTGCAGACCATAGAAGTCCAGCAGCATCAAAAAGAAGGAAGAAAATGGTGGGATCAGCCCCACCATGGCATACGATGAAAAGTATACCATTTCGCCGGAGTGCTCCTTTTTAAAGGGAAGCTCTCCTCCGGTGCGGATTGAACGGTTGAAGAAGTCCGACGACCACCCCATGAGGGTTCGGACCTTCTTCAGATCGCTCTCCGTCTTCAAACGACTCTCACGCAGACCCAACTCCATCGCAGCACAGCTAGGCGAGAGAAGAAAAGCAAAGCACGAGTTGGGAGTTTGAGCGCAAGAACAGATGGAAAGCGTAAAGAACTCCCGACGGTGCGCTTTCCTTCTTAAGTAAGCCCTCACAACGCTTGGATGGAAACTGCAGGGGAATCAAGCATACTACTCAAGAATTCAACCCAGCCGATGACAAGAGGGCCCGGGACCACCCCGACGACCAAGTCGAGGCTCTTACCCAGGCAAACAGTTGTCATCACGAGGCGGGAAACCCAAAGGCGGCGGACTGACAAGGCGCGCGGAACCGATACGGTTTTCGTATCGGGAACCGACGACCTTCAATTGCGAGAGATCCGCACGTCAAAGATCTTATCTGCCGCCTGAGGTGCGCCACGTGTCGGGACTCAACCATAAAGCCCCGCCAAAGGCACCTCCGAAGACTCTTGAAGACCCAGTTCAAGAGTCACAAGTATGGACCCACCTCCGGCGGAACGACTTCATCCCGTTGGCCTTCCCCGGAGGTAGGTCCAGGGGGCCACTGTCGGTACCCTAAAAACCATACACCCCCTGAGGTTACAAAGATCTCAAGGGAAGGACATCAACTCAAATTGAAGACCCTCGGGGGCCCACTCGCCAGACGTGACCGGACCCGCTTCTCCAACATGGTTAACCTCTAGGTTGCCACGTGTACTGTCAGCCCAGAGCTATTACCCGCAAGGGTGAAGCTCCGGGCCAAGTACTGAAACGGCACCTCCGGAGGTAGCCCCCGACCGAGAGAAGCTCCGGACATGACACGTGCCAGGTCACCCCGGAGCTTCCCGCTTCTCCCAAGCAAGCTCCGGAGCTGCCACGTGTCCACACGACGGAGCTAGATGCTTAAAGCCCCCGGGAGACGTTGTAACGGCTCCGGATCTCCAAAGGACAGCCGCAGACTTCAAGATCCGATTAATTACCATTAATTCCACGTTAATGATAATTAATCGGACAGCCTTAACACCTGTAACGGCACTGTCGGAGCCGTTACAGGGTTATTAACAACAATTAATCTCGTGTATCAATACTAATAACCGCCAGGGCCACATGTCGGGCCAGGCTGACTTGTAACGGTTGGTCCTTGTACTATAAAAGGACAAACCGACGATACACAGAGGGGCGAACACTCGGAAGCTCACAAGTTAATACAACAAACACACACCCGTGGAGTAGGGTATTACGCTCAGGCGACCCGAACCACGTAAACCACCGTGTCACTCGTGTCCAAATCGCATTTCACTTTCTTAGATCTCCGCGCGCCCAGACCGAACCACAAACTCCTTCAAACACTTTTCATAGTGTTAGGGGATCTGCCGACTCCAACAGTCGACAGACCTGATATTTTACTGCACCAAGATAATATGTATTCTCTCCGTCTCAAAAAGCTTGTCGCTTTGTAGTTCATTTTTTGAACTACAAAGCGACAAACTTTTTAGGACGGAGTGAATACTCTTTATGCCCTGTTAAAATAGGAAAAAAATTACTTTTCTACTCTAGATTTGACAAAGGGCATTTTTAATAATGTGTATTTTATAAACCTAACAGTATCAAAGTGATACAATAAAGTTTACACCCTACTTCTACATAACTAAGATGCACGTGGCAAAAATACATAAATACATAACACCACATACAAGTTTTATTTCCAACAGCGGCTAAGGCTATCCATACTCGTTTCCTCTAAAACATACTATATACATTATTCTTCTTATACTTTTCCAGTATATCTTCTAAACTTCCACATATCCAGTATGCTTACGGTATACCACTGTAGAAGGTCTAATGCGAAGAGTGGCTACTCGTAAGTTTCGTGCCACCCAAGTGCGGTACAAATATGCCTCGTCATTCGCTCCAACGACCGTGACAAACGACATAATCACAGTATCTTATCTTTAGCATGTGGTTCATGTAAGCCATGACACTGACGACATTCTTAACTCGGAAATAGATGCTGCTTTCGATCCTGATCTACCAGTATCTGTTAAAGTCAGTGGAAAAACTTGACATCTCCTTGCACAAAGCCAGCAATCAGGCCAAAAGTTACACCTTACACTGCTCTAACATGTCACTAACTCATAGTGGACCATCGCAAGATCTAAACTTGCACATATGCACTTGGTCACTGGTCCATTTCCTCCTTTTTACACCTGCATAATAATAAAAAAGGCAACTTGTAAAGCAACTGAAAGAGGTTGCTTAAGCCTGCTGCACTTGTCCATACAAACACTTTGAGCTGAGTCTGTTCATGCTAATGCAGGGACAAAAAGCAGAGCATGAGCAGTAAGTACTCGCACCGTTTCGAAATAATTGTCACCGGTTAGTTTAAAAATGAACTAGCCGGTGATAATTATTTTGAAACGGATGGAGTAGTACAATTGGATGCCTGCACGCCACCATTGCTATTACTTTTTGGTGCTCTTCATCGCACGCCTTTTGGCGCTCTTCATCGCACGCCTCTCCGATCCTTTCCTTCTTCTATATAAAAAGGGTGATAGACTTGTTAAACAACTATGTTATCTTTATAGATGGCAAAATATTCTTCAATAGTGTAGATGGCAGGATATTATATACTACCATATATGTGGAGAGTATACATGGTAGAGAATATATTAAGCATAGAAATCTATATTTATACATGGTAGGAAATATTCTATTCTTTGAACACATGTAATATTCTATGTATACATTTCTCTGTCATGACCCATAGTAGTCAAGGTGAGTC